>MNCI01035648.1:14387-107028 GCA_015680685.1 Gnetum montanum
TTTAGTTTGAAAAATACCAAGCCACCAATTTATTAAGAAGTTGATTAGAAAAAAGTGACTGTATAGTTCCAAGCCAAGGGAGACCACAGAGTTGAATGGCCAATGTGAACTCATTGCCTATTTTATCAAAAGAACCATATCATAATATCAGCATCATAATTCAGAGATAAAAACCAAACATCAGTAATCAATAGTACATAATTCAATCCACCATCAGAAGCACTTATTATATGACGAATGAAAGTAAATAAACCAAGTAAAGAAATAGTAAAAATGTGAACGATGGTGTCAAACAAAAATAAGAAAGATTGAAGAAATGTGTAAAACAAAAATGTGTAAAAAAAATACCAAAAGGGCTAAGGGCCTAGAATGGTTGGCATAGGTGGCCATCTCCCCCACGATTGAGTTGGAAGGAGGAGATCTGAAATAGCAAGAAAGGTTGTCCACCAACAGAGGTAGTATGAGTATTGGCTAATCTAAGCTCATGGAAAGGTTTGGTTTGTTTGACGTTGACCAATAGTTTCTTATCCGGGTTCTCAGGGTTGTATATCATCATGGCCCCTGAAGGAAAAGTTGCATGAATGACATAAGGTCCTTCCCACAACACTTGAAATTTGGTACGTTGTGGCACATGTGTGGGATTCTAGTAGAGAACCTTATCTCTTGGTTGATATTTAACTTTCCTAATTCTTAGGTCATGATGTTGTTTATTGAAGGCCTTATGCAATTCATTAGATGACAGGGTGGCCAATCGATTCTCATCTAGCAAGTTAAGGGTCATCAACTATTGTTTTTGTGCTAGATCGAGGTCAAGGTTGAGGTCACATGCCGTGGATAGTGTACGGAGCTCAGTTTGAATGGAAAGCATTGGTAATTTACTATACATTAACTCATAGGGAGAGTAGCCTATAGGGAGTTTCCATGTGGAGTGGTATGCCCAAAGAGCATTGTTCAGTTTAGTGCTCCAGTCTCACCTAAACTTGCTAATGGTTCTTGTCAATATCTTTGTAATCTCCCTGTTGGTGACTTTGGCTTGACTGTTCGCTTGGGGGTGATATGGTGTAGTCAGTTTGTGCTCAGCCCCTATACGTTGCATTAGTTTTTGAAAAGTCACACCTGTGAAGTGTGTACCATTGTCTAAAATAAGTGCACGAGGCACACCAAACCTGTTTATGATTTTTTGTTGAACAAATCGTGTAGCTGTAGATGATGTACAATCCTTAGCATTAGTAGCTTTTGCCCATTTTGTAAGGTAATCAATGGCAACAATAATATAAGCTTTTCCATTGGACATTAGTGTAATCGGCCCCATAAAATCAATTTCCCAAATGTCAAAGGGTTCTACAGGTTGGATCCATTGTTGCGAACCCTCCATTCTAGCAGTGATTTCCCCATCAAGTTGACAACGCTCACAAGATTAGACAAAATGATGGATATCCTGGAACAATGTAGGCCAATAATATCCTGCAAGCAAGATCTTAAAGGCTATTCGTCTACCGGCATAATGACCCCCACAAGGACCCTCATGAGCATCTTGGAGAACTCGCAATTGTTCTACATTGGGAACACACCATTGGACCAAGCCATCAGGACATACTTTGTAAAGTTTTCCATTGATTTCCATAAAATACTTGGCTTGATGAAGAAACTATTGTTTCTTTTTAGCATCAAACCCTTGTGGTGTTTGTTGTGCAAGGAGATAGGTGAGAATACTACTATACCAGTTTGTCTCCATGGTTAATTGATTATTCACTACACCTACAAAGAGGAGTTCATCTGGGAAATAATTAGAAATTGGATACTCATCCTCTTTGTTGTCCCATCGCAACTGAGATAAATGATCAGCACCTACATTCTCAGTGCCTTTTTGATCAATCATTATAAGATCGAACTCTTGTAAGATTATGAGCCATCGTATGATGCGAGGGCTTACCATTGGTTTATTCATTAGGAACCTTATTGCACTATGATCCGTGTGTATGAATACCTTATAGCCCAAGACATAGTGCCTAAATTTTTCTAGTGCAAACATTATAGCCATTAATTCTTTTTTTGTTGTAGTGTAGTTAAGTTGTGCACTAGCAATACTCCTACTTGCACAGTGGATGTAATAAGGATGTTTTTGATCATCTAACTATGTAAGTACAGCTCCTAAAGCATAGTTGGACACATCAATCATTATGTAGAATGGTCTAGACTAGTCAAGAGCTTGTAGAATGGGTGTTTCTACGAGCTTATGTTTTAAAGTTTGGAAAGCTAGTTCACATTCCCTGGTCCATTTGAAAGGTACATCCTTTTTCGTTAGTTCAACTAATGGTTTTGCAACCTTTGAAAAGTTCTCAATAAACCTTCTGTAATAGCCAGTGTGTCCAAGGAATGACCAGATATCTTTTATAGTTTCTGTTTAATGGCTAATTCCTTGGATAACTTTGATCTTTTCGGGGTCTACCTCTATCCCTGTTCGTGAAATTTTATGCTCTAGTACGACATCTTCTTGGACCATCAAATGGCTTTTCTACCATTTGAGCCTTAAATTGGTTTCTACACATCATTTTAATACTTGCTCTAACTGGTCCAAGGCTTGATCAAATTTTTCTCTGTAGGTGGAGAAGTTGTCCATGAAGACCTCCACACAATTTCCTATTTGCTGTTGGAATATGCTTAGAACTAATCGTTGAAATGTTGCAGGGGCATTGCACAAGCCAAACAACGTTTTTTTGTATGCAAATGTTCCCCAAGGACTAGTGAAAATAGTCTTGGCTTGGTCTTCTGGGGCTATTTATATTTGGTTGTACCCACTGTACCCATCTAGAAAACTATAGTAGTAATGCCCTGCGATGGTGTCTAAAACTTGGTCAACGAATGGCAACGAAAAGTGGTCCTTGAATGTTGCCATGTTTAGTAGCTTGAAATCTATGCACATCCTCCATTTAGCTCCCTTTTTGGGCACTATAACTAAGGGGCTAACCCATTCGTATCAGCAATGGGGTATATGAACCCAGCTTTTAAAAGCTGTTCGATTTCTTCCTTAACCACTTACTTAAGCTTTGGGTGTAATCGCCTCTGCAGTTATCTTTGAGGCTTCATGGAGGGGTCGGTGTAAATTCTATGTTGACATATCCTAGGATCTATTCCAGTTAATTCGGGATATGACCAAGCAAAGGCTTTCGATAATTTATTTATCACTTTTAGCAGTTTTTCTTTTTGTTGTGGAGCAAGCTTCACGTTAATAATTACCGATTTTTCATTTTTAAGAAACATGTATTCCATACTGGTGGGAAATGATTTTAGCTCAAGGGGCTCTTGCTTAAACTTATCAGGGATTTCCAACTTCCCCCAGTTGATATTTTTAAGGTCAAGACTTGGAAGTTGGCGATGGACTTGCTCTAATGTGTCTATGCTATCGATGTAAGCGCAAGTCAAACCCTTAATTGGTTCCATGCATATAGTTGAACTACTCTCTTGATCAGCTATCAACCATTGGGTGCCTTCTTATCTTATGGCTGCTACATACAAGCATCTTTGTATATCAGTCACTTGTGCACACTGGTTGCATGTAGGCAATGTTAAACATTGTACAAACCATGACTTCTGCACGTAATTACACCTTGTGTTAGTGTATGCGATGCATGGAACTTTCTTCTTCTCGATCTTTCCAAATGTATTTTCCTTTGATATTTCTAGGGAAAGATTGTAGATCCCTAGGCGCTCATCAATTGTGCTTAGCCATGCTCTTCCCATTATGATTGGGAAGTCCCCCTTACCATTATTCACTTGAATCACTAGGAAGTCAGCTAGATATGACCACCCATAAATAGTGGTGACAATGTCCTCCACTAGTCCTAATGGGATAGTGATGGACTAGTTAGCCAACTCTAAACGAATGTTACTCTTTTTTAGCAGAGGCAGGTTCCAGGCCTTGTACATTTCTTGAGAAATCAAGTTGACACCAGAACCTGAATCCAAAAGAGCTTTGCATGGCTCATTTTCAACGATTTGTAGATATATTAGAGGACTCCTAAGATCAGAGAATTTCCTAAGAAGATGGCCAACTTTTATCCAATCAGTGACAACATGAGTTAACATGACCGTATGCATTGAGCGCGGTTTTTGGGTTGAAGGGAGCTCTGAAGCTTCAAGTGATAGTGAGGCATTTGAAGAATCAGCTGCTTGTGGTTGCAAGGGCTTAGTTGGACTGCTGGTTCTAAAGAAAGATCTTTTCTTCATGTGGTTGTTAGAACCAATAGTAGGTTGAAGGTTAACAGCCCTTGTGGCGTTACGTTGCTGTGGCTGGGGAGGGATTTTACCTTGCATAGCTGGAGTAGGTGGTAATGGAGTTAAGGGTGGAAGAGGTGCAGCTAGATGAGAAGGATGGTATATTTGTGGAACATCACCCCTAGGAGAAAGAGTCCTAGAATACTCACGAGCTTGGTAGTGAGGTTGAGGAGTAACATGACCAGTAGAGTCACGTGGAGGGACTGGCTACTGCACGTAATATCCATACGGGTCAGGTTGTCGGTAATGATATTGTTGCTGTGGTGGTGGCATTTCCCATGATTTTGGGTATTGCCACTATTGATACTACTTGATTAGTTGTGGTGGAGTTCCACTTGGATAATATGTTAAGGATTGATGGAACTGCCTTGGGTTACTTTGAGGATAAGGTAACCTTCGGGGTGTTTGCCTTTTGTTTAATCATGGGTTGTGTGTATACATCCCAGACTCCTACAGATGTGAGATTATAGGGCAACATCCCTTATGATGGTCATATTGGCATATCTTGCAATCACGATCATTGTCTGTATCTAAATCCACAACCTCTTTGATGATGGCAACTTTGCCCTTACCCTTGTTACGTGCATGTTCAGTTTCTCTCTTTTTTCTTTTTTCGCGATCACTACCTAGCTTTCTAGACTCCTCTACTATTTTAAGAATAGTTTAAAAGCTATCATCTAGGGAATCCCACATTTGTTCTACCTTTGCCCATACTTCTGATGCTAATTTTTGGATAAACAAGGTTTTCCTATTCACCACCTCTTCAAGTGGTGACTCTTCTTCATCCTCACAGAATCTTACTTCCCTCTTTCGAAGGGAAGGATCTCTGTTATATTCCTCCGCACTCTCTCTTTTCCTTAGCTCACCTTCTTCTCTAGCAATTTACTCCAATAATCTTTGAACTTAATGGGTCCTAAGCTCAGATAGCCTTCCTTGGGCATACGTCCCAAGGGTTCTTTGCATTTCATGCCTAAGCCCATCTATGAGATGGCATAGTTGATCCCTCTACGAATAACCATGGCTAGGACAACGATGTAACAGTGCACAATATCGGCCCATGGCAGCATCTAAGGGTTCATGTCTTACTTGTTTCCAGCCTTGGATTTGCTTTCGCAGGTTGGACACTCAAGAGTACATTTGGTACTTATCGTTGAACAATTCTACCTATGAATGGATTCTGGTTCTAAGGACCGATACCAACTCTCTGCTTCTTTGATTAGTGTCTGTGGGAACAACTTAAGTTTTTGCCATTCACTTTCTATGTTTTGTAAGGCACATGCATCATGAAATGCTTGTAGATGATTTTAAGGATCAGCGTTGTATCCCCCTTCAAATCATGGGATATTGTTCATGTCTAATCTCTTGATTCTACTATCCTTTTAGTGCCTTGTTAGGATCCTAATGACCTCAATTATGTCTAACATATTTCGAGTAGTGAGTAGGGGTTCATCATGATCGTCTCGTCTATGGCGTCTATGATGTCCATGTTGTTCCCTACTCTCCCTTCTTTCATGGTGTGTTTCTCTAGAGTGCCCTTGTCCCCTTTCTCGACTATTTTGTCTATGACTCCCATTTCGCCTACCCTTATCCTCATGGTCTTTTTCCTTGTGACTGCATCCAAATCCTGAATGAGAGGGTGAAGGAGATGATGAAGGTGAAGAAGAAGGAGGACCATCACCATGTTAATGCCTGCTTCCTTCTCTTCGGTGGTTGCGGCCCCGATCATAGTTACGATTGGGAAGTCCATCTTTATCATGTGTTCGTGTTCCTTTTTCAGACCCTTTATGTCTGTCGGTACTAGAATCCAAGTTATGGATAGTTGAGTAAAGATTCTGATACACAACCCCTTGACTGAAGTCAATGGGAGGAACATCATTATGTGGGTGACTGCTCAAGGTAGGTTCACCACCCTCATTTTCGCTTAGGACATGTGGGACGTTCTACAATAGCTTTCCCTTCAGGGATTCATGACTTCTCTCCTATTGTAAATCCATTTGACACTATGCCTCCATGGGTCAATACTCTCTCAAGTCATGATCATGCACAGTGTACTCTACTTGTAAGTGTTGCATGCCAATTTGTGTGAGATCATGAAGAAGCATGACCAAGACTGAACGATTGGGAGGTAACACTATGTTACCTTCTAAATCTCACCAACATAGTTGTTCATCCTGCTAGAGGATAAAGGTAAAGTTTGGTACATTGTCATTGGGATGAACATATACCACACAAAACTATTGAGGAACTAGTAGATTATCATGTGTACTATGCATCTGATTGTTCCTTGTATTAGACCTAGGTGGTGAAACACTTTCATACGAAGAAGGAGACATGATTGTCTATTTAGTGTTCAATGTATTCTTGTTTATTATTTTTCTTTAACCAACCCCAAGGGTTTGTTCCAACGATGTTAAAGATTTCCTATGTTCTAATTAGCACACAAACAACAAAGTCCTTGACAATGGCACCAATGATGAGCAGTGAGGTATCCCTACGCTCAACCATACGAATACGAGCGTCCATGCATGATCCAGTCGAATTCCAAGGACTAAGTGCTTATGCGCCTTTATGGAACAAGAATGGGTTGATCAAATCGTTGTCTTCCCAAGCTTACTTGTATGTCATGATTGTATGGTTAAGTAAACTTGAGGCATATGATTTTTATACTTTTTATGTGTTTATGTCCTGCTGCTAATAAGGGAGGAGAGAGATAACTAAGTAACTAATTTAATTTGACTACTTATTAACTAGGCTCNTTAACATCGTTGGAACAAACCCTTGGGGTTGGTTAAAGAAAAATAATAANCAGGCACGCGAAAATAATTCTAACTCTGAGAGGAAGAAAAGGTAAGAGTTTGGGTAAGGGACTAAGACTAACTATGCAAACCAAGTGCGCCTGCCTCTTATGCGATATCGTGGCTCATCATCAGTGAAGCCTTCAATTTTGCCAAGGCATCTTCTATTTCTTGAAGACATCTTTGTTCACTTTCTCTTACATGATGAATGCATCATTCCTTGTCTAAGACCTTGCACAATCCAAGTCTTAATCGAAGCTCTAATCTTGCAAGCATAATAACTACACACACATACAAATAACCTTGTCTTCCATTTTCTTAACATTTTGACATACCAAAACCAAAAAGTCCATAGAATGCTATCTGTCAATCTCATTTTGTTTGGTAGAATTTGTTAATTTGACAATGGTTTTTAAGACCCTTGATATTAGTGTTTTTAATCATCATCATGTTCTATTAATAATTCATAGATGAACTCTCTCTTTTATTCTAGGATCTCTTGAATTTCAAAGGATTACTTATTTTGTTGAATTGTCAAATATTCCAATGATATTTGAGAAAGTTAAAAGGGATATTGTTTCTTGAATTGGGCCAATCAAGCATTTTGAAACCCAAACTATAGCTAATGGTTTTCATATAATTCAATATATGATTGAGGTGGATCTTAATTTTCTTAAGCAAGAAATTCTTTTGCATGCTAACAAAATTGATTTTGTGCATTAAATTGTTTATTACAATCTTCCAAAGTCATGTTACTATTGTCATCAAGAGGGTCATATGTTTGATTCATGTCCCTTTATGCTACAAAAAAGGCAATGTAAGCGTGTCAACACCAAGCTACTACAAACACTATTCAAGTTTCTTCTACAAATGTTGTATATCTTGCTAAGGTTTTTTCTATAGATGCTACAAATTATGGAACGCTTTTTTTTTGTCAATGTTTCAATTTTAGAGAATTTTTTAATGACTAAGGGGGAAGAATATTTGTTCCTAGGATCTCACAAAATTTTTTTGTTGATTTAGATGGTTTCCAAATGGTTCCTAATAATAAAAAACATCAATGAAGTCTATCTATTAGCGATTACATGTCAAACCTTTAGAATGGATAGCATGTTCAAGATATTTTAACTACTAATAATTTGTTTGCAGCTATTAGTTAAGATATGAAGATAATATCTTTTGATAATGTTGATTTTATTGATAGTGCAACGATCTCTTGTCCCTTCACCCAATGTTAATCTTTTCATAGAATGTCCAATTTCCTATCCCATAGGGGAGGTTTTTCCAAAACTATTAGTCCTTTTCTTGTTGTTGATTTGGAGTTTCTCCTCTTTGTAGTACTCCTTTGCTTTTGTACTCTAAATTTTTATTTTTAATATATTTATTTTTAGAGCCAGACATCCATATAATTAACATAAATATTTGTAGAATTAAAAAAACATAACAGCTTGAAATAAATAGATAACCATAAAAACTTAGCATCAAGGCTTCATTACATATATATACAAAGACATGAAGATGATAAAATATTTTAGTATATCCTTTAAGATGGAGTTTTTGACTTGCATTATCATAAAAGTTGGAAAAGATTTTATCTTCAAAATTTTATGAATACCTTTTTCTTTTAAGCCTAATTTAAATATTTGGTAGAATTATGTGGTTGACAAAATTGAAAAGAAGCTTAATAACTGAAAAAAAATAGCTTACCTTTGATGGCAAAGTTTTAGTTATTAAGCAGATGTTTCAATCTACTTATGTTTATTACTCCAATTGTTGGGCTCTCATAAGAGATTTTTATGATAGAATTGATCAAATTATCTGTCAAATTCTTTGGTTTATTAAGCAATATAGAAAAGACCTTTTTAGAGTTGCTTGGGATATTTGCACTAGTAGTAAGAAAGATAGAGTACTTGGCCTTATTAATTATTATAACCAACGTGTTTCTCTCTTAGCAAAAATGGATTGCAAAATGCATTAATGGAGATGATGTTGTATGTTCATTTTAAGAAATAGACTTATACAAGTCAAACCTAAAAATAATAACAATTGGTCTTATAATAAATTTCTTAACTATCTTTTTTTCCCAAGGCCATTTTTATTCCTACTTTTTAAGTTCTTAAACAAGTTTGGAATACATGGTGTAAGCTTAGTAAGTTTTGAAATTACAATCATATTACTGTTTTAGAAGATGTGCTTAAGCAAATTAGCCAATGGTGATTTCCTTTTAATGAAGGAGCCTCAATTACTCATTCATCTAGATTGTATACCATTTTGAGCAAATTTGATATCATTGTAGTTTTTTGTCTACATATGCATAATAGATGGATTTGGTATCATTGTAGATTTTTGTCTACATATGCATGATAGATGGATTATATAGAAAGAGGCTTTTAGCCTCTATGGTTTGAATAGAAAGATAAAAAAAGGTAAGTGCTGATTATTTCTCTACCTTAACCAAATGGTTTTTGGGCATTGGTTATAAAGATGAAAACCTATAAAAGACATCCTAAAACCGTTCAGCATTTTCTACTGTAATGTTCATCTAACGTACTCTAAATTATTTATTTTTTTATAAGAGAAGACACGGTACTCTTGTTACTTGCCTCGTCATTTCGTGCGCAGATAAAATGAATTTCGAAAGCCAATAAGAAACGGCCTACTGAAATTTTACATGTTAAATGCGCGCTTACGTTTTTGCTGCGGCAGAAGCAACTTCTTTTACATTAAGCGAGCTTATTTTGATACCATCATATCATATCAGAAACCGAGTGCGATTAGCATACCAACATCTCCAATTTATCGTGAACAACTTTTTGAAATTTCAGGCGATATGGTTTCTGAAAATTACATTTCCGCTGAAGGCTAGAGTCTCCAGCTTCATGAAGGACGATAAAATGATCCCTTGGTCTGGAGGAGGAGGAGGAGGTTCAATTCACAGTCGCCTTCAGGAGTTCGTTAAAACATGTCTTATAAAGATGCTGGTTGATCCTTATTCGAGTGTAAGCTGCTCTTCCTCGGCTTTTATTTGCAACCATTCTTCATGGATGCTCCCTTGGACTTAAATGAGTAATTTAAAATGTTTCATCTTATGAAGAATTCGAAATTTGAGTTACATGGTAACTTTCACGAATTTCGAGCTTTAATGGTAGCTTTCTTTTTAACGTTCCTAATGAGACAGATTCATAAGAGTTCACACAAATTCCAAGCTAAATATGATTTTGGAATGTCTCGTGTGGATTTTCTGATCCCCGGAATTTGCGTCGATGCAGGTCTGTGATCTTTACTGCGGCTTTGGAGCAGACACCGAAAAATGGTCTCAAGCTCAAATTGGGCATTACATTGGAATTGGTACGTGCACATATATTCTTATACCTAACTTTTCCTTTCTTGCGGAGTTAGCTTATTAGAGCTGCTTATTGCAGTTGCTTTTATTGCCATATAATACTCTACGAGAGTATTTTTCAATGTAGAGATAGGGGACATGATGAACGATATAAGGGCTGTGAAAGATCCTTAATTAAACTACCCAACAGAAGCAAAACAATGAGTAACCTATGATTAAGGCATTGTGATGTCTTCTGAATTTGGTGGGATAGCGCAGTTTTCCCAAGAATGCTATTAAGAGTTAATAGAATCTAATAGCAAGTATGATATCACGTTAATATTTTGGAAATTGTATAAACTTTTGATAAGGAAGAAACGTCTAACCAGTGTGTATACTAAAAAATAATGATGTATTTTTCCGCAACAGTGTGGAAAGACTCGAGACTCAATGCTTATCCTGCTAAGGATTTTGGGAGGGTGAGTGAATGAGAAACCTTAACCTCTGTTGAGTGGCTAAGTCCAGACTTAAACCTAGGTCTTACTACTTGAGAAACAAGCACATTACTGTCCCTCAAAATGATGGTCCTTTGCAATAGTGTGTAAAGTAAGCCAGAAATTCAAGACAATGCAGCAGACAAAAATTACAGAAGAAATATGTGAGAACAAGAAATTTTGAAGCACCTTGGAAATATAAAGACATGAAAGATAGTGTGGACAAGAACATACACTGTATTTTGACAGTGTACATATACTGGTAAAACAACTAATAGCTTCATAATTGTTTAGTGAGTAAAATTAGAACAGGAAGTTATTGATAAGGGTAGTAGCTGTACAATAATTATGTAAGAATACTTAAACTAATACAATGAGAGGAAGGGAAATCTAGCAATATTTATATTAAGGGCACAATAAAATTTGATGCTTTCTTAAGGTTCATTTTAGTACATTACTGTGTCTGCGACACTGATGGAAAAAATATAGCAAAGCAGAATATTACCTGTATATGATTATTGAACAATGGATCCATTCACATTCTGTTAGTTGGCCATGTATTAGATTTTATGTTATCATATATGTGTCTTTGGTTTAACAATTTGACTTGCATGAACATTTTCTACTGAAAAAAGCATGATCCTTAACTGTATCAACTTTTCTAAAACTGAAACTGAATATTTTACTTATGTCCATTGAGACCCCTTGGATCTATTGGATCAGTTTCAATATTGATTTTTATGGATTTCCTTTTAAAAAATTTATAACTCAGTGCTGCCCACTGGAATGAAACCTTTGACCTGGGGTTACCAAGCCGAGACTCTTACCCCTAAGCGAATACCTCTCACCTATGACTTTTCAAGATAGTTTGAAATCTGGGAGTGACAGCTAATCATTATACCTGATTTTATAAAATTGATATTAAAAGTACATTCAGAGGTTCCTTGGACTTGCGTAACAATTAGTCCAGAAACATGATCAAGTATACATTGCATATGATTTATCAATTTTCAAAATTGTGGCAATCGTGATTGGTGTTTGCTGGACACCTTGGTTATCTAAATTGCATAAACCATTGGAATAAAATTTTGATACATTACATAAACTACAGAAGCACCCTTTGCTACAGAATGTATTAATATAGCAAGTCCTGTGTTTTTTCAACATTGTTACAAATTGGTTTCCCCAGCTTGTGAAACTTCTTATGATTTGTCTTCAAATCTTCAAAATCAATAATTTTTTCTTGCAATCTCATGAGAAGATTAAACCTATGCATCATCGTAGAGATATGGTTTGCTATGTGTTGACTGGGATCTTCTCTTAAATGCATGTATTTGTCACAGATTTGTCAGCATCTGCTCTTAGTGAAGCCCGTGATCAGTGGGAATATCATCGAAGACCATACCCTGCTGAGTTTTATGAGCTGGATCCATGTGGGGTGTGCATGCATTCTTTCCATTTCCGTTGTTTGTGTTCACATATTTTTCAGATTTGATTTTTTCAATAGAAAGGCAAATGCATTCATAATATTTGAAGGATAGTTCTTAAGAGAACACATCTTATCACATCCAATTAGACAAATTAAATGGTTTTTTGGGAAAAGAGTGTGAGTTATTAATGAACAGTTGTTAGATCACCAGATTGAGCGTGAGTCCTATTTGCTACTGCAACCTGAAATTTGTCTTCACATCTCTAACAATCTCCTACTTGAAGACAAATCACGGATGAAAAACTAAGTTGAAATAGCTTCATCAATCAACACACCTTTCATACAAAGACATGCAGAAAAATCAGTGGTGCACACAACCATATGAGGAGCATCTTTGCACAAAACATCCTAATGGACCAGGCCTCCTCAAGGCAAACCAACATTCAAGAGAGTATTAATTCTTGGCACGATGAAAAGATAACTTGATATACATAAACTTACATTATATGATCCAGATACATGGCTTATCCATTGTATAATTGCTACACTAACATATGTATTAAAGCGAAGTTGATGTCCAATGGATGTTGTAGTTACCATCCTGATTATTTTTAAGGTTGGGAAATTGGCATATTTTATTTCAAGGAATAACGTGCAGTGTTCTGTTTATCTTCAAAGACCAAAGGAACACACAGGACTCTAATTTAAAGATAGTTTTGCTTAAACATACATGCCTTTTTCATTCTTGCCGCTATTTTTAATAGAATTTTGAAAATGCAGTATTAACATATCTGTCATGGCATGCTTAGGAGAACTTGCAATTGAGCGTTGAAGAGCATATTCCCAGAGACATCGTATGCTGCATGCGTAATTTACAGGTATTTTTATTTTTATTTCTGGAATTACAATCACTATGGTAGAATACCATGCATTCTTGTAACAGCTATTCTCCCTCTACAAATTCAGGATTGTTTTGCTAGTGAAGAGCAGGCAAGAAGTCTCCTTTCAAATGTGGCATTCTTATTGAAACCAGGAGGTTACTTCTTTGGAATTACTGCAGATACATCAACTTTATGGTATGTAATTAACAAACAGATCTCTAGACAAGGAATTTCATTCTGCAGTATCTAGATGGGGAAATCCTCATCAATTAATCACTCATTGCTGGGTGAGTGCAAGCTTTTGTTTTGACAAGGATAATGTCATGCTTTATAGTCTAATGTAAAGCTAACATCCTTTTGTTGGGTGTATGCCTTTGTTATTAACAAAATAAGGGTTAGTTTATATCTTTTACAGCAAGAAAATGAAAATAAGAAGCAAAAACAAATATCTTAAAGAATTAAGTATGTATGATTGAGAGAAATACTTTACTTAGTAAAATGCTTAGAGGTTAAGGAAAACATCCATGAATCTGAGTTAACTCCAAATACAAACAACCATGTAAAATGTGACACCCTTCTACACAGTAGGGAGCAAAAAACTCATATGCTGCCACTTTCAGTGTAGGTTAAATCAGCATTTAAGTAGTCAGAAGATAAGTAGAATTGCTTCAAAAATTATTTCAGAGTGTCAGGAAGTCAAAAAAATGGAGAAAAAAATTCAAGGCTAAAAAATATGAAAATCGTATTTTTACTCAAGCTGCTAATAACAGCATATCTTGTCTTAGCAAGAATATGCCATGCTAAGTTTGAAAAATATACAGCACAACAAAAAGTTTGAATTTCAGTACAACTATAGATGATAATGGGTATATAAATTAAATAAAACAAATGTACACAACAAATTATACTTATTGCAGATATGATTTTCTCAACCACAAAAGTTGCATTATTCCAGTCTTTTAAAAAGCATTTACAGAACTTTGCTTGGTAACCCTTGGGTACAGAGATAAGGCAACGTGACCTCAACATGGCTCAAACACGCTGAAAAATTGGTGTAACAGCATTGTAGGGACAGCCAACTTAATGCAACACTATTGCAACACATCTGGGGTGGATGGTCTGAGCATTGCCGGGGTGACATGCCGGGCTGAACACTATGCGGACAATACGATGTTGCTCAGTAGGGCGGCGGTCCCACAAGCACGTTGCATCAACGTCGCTTTGTCTCGCCTGGCTGCCGAGTTGGGGTTGGAAATCAATAGGACCAAATCTTCAGCCCACTTCATTAATGTGGATGAACAAGTTAAAAACCGGGTGATACAAGTTTTGAATATCCTGCCAGGGACAAACAGTGACACATATCTGGGCATCCCCCCCTTCGGATGGGGGCGGACCATGGCGTGGGTCCCGTTAGAAAAAATCGAACGAAGAATGGGCCATTGGGCGAATAGATTCCTGAGCTGCAAGGATCACCTGCTTGTGGCTACAGGAATCCTCATGGCAATTGCTCGCTTCGTGGCTGTTGTTGCCACCCCCCCAAGCATCGTCATCAATGCAGTTAACACATTGATTCGCCACTTCATGTGGGAGGGGAGCAAAGGGGGGAGCAAAATCCATTTGGTCCGCTGGGATTAGGTGGTGTGCCTCCGAAATGTGAGTGGGTTGGGCATCACGTCATTTGAGGACAAGCTAATGTTGGGACAACAATGGCTAGTGCTTCGTTTTTTGCGCCCACATAAGGAACCGGTCATGTGGATCCGCATTATGAATACCAAATATCTATGTTGGGAAGTGGGGGCGCGGGACTCTAGGCCCTGGCAGGCGTTGTGTTGACATGCATGTGCGATGCAGGCCTTGGGGTGGGTGGGCCTCGAGCTGCGAGCCCTTCTGACGGCCAAATATCCTCGCATTGATGGATGGCGGTGGATCTGGCAAGGGTGGTTGCCCGAAAAAATCAAAATCTTCCTATGGCTGTTTGAGTGCGATGCGTTGCTCGTACAGGCCTTGCTGTGGCGGCGCGGAATGCTGGACAGCGACGCGTGTCTTGCATGCGACGCTGCTGTTGAAACGGTGCAACATTTTGCGTTCGATTGCCCTTGCATGCGCGCCACATGGCGCGTGGCGGCGATGGCCCCCCCCGAGGCGCCTCACGGGTGACTCTTGGGCCACGCTACTTTTATGGGTAGCGTGGAAGGCACGAAATAACATTGTTTTTTGGCAACAATAGCACCCCCCTCCGCAGCAGCTGGTCTCCCAGGCTCTCACTGCATGGAAGGAAATCAAGGCGACTATGGGAATCACGCCCACATTCGAGCCGGACTGCGCCGCGTTCCAGGAGGACAAGACGCTCTGGCAGATGGTGGCCCAGTGCGGTTGGTCTGGCCCTCTGCAATGGCTGGTTGGGGACCCAGATCTGGCAGATGACGCGTTCTTCTCCAACTGGGTCAACGACCATACCTTTTTTCGAGGACGTGAAATCTGGGTTACAGAATCTTCGATTGTCAGCTGTCTGGGGGCCCTGATCGCTGGAGAGATCATTTTGCCCTCCACCCGCGGCCTCTAGGACGCCAAAATGTTCTTTGATGGGCCCGTTCCCCGAACCAGGAGCAGACAAGTACCCAGATCTTCCCTACCCCGCCTATGGGCCCGGGGCGTAGATCTGGTGGACAGATTCTTTGTCCAATTTAGCAATGGCTCCAAATTGCAGGGCCTACACTTTGCTTTCCTACAATGCCTCAAGTTGGGTAGCCAGGTCAACCTCCCCCGCTTTTTTAAGGAGGCCCTTAGGCTCAAGTGCTGCGGCCGCCACTCTGGGTTAATTTTGGCACTGTGGCGGGGGGCAGAGGGGGGGTAGCACCTATCGTCCTCTGCCCCCCCATGGGGGGTCTCTCCAAAGCGCCCTCCTTCGGCTAGGCCACAGGACACTGCGGCGGTGCCTGGGCTGGGGGGCGATTGGCCCCTTTGGGGTTCCACCGTTACGTGGGGTTGGAGGACCCCGCGGGAGCAGTGCCCCCCCGAGCGCCTTGACAAACCGGCTTCCCCCCCACCAGAGACCTCTGGCCAGGGGAACTGGAATGAGGAGCTTCGGCAGGCCTCGCAGTGGGCGGCGGACGATGCTTGGGAGGCAGAGAGGAAGGAATGGGAAGCCAAATGGAATGAAGCCCTCATGCAGGCCTGGGCCGACCTAGAAGCCCAGTTCGCTGAGCGTGAGCAGGAACGGGTAAGGCAGCAGGACCTCATGGTTGAAGCTGCCAGGGCTCGCCTTCTACCAGGTTGATGCCCCCCCCGGTCTCTTCGCGGTTTTGGCTCTTCTTGCGAGTGGGGGGGTGTGCCCCCCCTGCTGTCTAGGGTCTCTTTTGATCATTGGCCATTACTTCCATGTGCAAATGCTTGAAGGCTAACTAGGGTCTCTTTTGATCATTGGCCATTACTTCTCTAGACAAAATAATTATGGTGACTGAAGCATATATTTTGATGGGAGCAGTACTGAAATAACTTTCCAGATGTGCATAAGATTATAGAACAACACTTGTAGCTTACTGTGCAAGGTGCTTGTTACAGTGTTTTGTAGAAATTACAAAGTTTGAGACAAGCAATTCTTGCTTGGAAGCAACTTAATCCCTTAAATTGGAAGCAAATAAAACACGTGTTTACTGAATATTCAAGAAGCCCAAGTATATTTGTATGAGGAAGGTTGGATACAACAGTGGTTATAAACAAAGATGAACCATCTTCAAGAATATTATGATATTCAACATCAGGAAAGATAATTTTGGAGGCAGAGATAAAAAATGAACTAGCTTGCTTTTGGGTATGAGGGTTCCAGATTTGTTCATATACATGGTTTGTTGCAACATAAGAGGAATTGTATAGCAGCCTTACAAAATAGCTATGGAGACTTAATACATGAAGTAGACAGTATTGCAAAAATTGCTATTCAATTTTAGGAAGATCTTTTTAACTCAAATCATGTTCTAGATAAGCAGCATATGGAGAAAATTATACAGAGCATCAATCATTATTTATCACAGGAAGATATCTTGTTGCTGAACTGATGCCTTACCACACAGGAAATTTAAATAATGGTTTTCTCCCTGGATTCTTATAAAGCTCTAGGTATGTGATGAGTGGTAGGGTATCCCAACACTCCACCATACAAGTCATGAGTGCATGTGCATGACTAGATCGTAATCTGTGGATGGGCAATTTAAATATGCTAGGAGTTGATAGTAGGTTCGTGATCGTTGTCTTCCCACTTTGAGTTAGTGAAGTTTAAGTGTATGGTTTAACTTTCAATGAGGCATATGATATATTGATGTTGTTGGCTTGATTTACTCGTAGTTGTATTCATAATAAAAATTGAGGATAAAAATCTAAATTTAAGTGATAACAGAAAGATAAATCTACTCTAGCCTACAATGATGAGCATATGTACTTGGCTTGCCGTAGATGTCTTAGGTTTGTGTAATTGTTACTAGGATTACCAAGTGAGTTCACCACTAAGCAAATAAAGTGAAACCACTACTAGGTTACCAAATGATTACACTTAACACTCGAAACCAGTTGTACTCATTTTGCCTTACTAATGAGCATGTAAAGTAAAGTGCTTGAGAAAGGTACAAGACTAAGCTAAAGTAAACATATTAAGAAAAATGAAAATTAAACTAAGTAAAAAAAAGAACTAAGTGGATGTTGCAATGATGAAAAGGAATCTTGATCTTTATTGTCAAACATGAATCGTGTCCAAGTACAATCCATTTGAATAAAGACACCGTACAACTGCTCAACACCACACTGTGGGCATTCACACTATTGCTAACTACATAAACAAATTGTAAGAGTCTAGCTAAGGGTGTAATGAAATTTTTGTTGTTGGTGTGACCAAGTGTCGGTATTCATAGGGCTGCACATATCCCAATACATCCTATCAACAATAACATAGGATGAGCTACAATATTGTAGATGCGATATCATAGATACGATAGTGTGTTTGAGAAAAAATGGTTTTATCATACCCCCATGACTGACTAGAAACTTGTCCTTGAGTTAGTTCCTTACAAAATTGGGAGGTAGACTCAAACTTGACATGACTAAATATATATATAGCTCTGAATGCTGCATTGTGGTTCAAGTGGTGTTTTTACAAAATTATCATGCATAGCATGATGGACACATTCAACAATAACAAANTGGCCTTTATGTTCCTGATGATGGTGGCTCTTCCATTGGCTTCTTTCCCTTATCATCAGGCTTTTGAAATTGATATTTGTTGAGGAGCGCTTGAAGCTTCTTTTCTTCTAACCTAGGATCGTATACCATCCATGCAAATTCTACAATGTTGGATGGCATCAGTACATCCCATGGGCATGGCAATTGTGGGAACATCTTATTAGCTTTCACGTACCAAGCTGCGAATTGCCTTCTTTCCTGTTCAAAAGCCTTGGCCACCTTTCTCAATTCTTGGTAATCAGTCATTTGGTGGGCCAGGTTTGTTGCAACATCTTTCTATCATTGGTAGTTGGCCTTAACAATTTCTAACTTAGAGTTTGCTACATGTAGTTTCTCTTGGATTTCCTTTCGATTTGCAAACTCTTTTTCATACATTGTGTGAATTGTCGCTACCTATTGCTCAAGCTCATTTTTGGGTCTTCCTGTTGTCAACATGGCTAGATTAGCATACCTGAGGTTTGCTAATCCCATATACTTTATTAGATTTTCTATTTGTAGGTCTTTATTTTCCACTTCAGCCTAGTGGACATGGGGAAGGTTGTTCAGAATGGGCTGCCAATCTAGTGTCTAAGTTGTGATTGAGTTGATCTTGGCCTTTTCCATCTAGAAGATCTCTTTCTCGTTGATTTGCTTATACATGTCCACTTGATCCTTGAAGTGTTCTTTGAGCTTTTTATCTTTGTTGGCATGGTTTTGTCATTTGCTTATTTTAATTGTTGACTTCTAGTGGATGGCATAGACTTAATTGACAAGGTGTGATTTTCTTTGGCCAATTTGTTCATATCGTGGTTGATTTGAATGAATTGTTCTCGTAATTGATGAATACTTTCCTCAAGAGCATTTTTTTGCTTTTCAATATCGGTCAACCTTGTGTTGTTAGCAACAAGCTTTTTATTCTCTTCTTCCAAGGCAGTGATGGCTTTGGCATGTGTGTATGTTTGTGCTTCAACCACAGATGTGTTCCACACAACCTTCTCTTTTTCCATCTCCACTTGGATATTTTTTGCTATTAGCTACCTAAACTATTCAATCTTGAATTTTTCTAGCTAGTTTGGTGTTACATATTGTGTAGGGTCCATCTTTTTTGCTCTTAGAGTTGCTAGTTCTACTTGTAGCCTTTGCAGCTTGTTTTCTGCATGTTCCACCCTTGTTTCTGCCATGACTAGCTTTCCCTTGGTTGCAATTAGATCTAACTGCACTGCAATGATATCATTGAGGATATCAAAGAGATTTTGCATAACTTGCCCTATTTGCAGTAGTTGATCGAGGACATCTTCATGCTTTGCTGGGGTCATGAATGTTCTGGCTAACATTTGCACTTCTCTAGCTCCAAAAATACATGCTGGTGGAATAATGGGAACATTAAAGGATTCTTTGATGTGGTTGGCAATAACCTTTGCTGCTCTTGCTACATCCTAGTGTTGCATGACCACTGCTGTGGCGCCTTCTTTGATTTCTAACATCACTTGGAAAGAAGCAGTGTTCCCTAAGATCTGTTATACCCAATCATTGTCCCCTCTTACCTGTAGAGATACTTGCCCACTAGCAAGTCTTGTGGATATTGTAGGTCTTATGGAGTTGTCTCTTACTCTATACAAGATAGAACCTTCCCTTGCTCCCCAGCTTATGGTCTTTGCAATTTGTTGCATGTCACTCATTAAAGATCTGTAATCTTGTTGTGGCGATGAAGCTTGTTGTTAAGGTCTATCACTAGTAGGTGTTGATCCATTGGGTTTTGCTTGTTATTGTTGTCCAGTAGTTGGAAGATTGCTTGTAGGTGTAGAACCTGTTGCTCCCTTAGTGCTTGCTGCCTTCTCTAGCTAATCCTTCTTTGGTGGCATTGGCTTAGACATCTCTGTGTAGTATGCATTTTGAGCTTTTCTCAAAACATCATTGGTGTAGCCCAAGATCCCCACTTGCTTGCACAACTTCCTGAATAGGCAAGGGAATGATAGTGTAAGTTTCCCTACCTTCTTTTTTTTGAACCTTCTTTGGATGTCTAGGAAGGGCATATGTGTTATGTTGGCATTGAATATTCCCATCAAGATTGTACTTCCTCTTGTTGCATAAGTAGAGATCTTGTTGAATCTTTTAGTTGGGAACAAGTGGTAAGTTCTGATCTTAAAATAAATATTCTCCTCATCAGTTAACTCGCTATAGTCCTTGTCCTCTTTCCCATAGGCTCTTTGCAGCCATAACTTCTTTGCGTCTGTGTTGGATCTGGTGGATATTTGTGCTACATTGGCTCCAACATTTGGAATATTAAGTGCCTTGGCAATAGCTTCAATAGAATACGACACTGAGACTCCCTCAATCTTAACTGTTGTATCATCTTGCTTATTTCTCCAAAATTGGTACACCTCTCCTAGGTACCATTCATCATTCCTTGACAAGGTTGGCCATAAGAGAGAGGCTTGAAGCTAGGTTTTTACATTCTCAAGAGCAAACTCCATGAATGGTCCAAAATTCAATTCCACAATGACTGTGGACATGATAGATTTTCCTATATGGCCTAGAGACACTTAGCTAACAACGTGAGGTGCTGTCCTTGTTTGGGAGTTGGTGGTGGTGTCTCAGCCTTAGCTTGTGCAGATTGTTCAGTGGCAGGAGTTTGTTGATGAATACTAAAGGATTGGGCCTTCTGCTTTGCTTTTGGCATTTGTTCTCTGGCCTGTCGTCTTCCTTGGCCTCTTGGTCTCTTTCTTCTAGGCTTTGAGGGTCCCTCTACTGTAGGTCTCTTTGGAGCCACCTGCAATCATTAAAAATTCGTTTGAGCATATCCAAAGATTTAAATAGGTTTTAATAGCTCACAATCTTTTCTTGAATACTTGGTTTTGATTCAATTTTTATCCTTATTATTACTTATGGCTTTTATTATGATTGCAGAGTTAGAAATTCAAAAAGAAGCCCTTAATTGTTATATCTTCGATTATTATGGCATCTCATAGTTATCATTTTCTTGTTTATTGTACCATTGGATGTTTGGCTAGGAGAATCAGTTAGGTTCATTAGTCTTTATTTCATTAATTTGATTAAAATATTCCTATTTATTCTCTATTCTTACCCTTGATAGACTCTTCCAGCGTTAGACAAATTTTGGCTCAACTTTCCTTATCTATGCGCAATACACCCCCCATGACTAAGTTGAGCACTTTGGGATCAACAAGATTCAAGAATCATGGAAATTGGAGTTGCAGTGAGGAAGCTATGTGGCTTGGAAGTTTGGGCGTTAGAGCTTAGAAAAATTGCATGAACTCCCCTTACTTTGAAATGGCAAAATGAAAAAATTTCTAACTCCCCGCACGCATTTATATATTTTTATTAGTGTGGCATTGTAGCTACGATGACATAGGTCATACAACATCGTAGATACAATGTCATCGTTGACAAATTTTGGATTTTTGGCAATTTTTGATGGAAAAATTGAGTCCATTGGATAGTTGGGAAGATGTAGAGGTTGACTAAAAGATCTTTGATCATAGATGATGCTTGGATTATGAAAATTTGGTGTTTGAAGGTCATAAAGAAGGAATCTTGGGCAAAGAAGGTCAATTAGATATATTTGAGATGGAGTGAGAATTGTCAAAAGTATGGCCAGATATAAAGACTTAGGAAAGACAAAATTAGCAATTAAAGTGTATTGGAGGCACAAGATGATGTGGAATTGGTCATCAGGTATGAGGTACAAGAGTTATACAAGTGGGTCCTCCCCAAAGCAGGCTTTAGCCCTTAGTGCTCTTGTATAACCACACATACAGGTGTTCGTAGGCACTCAAGGAGTTGAATGTAGAACATACCTATCTTGCAAAACACACATGTTAGTATTGTCAAAATGGAAAAATAACACTATATCATACAAAACCATAAAATTATGATTAAATATATTAGTGAGGTGAAACAAGATTAGAAAGGATTGCAAAGATTGGGACGTGAGGTGTCTTACCATAGGCATAATGAATTCTTGTGTGTGATGCATGGTTAAAGTGATCATTAGCCTTTCCGTTCAAGATCCAAACGAAGTCCATACCACTTTTCAGGGACATCGCATTGTATCATCCCAAAACTAGCTACCATAAGACTACCACTGTTGCAAGGAGCATTATCACTTGGCAATGTAGTTTAAGGAAGGAGTTTATTACTAGCACACCTTATTTTTGAGATTTCTGAGAAGCTGCCTACCTTCAGGCATGGGTAACATGTCTTTCCAATGGGACCCCAGAAATTTTATTTTATGCATTTATTATATTTTTATTGTGTTGACTTTACTAGAGGACTACCTTCAGGCATGGATAACATGTCTTTCCAGTGACATGGTAAGGTAGTACTTATTGTACTCATACTTCCATTTTGCATTAGAGCTCAAGAAAATAATATAGTCTTAACAACAGGATGAAACTTATACTAGTAGTCTCAAAGAATCCACAAATCCCTTTGATGTCACACTCTTGTCATCCCCACTTGGTTCTTCACTTTTCTATTCAGGCATAATGATCACAAGTTTATTATAGTTTTATTGTGAAAATAATGTCATTATGGCCATGGTAAGAACCTCTTATTATTGGAAATGAGATGGATGATGTGGTCTCATTGGATATAGAATCAGTCCTTCCATGACTTGATAACACAGGGCAACCTTCGCATTATTAAGACTACATCTTGCTTTATTCCTTTGCACTTTATTGGAAAATTAACAAAAATATGTACAAGAAAAAGGATGAAAAATCATAGAAAAATGATAAAAAATGGAAAAATAGAAAGAATTTAAAAGATAGCAAAGAATAGCAAATGATTAAGAAATGAGAAAAGTATCAAAGAATAGAAAAGATATTAAAGAATGTGAAAATTTGGTAAGAAATTTGAAAAGTATAACAAAAAATTGTAAACAAAAAAAATGATAAAACAAAAAAGTTGAAAAGCACTTATCAATTCCTAAATCAAGATGAGGTACCTCCCCCATAATTGAACTCATGGACAAGTGTTTGGTTAATGGACCCTAGATCCCCTGGATTATACACTCTAGGTTTTTTATTTATCATCCTTAGTGATTTAGATTTTCGCTTATTATCCCAGGTGACACTAATGATGATCAAGTTCTGATTTTTCAGAGATATATATTCTGTTGGACTAGATGGTCTTTCCATTTCAGAAGGTCCAATTATGTTTTCTTCTTTATTATTAAATTCAAGTATCAAGTCTCCATGTTCACTACTTGTTGTTGGTGTATGATCATGATTTAGGATATCCTTTTGTAAGTTCTCAGTTTGGATCATTTTATTGGGATAGGAGTTAATAAGTGAACCAGGCGTTTCCATGCATATTTTGGGCGGTTTTATGCTCTCATCTCTTGACCATTGGGTGTCTTTTGGTTTAGTGGTCATTGCCTTGCCTCTTCTTATACACACACTTGTTTCTCACATTTGTTATGGGCTGGTGTAAGGATTGTGTTGACATTTTGAAGTTTTGGTCCACAACTGCACCCTTCTTTATCATTATTAATGCATGGAATTTTTTTGCGTATGTACGGCTCCTTGCTTATCTTGCTTGGAAATTTCCAAGGATAATGACAAAATTTGAAAAGAAAGGGAAATATTTTTTCTTGGTTGCTTCTTGTTTACAAGTGGAGGTATATATAGAGATTACATAGAGAAAATCAAGGAGAAAATCTCTCGAAATTAACTTATTCCTAAAAATCAACAAAATATCAATCAATTACTAACTATAAATTAGTTGAGAGGGCAGCGCTGTTTTCTGCTAAGCCATGCTTTCCCCATAATGATAGAAAATTTCCTGTTATCATTCTTCGCGTCGATCACAAGAAAATTTGCTAGATAAGGCCACCCATTTATAGTGGTCACTACATCTTCTATCTATCCCAAAGGAATGGTGACTGATTGGTTTGTAAGCTCTAGTCTCATGTCACACTTCTTTAAGGGCAGTGGGTTCCATGCCTTGTATGTTTCTTGAGATATCAAGTTAACTCCAAAACTTGAGTTGAGTAGAGCCTTGCATGGTGAATTTTCAGCAATTTGCAAATAAATCAGAGGGTTTCTTGGATCTATTCCTTTCTTGGGAAGAGTTCCTGCTTTTATCCAATCTGATAGTGTATCAATTAGCATGACAGTTGTAACCTTTTGATTTGATTGTTGTAGAAGCACGGTGTTTGTAGGAGGATTTGTCATAGGAGAAACATGATTCAGTGAAGTCTTAACTCTACCAACATTTTCTAGACTTGTCCTGAAGAAAAGATGTTTCCTTGATTTGCCTTTAGTATTGTTGGTATGATCCTCTCTCTATATATTTATTGCCCTTGTAGCACTTTTCCATTGTGGTTGTGACGGTAGTTCTC
The DNA here is from genome assembly GCA_015680685.1 of Gnetum montanum. Lineage (NCBI taxonomy): Eukaryota > Viridiplantae > Streptophyta > Gnetopsida > Gnetales > Gnetaceae > Gnetum > Gnetum montanum. The sequence continues at coordinate 39,159 of MNCI01035648.1, forward strand.
CTTGCATAACTGGTTGCAATACTGATGGTAGAGAGTTAGGAGGTTGGGTTGATGAATTAGTTGTTGGTTTGTTTTCATAAGAATTAGGATCCATTCTTGGAGTAGTTGGCCTATGATATTCCAGTGGATAGTAGTGAGAGGAAGTATGGATTGAAGCACTTCTAGGAGAGATTGGACATTGAACGTAATATCCGTAAGGATCGAGTTGCCTATACAGATATTGTTGCCTTGGCAGTGGCATTCCCCATGCTTGTCGTTGTTGCCACTGCTACTGGTATTGCTCTTGTGGCTGAGGATAGGCTTTGCTTGGATAGTATGATGGTTGGAAGGGTTGTCTGAGATTACCATGTGGATAAGGTAATCGTCTTGGCATTTGTTTCTTGACGAATCTCGGATTGAACGCATATACTCCAGACTCTTGCAAATGGGTCATGACTGGACAACATCCCTTAGGATGTTCGTATTGGCACACTTTGCATCCCTCTTCATCTTCTGAACTGGAGTTTGTAATTTCCTCAACTGCAGCAACTTTTCCTTTATGTTTGTAATTTTCTAATCTATGATCTCTTCTTTTCTTTGTTCTTATTCAATGCTTGTTCGGTCTTTTCCTCTACTATCTCAAGTGCAATAGCAAGTTTCTCATCTATTGAGTCCCACATTTTCTCTACCTTCATTGCTATGTCACTGACTAATTTCTGAATGGTTTGAGTCTTTTGTTGAATGATATCCTCTAAAATTTCATCTTTTTGTCTACTGCACATTCCAACATCTCTTTTTTGTATAGCTAGATATCAATTATATTTCTCATCTGATTCTCTTTTCTTCAATTCTCCTTCTTCTTTGGCTACTTGGTCTATCAACCATTGAATTCGATGGGTTGTCATTTCTGATAGTCTTCCGAGGCATATATACCCCAAGGGTTTCTCTAGTCTTGTTTCTTAACCTATCAACAATATGCCTTAGTTGCTCCCTTTGTGAAAATCCATGGCCTGGGCATCTATGTAGTAAAGAATAATATCTGCCCATTGCTACATCAAGGGATTCATGTGTCACTTGCTTCCATCCTTAGATTTGTTTTCTTAGATTAGACACTCTTGAGTAAGTTTGATACTTGTCATTAAAAAACTCTAACATGGTACTCCATCTTCGAATAGATTCTAGTTCTAAGGATCTATACAAGTTCTCTACCTCCTTGATGAGTGTTCTGGGAAACAACTTTAATTTTTGCTAATCACTTTCAATATCTTGAAGGGCACAAGCATCATGGAATGCTTGAAGATGGTGTTGTGGATTTGCATTGTATCCACCTTTAAATTTGGGAATGTTATTCATGTCTAGTTGTTTGATGCGTCTATCCCTTACGTGCTTGGTAGGGATATACATTGCTTCTCTGATGTTAATCATACTACGAGTGGCCAATAGGGGTTCTTCATGATTATCGGGTTTGTAGGCTCAATTGTAGTGGTGACCCCTTTGGTGCTCATAGTGTTCTCTTTCTTCATGCCTGATCCTATCTTTTCTTTGTTCATAATCATCTTCTTCTTCATTAGGATACCTACCTCGATATTCACGTCTCTCATGATCCCTTCATCTTTTCTTGTCATAATCTCAAGGTCTTCATTCCCTTTTGTCAGATTCCACTGATGATCATGTGGAAGAAGAGGAAGCAGTGAAAAACAATGCTGGTTGGTTCTCCTTTGATGACTCCATGATTCATCCTCTTATGGTTCCGCAATAGCTCTTGGCCTTGAGCTCTGCTTATGTTTGGAGTCTTCTACATCTCTCTTGGGTGTTTTTGCAAGGGCTGAATGCAATTGTATTTTGACAGGTTCCTTTGGATGAATAATAGGTGTCTGTGAATGGGATTCATCGATTTCTTCCAGGACAACATTGTGAGTTACTTTCTTTCCTTTGTTGTTTTCATGTCTTGTCTCCATGGCAACATCCCTTCTAACTTGTGCTTCCATGGATTGATATGGCCTGGTCATGTGTTTAATAACACGATATCCTTCTTGTGCATGGCCCAAATTCAACCTCATTAAGGTTGCTTGTAGCATGGATGGTGCTGAATGTTCAGGAGATAAAACTATGTTGCCCTGCAAATCTCTCCACCTCAGTTGTTCATCATGATGGAAGATGAATGTGAAGTCAGAATAATATGGATCTGTATGAGCATATAAAATTCTAGTTTGCATAGGCGCACTCTAGTTTTCTTCATCATGTTTTATGTCATGATTCCTTTGTGTTTCCTTGGCAGGTGGTGACTTTTCCTTAAGCATTGAAGTCATGTTTTATGTTTGACACTCTTAAGTGTGTGTGGGTGTATTAAATGATTGATTAAAAATGTGTAAGATAAACTTTGTGATTTTTGATACAACGAACTCTATAAGATCAACTACTAAGTAAACATCGACACATCCTTGACAATGACACCAATGATGAGTGGTAGGGTATCCCAACACTCCACCATACAAGTCATGAGTGCATCTGCATGACTAGATCGTAATTTGTGGATGGGCAATGTAAATATGCTAGGAGTTGATAGTAGGTTCGTGATTGTTGTCTTCCCACTTTGAGTTAGTGAAGTTCAAGTATATGGTTTAACTCTGAGTGAGGTATATGATATATTGATGTTGTTGGCTCGATTTACTCCTAGTTGTATTCATAATGAGAATTGAGGATAAAAATCTAAATCTAAGTGATAACAGAAAGATAAATATACTCTAGCCTACAACGATGAGCATATGGTCCTAGCTTGTTGTACACGTCTTGGGCTTGTGTAATCGTTACTAGGATTACCAAGTGAGTTCACCACTGAGCGAATCAAGTGAAACCACTAATGGGTTACCAAACGATTATACTTAACACTTGAAACTAGTCATACTCATTCCGCTTTACTAATGAGCATGTAAAGTAAAGTGCTTGAGAAAGATAAAAGACTAAGCTAAAGTAAGCATATTAAGGAAATGAAAATTAACCTAAGTAAAACAAAATAACTAAGTGGATGCTAGAATGATGAAAAGCAATCTTGATCTTTATTGCAAAACATGAATCGTGCTCAAGTACAATCCACTTGAATAAAGACACCATACAATTGCTCAACACCACATTGCAGGCATTCACGCTATCGCTAACTATGGAAACAAACTGCAAGAGTCTAGCTAAGGGATTAATGAAATTTTTGTTGCTAGTGTGACTATGTATTGGTTTTTATAGGGCCGCACAAATCCCAATACATTGTATCGACTATGACGTAGGATGAGCTACGATATTGTAGATACAATAACGTGCTTGAGAAAAAATGGTTTTATCACTATGGATGTATTTTCATTTGACTTTTATAAACATTTTTGGAAGGTTATTTATGATGATGTATTCAAATTTTGGAAAATGGGGAGGATCAAATTAGAATGGAATGTTACTTGGATGGTTCTATTGCTAAAGAAAAAGGATGCAATTGATATTAAAGATTATCAGCCTATCAGCTTGTGTGCTTCTTTCTATAATTTTTTTCCAAAAGTTCTAATGCTTCAATTACAAGAGGTGATGCCTCATTTAGTTGTTTAAGAACAAACAATTTTTGTAGAAAAGAGATACATCTTAGATCAGGTGCTTCTGGTGCAAGAGATTCTTCATTTAGTTCATTTACAAAAGAAGCCTAGCATTGCCTTAAAGCTTGATATTTTAAAATCTTATGATACAATCAATTGGAGTGACATGAGAGTTGTGTTACAGAAAATGGCTTTTCCTAATTGTTGGATACAAATGCATGAGGGTTTCTACCAGCAATCTAGATCTTCCATTCTCGTTAATGGTCATCGCTTTGGAAATTTTTCATCTTCAGATGGGTTATGACAAAGTGATCCTAGTTCTTCTTTTCTTTTTATTTTAGCCATGGAGGGTTTGAGATCCTACTGGAGAAAATTGAAAAACGACAATATTATGCAGAACACCAGTGGTGCCTAAGGAAGGCAGGCTATTGACGCAGGTGTATGTCAAAAGATGGACGAGGGCTATGCTAGAAGATCAAGCGTCAACATTGAGACAGGTGTGGCAAGAGAGTCATGAGTCTAGGACAAGAACAGGGCCAAGTGTTTCAAGGGAAAGGGGGGAGGGGGGATGTGGTTGCGTGGGTTTTTGGGTGTGGTTGCATATTGGTTTCTGCAGAACTATGGTTGGGCACCGGGACAGCCATTTTGTTATTAACATTTAGGGGCTTGTAGGTGTTTGACTTTGGCAAGAAGGTTTTGGGATTGGGGGTTTTGGGAGATTGGGGCCTTGTCTTGGACATACTCCCTGGCTGGAGTAAGGGTACCTAAACGTTTTTGTAATCGTACATACTTTTTTTAAGTTATAACACCTGATCATTACTCAAAAAATGAGGCATCTGACCAACTTTTGATTGTAATTCTTTCACACATACTCAGTTTGTTGATGACTCCTTTCTGTTTTCTGATGGGAATCCATAATTTGTAGCAAACTTGTACATAGCAGTTATGAAGTTTTAAAATGCCTCCGGTTTAAGAATCAATTTAAATAAAAGTTGTCTTCAATTTTGGAGTTAATCAAGAATTTTTACATGAATATATTGATTTATTGGGATGTGAAGTATACTCATTACCTACCATATATTTGGGGCTTCCTGTCTTTGTGGGTCATATGAAGAAGGAACTTTGGTACCCACTACTTTAGAAGATTGATAATAGACTTGCTAGGTGGAAGGCTAAGCTGTTATCACAGGCTGGCCAATTACAATTGGTGAGATATACTCTTCAGGCTTTGCCTCTTTATTATCTTTCTTGCATTTATTATCCTAAAACAATAGTTTTTGAACTAGAGAGAAAAGAAAGAACTTTTTTGTTGTCTAACCATTTAAAGAAAACACTTCATGTGTTAGATTGGAATACAATATGTAAATTGTGGTCTTGTGGCAGATGGAATCTTGGGCATATATAAGAAATTAATTATGCTTTGGAAAGATTTCTTGGTAACTTTGCATATCAAATAGACCATGAATTCAAGTGATGAAGGCCAAGTACTTGTATGATGGTTTTTAATTTGTTAATGCTCCCAATATTACTAATCCCTGCCTAATTTGGAAAGGGCTTCAATCTATAAGACATTGGTTTTTTCAGCAGGTTTCTTTACATAATCAGCAGTGGAAGTGGTGTGATTCAGAGTACTCCACAGAGAAGACTTATATTATTTTACACCCTGTGGAAAAGTGCAATATCTAGTAGATATCAAGAATCCCATTTTTACTTCTTGCATTCAACTCTTTGCTAGTAAGATGCCTCATGGAAAATTACCCACTGCTCAACATCTTTTCCTCTCAAGAAAGTGTTAAGACACGTTACAGTCAAGTTAGCCAATAGAATGGAACAATTCATTAGATGAGCATATCTACAAGAATATCTTCCTCGAGTGCTTGGTTTATAAATGTTAATGATGGCTGGGAAATAATTTGAGTTTTTGCTAATTCTTTCCTTTTTCTTAAAACTTTTCTGAATTTAAGGTCGAAATATCAGAAAGCAGTTGAAGGTGCACTTAAGGCTGGTAACTTAAGGGCAAGTGGACTTGCACGTGTCCGGAATGACCATTATACTATATACTTTGAAGATGATAGGTCTGTAAGATATTTGTTGTATCAGTAAGTTTCAGTTAATAAATTATCAGGTTCTTGATGCTCAATGTACAGATATATTTTTCTTTGTAGGTTCACACAGTTTGGAACGAAATACCAAATACAGTTTTCAGATGGCCTCCCTTCACAAACTCAACTCTTAGTCCACTTTCCTAGTTTGATCAGGTTTTACTTATTATGAAGAAATTTATTTTCCCCTTGTTGCTTGGCTACAAATATATTTGTAATTCATGGAATGCTGTAACATTAAATCAGCGCTGTTTCGGTTTGTATCAGGTTAGCAAGGGAAGTTGGATTGGAAAACATTGACATTCAAAATACATTGGATTTCTATGATGAATATCGGTATGTTCATATGCATATTTCATTCAGAGTTTATCTGCTAAGACAGTTCACCTTATGGTTTTTGGTTTTATTTCTTAAAATTCTCAATGTAGAAACATGGAAAGGGACGTTTAAGGTTTATCATGTATTATAATTGTAATCCACCATTTGAAATATTGAGAATGTGTCTTCTAATACGTATGTAGAAAATTTTTCATTTTACAGAATAAAACATTAACGTATCATGAAGCTTACCAGCAATTACATAGAGCTAAATGCATGGTGTACATTGAATTTTCAATGTGGCAATGCCATCATATAAGATTGCACCTGCTCTTTTCCATTATAAAAAATACTTTTAGCTTATATGATATTTCAAGTTCCCATGTCAACTAGCCAGCGAGGCATGTTGATTGGCATTGTAAGCAGATGTGAAATTAAAGGAAAACATGGTTTCTTGAATGGTTTGAAAAAATTGGAGTCTTTCTTGAGAAATTGTTTCAGAAAAATTGGATTTAAATTCAGAAGAAAACTACATTACTCTGTTAAATTCATAAAACATTTAAAGGTGCAAGGAAATTTTTTTCTAGAAAGGTCACAGTTTGAGGTGATTTCTAACATTTTAAAACATAATAGAAAATATGTGCAATTTAGATTTCAAAATTCTAATAATGAAGCTTTTAACTCCACCAAGACAATTTTATATATCTAAAAATACTTTAAGGGACAATGACATCAGGTAGACAACTGGCTATATAAAATTTATTGTCAAATTATTCACCTACATTAACTGGTTAGCGCATTGTTGGGACAAAGGAACCATGATAATGATTATGATAATTCATTAACTCTTCATTTAAAGGAGTGTTGCAAACATTTAATTGTAAAATATCAAGTCAACATATTACTAGACATATAATGTACGGACAAGATCCAGACGTGAAAAAAAAACCCATAGTTTATACTAATAAACTCATAAATCATATTAACTAGAAATCTATTCAAGTATGCTACTTATGTCTAGTATTCAACCTGCTGCTATGGTTGTTGGTGCATATTTGAGCTGGTCCAGCAGATCCCCTGAAAGGTGGGACCCTGTGCACGTGGGACGGAGGGGTTGGTTGGGGGCAGGTTGGGTGGGTTGCAGTGGGTAGGGTGCTGTGTTGGTGGGGGAGGGGTTGGTTGGGGGCAGGTTGGGGGGGTTGCAGTGGGTAGGGTGCTGTGTTGGTGGGGGAGGGGTTGTTTGGGGGTGGGTTGGGTTACATATAGTTGTCTAGTTTCAGTTCTGACAACCACCTCTCTCTGTGTTGACATGGCTATTCAGCCAACTTCAAGTCAAGTTATATCCTATGGGTATTGTCTTCTGTTAGATTGGTGTTACGGTTTTTATTGGTAAGGTATTGATGTAAACCTATATCAATGTACCGATCTCAAACTGATGAAGTAGATTAAACACAATTTTGAATAGTGTTCCTCATTTTATGGATCATCATTCTGTACTTGACAACAGAATTAGGCAACTTAATAAATAGAGATAAAAATCATCCACTCTAAGCAGTTTCTTTCCGGCTTAAGATCCTGAGATGTGATATTAGGCAGGGGCTTCTTTCCGTATTTATGATTTGTCAGGAAAATTGCTTATGCTAACACCTTTGCAGACAGTTTGCAGCAAATATAGATATATAGTTTTCTTTTATTAAATATATTTTTTGGCCATCTATATGTTCTTCATTTTTACACATTTATCTACTGTGCTTTTGTGGGTGTCGTTACAATTCCAACTTCAATTTCCGTCATGACAAATCAAATATTTCCTTTCTTTAGAATGAGCTATGCAGGGATCCTACAAAGCACATGTGGGAATTTGTTAGATAAAGGTCGACTTTCAAACCGAGCTCTGGATATTTTAGGTATGATTCTACCCATAGTCATTCACCTTCAAGTCACTTGATATGTAAAACAATGTTACCTGTATTCCACGATACGTGCAAAGGTTCTTAATTCCATTTGATGCTTGCAGGTTTATTTGCAGTATTTGTATTTAAAAAATCAGATTATCCTATCAGATCTATTGGTTCTCCAAGTCCTACCAGTGATGAATTAGCATCCTTACAGTCATCTGATATGGTTGCAGAACAATGTTCTGAGTTTGTATCAGCTCAAAATCATAATACAGCAAATATGGAAGATTTTAAGGACCAATTTCAAGAAGAGTATTCTCATTCCTTAGAAGCAACTTCAATTAGTGTTGCAGATATGCAATGCCCTTCTATTCATGATAGCAATATGTCTGTTGAAAATGACAATGATAATGGTGATGTAACCTTCTTGGAAAAGAAAAGTGAATTTGGAGGACATGTTGGTTCTTCACCACATGAAAAGCTTGGGACAGATGATGAGGAAATTTTAGAGAAGATGGAAATATGTGCCTCCTCTGAGAGTGAGCATGCCAAGCAAGGTTCTCAGCTTGATTTAATTTCTACAGGAGCTGGCTTTGAAGAACCTTGTGCTGAACACACGGGAGACATTTCTTCTTGCAAAGGCTCAGAAACTCATAATGAGAAAAAGTTTTCAGAAGTAAAGTTTTACTCTCGTGCATATCACAGTCAGAGGAAACAGCCGGATGGAAGAATTCTTTGTCATGTAAATAAATCTCAAGATACCGAGATCATGTCAGATCAATTGATGGGTGAAAGAGATCAACAGGAAAACAATGAACAGACCTACAATGGAAGTAAGAAACTATCAGAGAAGAAATCAGATACCATTGCAGAGAAGGAGATTTGCCCGGATAGTAATTATAATATGACATCCGTATTTGAGAGGAGTGGTAAATTTGAAGGTATGGAAGGCTATAGCCTCTTTGTGTAACTTTTGTGAAAAGCCCCTATGGTTCTTTTTCCCTTTTCTGATCCTTATGAAAATCATGAAATAAGTTGTCTGTTTTGTAGTTCATTGTTAGGATTCATGTTCTTTCTGGTCTTTTCTTTTAAAAGCATTTAGATATTGTTTGCTAAGTTGATCATTTAGGTTCTTAAATGATTTAGCGTAGTTGCAAGTTTGAAACCTTTTTTTGCAATTATAGCATGTTATGTTGCTTGCTGAGTTGGTTGTTTAGATTCATGCAGAATTTAGTTGGTTATTTTATTTATGAGTTCAAACCTTTTTTGAAATTATATTTGTGTTACCATTGCTTCATTGATCATGAGTTCGAAATTTGGCTAGTACATAATGTTATCTCCTAATGTCAAATTGTCTTTTATTTGTTTATGTATACTACGTAATGTGTTTATCTATACTACATAGAGTTTGCTTTAAGCTAGTTTTATGTAGTTGCATGCTAGCTCTGTTTTATGTTCTATGTTCTATTTTAGAACCTATGTTCTATTTTATATGTGGTATAGTAACTTGGTTGTTGAACTTTTATCATTGCATTTTTTTGTGTTCATTGGTTAGTTTGAAATGGAGCTAGGTACATACTATGTTACTATTAGATTGTATAAGTGAAATGGAGCGGCCCTGGCAGTTGTGTTCTCCACTTCCCTTTGTTGCTAAAGTGCCTCAACCATTTCCTAGTGTTGAAGCTCCATCCTTCGCAACTACTGCTGAAAAGCCTCTTCCCTAGCTTCCCACTTTGCCTTCCATATCCTCTCTTCCTCTTTGCATGCCTTAAGGGCAGCCTCCTCCATTGCAACGTCTATCCTCTTCTATAGGGTGCACTGTTCCTGTCGGTCCATTGAGCTCTCCTCAAAAATAGTCTCCTCCGTCTCCCCCTTAGGATGCTAGGCCTCCCCCAGTGACGCCACCTCCTAAGCCAAAGGTAACTAAGCGGAGCCCTCAACAACCACCTCCGTTTGCCTTTGTTTGATATAGATGGAGCTACGGGTCCAAACAAGAGTCCTCATCCTAGGCATCGGCCTAGCCACCCTCCACAAGGCAAGAATAAGACCCAAGTGTCTCCTTAGTCGCCGATGTTGCAAGGATGTCAAAAAAAACCTAGGCATGTTCACCATATGCCCCATGCGTAGGCATTTAAGGAGTGTAAATTGAACCCTCGTTAATTTCCACATGTTCCCTATTTGCACAAAGAACCATTTAATCAACTCTATCACATGCTACCATAGTGGGGGTAGCGCCAATTTAGGCACTTGCTTGCTTGTAGTCCGTGGCATAGGCCTAGGAAAGAAGGTCTCTACATCCTGCAATCCTCTGCTCGTTGGCAGCACAACCTCCCCAAAGACCAGCACACCAGCACTTCTTCAATGAGGTCAATCTTGACACCACAAAAAGTAGTGTGTTCGGATTGCCAATTGGCAAAAAATTCATCATCTGGCAAAGCCGAATCTCCCACCAACAATGGGAGGAAATCAGCCCATCCAACACATGTAACCAAGTCCCACAACTCTAGCATTCCTTGGAACCTAGCACAAAAAGGTTTGAAAGTAGGTTTAGTGCCCATGTTAACTATAGCTTCTCTCCACAGCCTCACACCCTCCGTAGATAGTTGCACAGGTAGCAACAAAGGCACCTATTGAAATATAAGGTGATTGCGAGACCACCACAAGCACCACAAAATCGTGGCAGCCTTGGAGTCACCGTCAAGTTGAATGGGTGGTGAGACCCTAGCAGCATGCCATGTTGCTGTGGTGAAGGAACATTCAAAAGCAAAGTGGTGCCATGTCTCGGGGTACTGACAACAAGATGGGCACTTGTCATCTAAGTTCAATCCATGTCTCTGCAACTCCACCTACACGGGTAGGGCAGCGGGGTTTGCTAACCAAAGGAAAACCTTTATCTTGTCTGGTAGTCAACCACGTCAGATTGGCATCCAACCAAGGATCGTTGGGTACTGATGTTGTATAATGAGATGGGAGGGTGCCTCCATCAAACTTAGATACGTCATGTTCTAGACATGATGACAAAGTGATCACCAAAAGAACGAATCATGATGCATTGCTACTATTTGTTCTACAGAATTTGGATCCATTGTGCCTGGTTTGTGTCTGCCTGAATTAGCGGGTGTACAAGCTACTATTGTCCCTTTCTAACTATGTCTGTGAATCTAAGAATCCCCAGTCCTCCCACTTCCTTGGGCCTGGCCATAGTGTCCCAACTCATCAAATGGAGCCGCTTCCCCCCCTTTTCCCCTGACCAAATGAAACCGCGAATCAACTAGTCCATTTAGTTCTTGGCATGATGCCTAGTAGCTAGATGATTTTCCCCTTAACTTGGGTATTCGTATGGGTCAAATATAGCACCGATTTGGCTCTGTTCACCTCCCTATCTTTTGAGCCATCCTGGTAAGGGCACAATGCATCACCCAAGCTTGTGGCATTGTGGCTTTGGTGAAAAGGATAGTGTCATTGGCGTAATGATCCACCATACACCCCACACTAACAATGCTTAGCCCTCAGGCCCCCTCAGCTCTACAAAATGCTTGCAATGTATCCATGACAATGATAAACATGTATGGTAACAATGGATCTCCTTGCCTAAGGCCCCTACTTGAGGAGGAAAATCCCCAAAGCTTGTCATACAGGTTAATAGAATAAGCAGCAAAGAATTGCAAATGAACACATAAATCCACAAAATTGGGACAAAAGCCCCTCCGGGTCATAATTTCCCTCATGGCTTCCCAACTTATGGTATCATAAGCTTTAGTGATGTCTAATTTGAAACCCATACCTAGAAAGTGTGTTGTGCGGAGGGAGTGCAAAATTTCTTGTAGCAAGATCGCTTGATCTTGTAAGAACCGCTCCTTAATGAAGCCCACTTGATTATTATTGACAAGCCTTGGCATGAGAGGAGCTAGCCGCCAAACTATCATTTTGGTAAACAATTAGAGCAAGGTATTGCACACTTTGATTGGCCGAAATTGCGAAGGGTCAGAGGGATCAACCTTTTTTGGGATTAGCATGATCTTGGAATAGTTGATTTCATTGCAAATTTGTCTCCATTTGAGCATAGTGTTAAATGCGTTGAGCACATTCCTCCCAAGAACATCCACGAATTCCCTAAAAAACTTGATAGGCCACCCATTAGGGCTAGGGACTTTCCCCGACTTCAAGTCCCCCATAGCGTCTTCAAACTTGTTCTCTCCAGTGATAACCCATGGCACCGGGATCGAAAGGGGGAGCCTCTCCCGCCCCCACCAAATATCAACCTAGTAGGTTTGAAATTCCTGCACGATGTCTTACACTTGAACCAGCTCCACCCCCTTCCTAACCAATCAAGGCACCTTCTTCGATAGGTGGTCAGCTTGAGTGGCAACAAAGAAAAATCGAGTGGGTCTATCCCCATCTTTCAACCACCTATTCCTTGAGCACTGTGTCCAATAATTGGCTTCTTCCTTATCTAGCTTTTGTAACCCCATTAGAAGCTCTTGCTCCTCCTGTGCTAGAGATTCCCCAGCCTCCTACCTTGCTTGCACAACCAAGAGCTACTATTGTAGCAGCCCTCAATGCATTCTAAAAGTGTATTTCTCTTCCTGCTTTCTTGATCGGATATCCTTCTTCAAGATGTTAAGGTTGTTTTTTAGGAAATTGTGTGGATCCCTAGCTGAAGGGTATTTGTCCCAGATAGTAGTCATGAGTGGCTGTAGCCATGGTTTTGAGAGTTAGGTTTTCTCGAATTTGAATCGCAAAACTGCAGGGTGGGACTATCACCCCATCTAACATATCAGTGATTTGTGATCCGAAGTGTGCCTTTCTTTCCTCGTGACCTCCACGTCTTGTTCAAGTAACAAGGTAGAAGCGACCCAAGCCCTATCGATCTGTGACATCACCCTATCTTTTCCCTATTGATGATTACTCCAAGTATAGAGGCAATCCTCAATGTCAACATCCACTAGGTCATGCTATTGGAGGAACAACTCGAACTATTTAGCACCTGCAAGAGCCAGTGCAGTCTCCTCCTAATTTCTCCCAAGCATGCAGATGCTGGTTGAAATCTCCAACCAGGATCCATTGGTGCCAATCAAAAACAATCTTGGCAATCCTTTGAAGCTCATTGAGCCAATTCATCCAATCCTGGGCCCCATAGAAATTCGTAAGGCACAAGCCTGAAGAGGTCAGCCTAACAGTGATGCTCCTGTTTGAAGAGTCCATGAATTGGAATGGTAGCCGAGACAAGACAACCATAACTCCAACCCTCCCATGGTAGGCCACTTGATGAGCCTACCACTCATCCCATTGTAAAAGCCTAAGTTCATGTTGTTGCAACTTGGTTTCTTGCAAACATACAATGTCACATTGATCTCTATATACCATTTCCTTCAATGTATGTCACTTATAAGGGGTACCTTGCCCCTTGCAATTCCAAGTCATGATCTTCATGGTCTACCAATGGACCTTTTTTGATAGACCTCCTTCAAGGTTGTTTGAATCCCTAAATCGATTTCTAGTTGAGTCATCATATTGTGTACTAGTGGTGTGGGTGGCAATCCAACCTTCCCAGATTCTGTTGAAACCTGGAACCCTCCCTCAACATCTTCGTTTGGTTGGGGCACCTCCCCAAATTGGGTTTGGTAGAACCATGTACCACTAATACCCAATTCCCAAGAGGAGGCAAATCTTTTCCTAGTACAAGGAAATCCGGAGGTGTAGCAAAACCCTCCTCTAGATGTAGCCCAAGGCTCAAAGTTGGAGCAAACATGTTGACAAAGGCCAACCCTGCAATAGGCTTGGCAACCACATTATATGGCTTTGGGGCTTTGACCTACTTGATGACCCAACAGCACCGGTCGATTCCCCCCAACCCAATACTCGAATGCCCTCTGGGTGCCTTGCAACCCCATCACTTCACCTTCAGCTAGTTGTCCTTGTCAGCCGACTTGGTAGCAAAAGTTCCAGCTTTAACCTTGTAGGCCTTTGCAAGATGGCTTGGCTTCCCACAAAATGCACAATGGGCCACCGTTGGAGCTCATGGTGAGCTCTTGGCAAGCAAGTTCTCATACTCAACTGAAATACATTCTTCCTTGAATAGGAGGTCCAAAACTACCTCCTTGAGAAGATCTTTGGGAGATAACACAAAGACATGGCACCATTTATGCATTCCATTGATTTGGTGAATTTATCAAGCGTGATAAACTCACCAAAAATGATGGCGTCCATAGTTCCTAGGGGATCCTTGAAACTTTGACCCAACCCAAAGTGTGAGAAAAAAGGTTTGGGTCCCGATGCATGCCCAGTCTCCAAGGCATAAGGGCCATCCCTCTAGCACCGAAAAACCATGGGCCCCCCAACAACACCCTATCCCAGTCCTTAACACTACAGAAAACAAAGAGGATTAGTTCCTCCATCAAACTCCACACAATGACATTCTCCAGGTGCTAAGTAGAAATGACCCACTTGCGGACGAGCTCCAACTTGGGCCACACCCCACTAGAAACAAAGTGTCCAATAAGGCTCTGCTCAATAGTACACAAGCCCTCCGACGACAAGTGAGGAACTTGCAACCACAAGGATCTGTCGACCCATGAGGACATCCCAAAATACTTTTGGGTCCTGTCCTTGTCCCACAAACTCTCGTCAAGCTCGACAACATCATCTTTGCCTGAGCCATCCCCCACTCTGCCTTCCTTGGTGCCAAGTGCCTCTCGCTCCCCAATCCCCGTCCTCGCATTGACACCCCTTGCCCTATTTGCACCGTCCGCGCCTACAGCCACTCCTACCCCCATTCCGACTTTGCTCATTTTGAAGTCCTACATCCCTGCAACAAAGACTACTTTTACGTTTAGTATTGTTCTTTCAAAAATAGCTCATTTCATCGATTTGTAACCCTTGCTTTGTAACTTCTCTACTGCATGTTTTTGTTGCCATGGTATTTTGAACTTCTATGTGGATTTATTAGTGAATATTTTTGGATAAGTGTTTGATACTTCTATCTTTCAAAAATTTCTATTCCATAATACTAGCTAGCTATTGTGAGGTGAATGAATTAGGATTTCTATGAACCCATCAGTCAACAATTTAAATAATTTTGTGAAACTAATTTTGGTATGCACAAGCATTAACTCAACCTTGTAGATTCACCACATGAGCCAGCAACGATTGTTGTAGATGCACAAATGTTGGTTGACGTAGTGGTTCCTAATATTGCTTACAGATGCACTGCATGAGGTCAGTAGGGAAGGATTGGTCTACCATACATCATTCGAGGTAGTGGATTCTTTTAGGCACATGCAGGATATACTCAGGGGTGTTGGGTTTTTACATAGGGGATCTAGCTGGCCATTGGATATCAGTGAACATATGAGTAGTAATGTGACAAATATAAGTGAATGTTGTGAAATTACTTGATCATATCAACTGTTGTTATTTGTTTGCAAAATCTCTTTTCTGAAAGACATGATTTCTTTGTTGATTGCATAATTGTTTAATGAAATTGTAGTTGCAACCTGTCATAATTTTGTTTAATAAAAACTAGGTCTTGCAAATCCTTGGATTCTTGCTTCTCTGATACTTGATTACATGTTGATCCTCTATTGCAGATGGAACCCTATTTCCTTTTGGTGTTGACATCGCTTTTGAACCTACCCAAGATTATAGGTGGAGTGTGGGGAGTTTGTCCTTGGACTGTTATGACCCACATTCCCTCTTGTTTTATTACATTTTTGTTTGTTTGTTTTGTTTTTTCAAAAAATGTGTTAGACTTCATTTGTTAGTATAGGACCTTAGTTAATATGTTATTTATTAGAATGTAACGTTTTTTAATGTCATGTTGTATGTGGTGGTGAGCAAATTTAGTTTAATTTTAACTATAGATTGTATAATGTTAATTTTAAGAATTTGATCTTTTTAAAGGAAGGTAGTTAAGCTATAGCAAACAAAAGACTTGTGTTAAATGGTGTTATTGCATTCCACCATTTGCTTAGGAATTCCTGGCATAGCTTCTACCAATGAATTGCAACTTTTGTTGATTTGACATCATCAATGTGTTTTGGAAGGCTTCACTAAGACTCTTAGCCTACATCGAAAGTTTTTGTTACATGTATTGCACTTAAACTTTTTTCCTTCATGTTATCAATGCTTTTTGAAAAGCTTTGCTTAGATTCTCAACTTACATTTGAAGTTTCTACTTGTGTTCTTGTTTTCCGATAAAGGATTTCTTCTCTATCCTACCTTAAGCTACTCCACCATGATTTTTTGGTTGTTTCTTCCTGTTTGGTAGTTTTTGTTGATTCTTCATTTCCATTATACAGCTGTCTGATTTCTTTTCTATCAATTTCTGATTTGTTGTTTCCGATTTATTTCCTAAATCCTTCTCGTAGTGTCTAGAAGTTAATTAGTGTTACATAGCCTCATCTCTATGAAAATGTTGTTGCTTCTTGCCCTCAGCCTTTCTGAAAGTTTAAACTTATTCATCATCATTGGATTGGACATAGCCACCATGGGAAGACAGATGTAGTTGAGTCATGTCCTCCAAATCTGGATAATGCAATGACAGTTGCAAGTTTCTCGTGAACTCATAGCTATATATACCATTTTTTTTTCTTTTTGGATTTATGTGCAGTTGTACAAATTATGCAATGGACAGGAACCGATTGATTGTCCCAGCCACTCTAGTGGGAGAGTGACAGCTTGCTTCTTGAAAAATCACGAGATTAATCTGTAATTTGTTTTTGTTCTAGCAATGTCGAATTGTCTTCCAAGTTAGGGTTCTCTTTCTAGTGAATAAGAAACTCATCTTTGCGTTGGTTCACATCACGCACTGTCCCGAATGCTTGGAGGCTATCTATTTTCTTGCATGGAGTAGTTTGAATATTAGGTTATTTTTGCAAGACTAAGCCTCTTTGTAGTCCTAGAATGGTAGATACAAAAGGCTTTAGCATGCTAACATGGACAACTGGTGAACTTGAGTCATATACCGTGGCAATTGGAGTTTGTAAGCCACAAAGTTCATGTGATCAATTTAAAATGGTTCACACTATTGGCAAAGTAGTTTAGAGGAAGTACCATGCTTTACCTTAATAACATCAAAGTCTTCACAAACAACAATAATAACTTGCTGGAAGAAATTCATAATAGAAACATCTTATACCAAAGTTCACTAAAAGCAAAATCGCAATTGCCAAAACCAAACATCCCAAGTAGTCTCTGATACCACCTAAGCTACACTGTCCTAAACAGATTGCTTGACATTAACAAGAATCCCTCTATCAACCTATGACTAGCCTCCAGAATGGAACTCAAGTGGAATACTTCTCAAGTAGTTTCTTGCTTGAAAGCACAAGTCCTAGTTAAAGTTCAAAGTAAGTTAGAAATTATGGCACCACATCATTAACAAACATAACTTCAATACATAAGAAGCTGGTTAGTTACTTTCTTGTCCATGAGGACACCACAGGGACTACTAGTTGGATCCTCAAGATCAATTACCACATGCTGTTGTGTCACACCACTAAGGGTTGTTTGATATAATGTTCCATTTGGTCTCAAATGACTACATCTCAAAGGAGAGTTTAACTCCAAAACCATCCTAGGCATGGTCCTACCAAGTGGGGTACAAGAGCACAGTTGAGTCCCCCTTAATTTGTGCATGGAACTGTCATGCTAGTGTGGTTCTAAAACACAATAGGCAGAGGACATCTTGTGCCTAATGACCCTAGAATTGTGGGTGAAGAAGTGGGCTACCACCAACCCCACTTCTCCATAGACATCATAGGTTTTCTTCACAACTTGTTCCATCTGTATAGCTAAATTCTTACTGTCAAGATGTGATGCAGGTTGTGATGCAAGTGAAACTGGAACTTGCAACCTATAAGTTACATGAAAAAAGCTTCAATTTTACTGGAAAAATATTAGAGGTAGCAGACATGATGAAACAGAATATCTACATGCAACAATTCCAATATCCATGAGAGCACTAATTAGCATAGTGGGAATGGGGTCACACCATCTCCAAGTTGAGACGAGAAGATAAAATAATGAGCAGCATGAAGACAAAATATGTCACTGTGTTTACTACAAGTGGTACAAGATGAGCAATGTGCATTGTTAGAATGTTGCAAAACAGATTTCTTTAGAAGGAAGTGGCAAATCTCTAGTCAAGCTTTGTATGAGCAATATATGCTACCAGTGTTAGTTTTAGGGAATTATATAAAAGACTT
Source organism: Gnetum montanum (assembly GCA_015680685.1). NCBI lineage: Eukaryota > Viridiplantae > Streptophyta > Gnetopsida > Gnetales > Gnetaceae > Gnetum > Gnetum montanum. The sequence goes on from MNCI01035648.1 coordinate 57,236, forward strand.
ATTCAAGTTACATGATTATTGGACACATCTATTGTACTCAGGATTTATTGCTACTGATGTATTTTGCACAAGTTCATTTATTTGATAGATCCTTTGGGTCTACATAGACATCATAAAATATCAGTATCAGTTATATCATGAGATCCTCTGGCAAAACTTTAACAAATAACTAGCAAAATTTTCTATAAAATTTGCTTAATGACTAACAAAATAAGAAAAATACAAGAAAATGGTCAACAGATAGATTCCAGTATTTTATTTTAGGGATGACTGAATCATATCTTCTCAAAGTCATTCATCAAGATTCACAAATTCTTTGTTGTGATGCTGGACTGTTATTTAAACTGAACTGAGCTTTTGCAGCAAATTTGAGTGTTTGCTTTGTGCCTGATCATTATGATTAGTCCCTTGGTTATAGATACAACGAACTAAGATTTCATTCCTTTGCCTTTGACGAGAATCAAGTACATAACCTGCATATAGTACATTCACGGTGCTAACTTCTTGACCTTGAGTTCTCTCGCGTCTTAATTATCCCCTGTTACTGGCATCACACGGAACACACTTTTTTAAACATTTATCATAGCTTAAGGGTGCCAGTTCTGCTCCATAACAATAAATCTTATTAATGGACATGGACTAGTTGGTGCATACGGGCATAGTTTATACATCACCTGCGTTTTCTGTTAAGACTGTTAAGTGAATCTTCTATTTTCATGTTAATGTCAAACGAAGGAATGATGGATCTGTTGCAGTACTTTTGCTTTTGCTGTACTCTTTATAAAATCATTTTTCATGCTACTACATCAAAAATGGATACCTTTTTAAAAAAAAATTCATACTATTACATTCACAGGTGATCTTGGAAGCCAAAATGAAAGAAAGATCTTGAAATCTTATCAAAAAGATGGAGTAAATGTCATGCATGATGCAAAAGAGGTGCATTATTTAACAGAGCACTTTCAAAGAATATTTTTGTGCATTCATTGTAATTCCAGTGCTTCTCTTTTTCTTTTTCTTTTTTTTTGGAAAAACTTTCAGGAGATATTATCACAAAAGAAAAAAATTTACAGAGAGATAGGAAGGCAAGAAGAGGCCAATTCCCAAGAAACCAAATCTTGGCAACCCTGAAACAGGGTGGAAAAAACCAAAATTTTCAGGCTGCACAACATCTGTGGCAGCACCAAACCATCCCCACAAAAATAGCTGCAAAAAGAAACCAAGGCAAGACTTCTAATAGCCAGGACCTTGTTTGTTCTAAGAAACCTGACAACAACAAACAAAACAAAAACCAGCCCAACCCAAAGCACAACTAGACAAAAACAGAAGGCCTACCCCACCCCCACTCCTAAGGGTGTCAGGGCATCTGTCCACAACGACAGTTTGGAGTCAGCCATGAATGCAGAGCATCCAGCTGCATGCGATACTCCGTAGAATCCACAAAGGTCACTGCCTCTAGAAAATTTTGAAGGCTTCCGCCTTCCTAGCTTGGAAATGGCCGACCCAACCTCATCTGGGTGTAGTTTCACCGAAGCAAGCTAGATATGGCGCCAAAGCTCTTGCCACAATACCTCATGGTTAATTTGCATCTACACATATGGGCATTTCCCCACCTACAGCCATGCAACGGTATTAAGCTTATGAGCCCATGTTAACTGCTTTTGTTGTTCGATGTCCTTGGAGACTCACGGGCTCTATGCTCATCAAATTCCTATTCTAGCACTTTTTGACGTTGATCCTCCTACATTTCCTCCCTAATATTCTTTTTGAGCTGCTCTTCGAGAGCAGCTTGTGCCTTGGCATCTGTGGCAAAGCTTTGCGGACAAAGGGCCTCCAGTTCTTCCCAGGTGTCGAGTCTTTGTCTCATGAAGATGGTGCTGGAAAAATTCTTCACACATAGCCCATTTTGCATCCCAGACGTGGCGCTCCTCAAGCTCAGCCTTCGTCGTCGCTTCCTCACGAGCCAAGGCTAGTTGCACCTCCAACCCTGCAAGGTGTTCCATGGCCTCAATGAGTTCCTCTCCCAAATCAGCCACGGTAGAAACCCTCCCAGTAGCCATAAGTGCCAAAACCACTGTACCATGCGGATTTTCCATCAACCTACCCTTGCTTTTGCTCCATCTGTAATGGACAAAGTGACTAAAAGATCACACGAGATGCATAACATGAGCCTCACTGGCTGCTCTCCACAAAGCCAAAATTAACCCTGAGTGTCTCCCTATCCACTGACGTCTTAAGCTAGAAAAGCTTGGGAATATTAACCTAGCATCCCATCCGAAGGCACTTCAGAAACGCAAAATGGGTACCCTTAAGCTTCAACCCATTCCTAGAGTGAATGAAGAATCTTTCAACCAAATCGGTCGCCAATTGCCATAAATTGGAGAGGGCTAACTGCAACACCTAACCACTGGCGGTTCTTGGTATATGTCCTAGAAAGAAACTTTGCACATCCTGTAACCCTCTAGTAATAGGCAAAATCTCTTCCCCTGTTGCAGGCATCCCTAAAGCCCTAGCCAAAGCCTCTTCGGTGAGGTCAGTCCTAGCCCCATGAAACATCGTCAAAGTGTCATGCCAGTTGGCAAAAATTTTGCCATTTGGCATAGCTGGATTCCCCATCAACTTGGGAAGCAAAGAATCCCATCCCATGCAACATACCAGGTCCCATAGCTAGGTTCTTCCCTAGTATTGTTGACACGATGGCTCGAAGGTCAACGTCCCCCCCATCGCAGCAGAAGCTTCCCTCCACAATCTAAAACCCTCTGCAACAATCTATGCTAGCTAGGGAAGCGACACCTATTGAAAGATCAATCTATTGTGTGCGTGCCATAAGCACCAGAGAATGGCAATAGCTTGTGAATCCCCACTTAAAATAATGGGGAGAGGTAACCTTGTTGCTAACCACGTTGCCCTGCTAAAGGGACACTTAAAAGCAAAGTGAACCCATGTTTCCGCCATTCACGTGCATGAAGGACACATGTCCTCAATGCCTAAACCTCTATGCCGCAGTGCCACATGCATTGGAAGTGCCCCATGGTTAATTAACTAGAGAAAAGCCTTTAGCTTTTTTGATAGGCGTCCCTTCCAAATAGTGGCCCAACCTGAAATAGCTGAATATCAATGAGTAATGCACATACGCAACGACATGTCCTACAATGCAAGTTGATTCACCCTCAAGGCATGCCGACAGATGGCATGCCACAGGATAGAGTCCAAATGCATTGTTGTTCACTGTTGATATTTATGTCGCATGAGGCATATCCATGGTGCGATGTCCAGACCACTTTGTGTATGTCTCTGCATCAATGTGAGTCATACGAATGGTTGACTTGGCTTTGTTAACTTCTAGACCCACCTCCTTGGCCAATCGAATTAAGGCCCTATCTAGAGCCTTGGCTTGTGGGCCCAAAGCACGCATAAAAATAATAGTATCATCCGCATGGTACCTAGCCAAGCACTCCACCTCATGAAGATCCAAACCCCATACCCCTTCCATTTTGCAATAATCCTGCAAAGTATCCATCACAATAATGAATAGGTACAAAGACAAAGGATCACCCTGCCTCAATCCCTACCTAGGCAAGGAGAAACCCCAAAGAACCCCCCACCAAGGTGAGGAGAAACTGCAAAGAACCCCATTGAGGTCAATGGAATACCCCACCGAAGAGTGAATGTGAAGGCATAAATTAATAAAATCCCTGTTGAAACCTTTTCTCAACATGACATCAACCAGCGCCTCCCAAGACATCGTGTCATAAGCCTTTGTGATGTCGAGTTTGAAACACAAGCTAGGAAAATGAATCAATCTTAGAGAGTGAAGGATTTCTTGAAGCAAAATGACCTAATCTTGGAGTAGGCGATCTTTCACAAAACCAACCTGGTTATTCTGAACCAGCTTTGGCATCAAAGGTGCCAGCCATCTGAATAGCATCTTGTTAAAAAGACATAGAAGAGTATTGCAGATGCCAATTTGCCTATAGTGTAACAGCTTTGAAGGACAAGCAATCTTAGGAATAGGGACAATGCGTGAGCAGTTGATTTCCCAACGGATCTATCTCCAACTAAGCATGTTGTTGAAGGTGATCTTTCACAAAACCAACTTGGTTATTCTGAACCAGCTTTGGCATCAAAGGTGCCAGTTGTCTAAATAGCATCTTGTTAAAAAGATGTAGAAGAGTATTGCAAATGCCAATTGGCCTATAGTGTAACCGCTTTGAAGGACAAGCAAGCTTAGAAATAAGGACGATTCGTGAGTAGTTGATTTCCCAACGGATCTGTCTCCAACTAAGCATGTTGTTGAAGGCATCCAGAATGTTATCCACCAACACATCCACAAATTCTCTAAAGAATTCGATGGGCCACCCGTCCGGTCTAGGGGCCCTACTTGGTTTAAGGGCCCCCATGGCCCACTCTAATTCAAGCCTTGAGAAAGGTGCAAATAATTTCCGATTATCTTCGGCTGTGAGTATCCTCTATACTAGCACTGAAATGGGCTCCCTCGCCCTCCTTCTCCAAATGTTGGCCCATTTGTGTTTGAATTCCTGCGCAATTTCAACAATCTATTCTAACACTTGTCCATATCAAATCAAGCTATGCACCCTTTTTGCTTAGCTATTGGCCTTAACCGCTACAAAGAAAAAGCTCGTGGGCCTATCTCCATCTTTCAGCAATTTGATTCTGGATCGCTGCCGCCAATACTCAATTTCTTCTTGATCCAATTGTTGGAGCTTGAGAAGGATCTCCTGCTCCTCTGCCACTAAAGATTCTCCTTCCTTATGCCTTGCTTGGATGCCCCGAAGTTGGTGTTCCAATGCTTCATGATGGTAGCAAAAGGCATATTTCTCGTCCTTTCTACATGAGTGAATTTCCTTCTTTAGAGTATTAAGCCCATTGGTAAGAAAGTCATTTGGATCCTAGGCTAAAGGGTAGCTCTCCTAGATCGTGACAACCAAAGGCCTTAACCAAGATTTCATGAGCCATGCCCATTCAAAATGGAAACAGGCAACAAAGTTGTATGGCTCCCTACCAATCTGATAGATTAGCAATCTGTGGTCTAGAGTCTACCACTTAGTCACTGTGACATGCACCTCCTACTAGAGCAAGAGGGAAGATCCCACCCAAACTCAATCAATTCTAGACATCACTCTAGCATTACCTTTTCTCCAATTGCTCCAAGTGTAATGACAGTTTTTGATCTCTAGATCCAGCAAGTCCTATTGGTACAGGAATTGTAAAGTGTTCTGTGCCAGACAATGCAGTGCATTCCGCCCCTATCTTTTCCCATGCATAGAATCGTTGATTAAAATCCCCCACTAAAACCCAACATTGCTTGTTTGGAATAAGCATGGCAATTGTTCGCAACTTAATGAGACGTCTCCTCCAATCTTGCTCCTCATAAAAATTGGTGAGCCAGAGCCTTGGCGAAGGTAAGTGGACTGTAATGCTCCAATCCAAGGCATCCAAATGATGGAACTACAATATGGATAGAACAGCTAAACCCTTGGCACAATCTGGCAAGCCACCTATTGGACATACCAACCTGTCCAATGCAGCAGCTCAAATTCCTAGTGTTGAAGCTTCGTTTCTTGCAAACACACAATGTCACAATGATCCCTTTGCACAATCTCCTTCAGGGCATGTATCTTGTAGGGGTGCCTTGCCCTTTGCAATTCCATGTCATAATCTTCATGGTCACCCAGTTGAGCGCTTGTGGTAGACCTCTTTAAGGGTCATTTGAAGGCCCAAATCAATTTCAAGCTATGTTTGCCGGTTGTGCGCCAACGGTGTTGGTGGGCGTCCGACCTTCCTAGTATCCGTTAACACCTTAAAACCATCGCAATGGTCTATCTCCTCCATTGTAGGCTTGGAGGAGCCTCCAACAACAGAAACCCAATCCCCCCATTTACCAATATTTTGAAGGATGGAGAAATATCCAATAATTGGAGAAAACCATTCTAGTTCTAAATTTACATTTTATTCATTTTTTTCCTCCTAGAAAGAAAGCATGCTTCCATTGTTACTAAAGTAGTTAATTAGATTCATTTCTAGAAAGATGTTGCATAGTTACTTGTCCCGGTTTACTTTGCTTGTAACTGTATTCTCTGAATTACAGAGTGAACGGGACTTGGATCTCAACAGAAAAGGAAAAGTGAATAACAAGGAAGTCGGTGATGGTGAAGCAAAAATTGAAGATATGCCGGGCATTTTGGGGCCAGGGCCTCAAGAATTGAAGTTTCAACAACCAATCGACGTTCAATATAACAAATGTGTTTCCATACTAACTGAGAGAAAGTTGGAATGAAGAATCACCTCAAAAAATCTTTAATGTTCTAAAATTTAATTTTTTCATTAATTGAGTTTATTTATTTTTAATGCTGGTCAGTTAATATATTTAAATTGTACTGGTTTTTCAATTAATAAATGAAAAGGAAAAATGGTTCTTGGATGCTTCAACCAAACCAATGGCTGAAAAATACTTACGGGATCAAACCAATTTCGAGTTATGTTTCTTTTTTATTCAAGGCATCAATAAGCTAAGCTTCTCGTTTCACTTTCCCTTTTATGTGGAAAAAAGGTATTGTATCATGTTGCTTGTGTTGGCTACCGTGGTATGATGGGTAGCAATGCTGTGCTGTAAAATTGAGGTTCAATCCTTATCAGGGAAGACACGACTTTCTATATATAGTCATATGGTGCCATACAGATGTGACGTAAAAGCTAGTGAGAATTCCAAACGTTTGCCTTGTTTTGATTTGAGGACATAGTGCTTCTGGTAGGAGTGTTCTTTGTTGCAATGGTTATAGTCTCAGCAGTATCAGTTCTTGTGACATCCAATATACCATTGCTGGGTGTCATAAATGTTGTCATGGTATTCCATAAACATACTCATGTTACACAATGTACTCGAGGAATGAGAAGCCAAGGTGAAAAGGTCTTTATTGATAATTCTTATCATAAGAGAGGACGGTTATCTGGATTGGTTCTCAAGCCATCTTCCCATGCTCGTGTGTCTTTCAGGAAAATTTGTCATTGCTACAAGGTCGTTAAGGTTGAGAGAGAGAGCAAAGAGCAGTTAGTTCTCCATTGTCTTACTACTCTGGCAATTCAGACCTTATTTACAGGCCTATAGGAGTACCATGACCATGCCTTTTATTAGTTACCAGCTATAGAAGTACGTGCTAATATCCCTTGAGGGCTTCCAAGAGTTAACACCGTTTATAAGCAAAAATTCATGAGATATTGGATTCAACTTTTTAACTCATTAATAGAAATTCTAAACAGTGCAGATGAAATGTTTCTGAAATTTCCTGATTTCTTTTGACATCATAACTCATTATTTTTTGTACAAATTGTTTTAACATTGAAGAGCTCAAGATTAAATATTAAGATTAGTAGTTGTCTTAGACCTTTTTTCGAATTGAATCATATGCCTTGACAAAGCCGATAAAGGATGTTGATGTATTATTCTCTTTATACTTAAATTGTTCAATAGTGAAACCTGAAAATAGTTAAATGATGCACCTATGAACTTATGAATCATCATGATCACTACAATTTTATTGCATTTAGTTGCCTAGCCTGGGGGATTATTGCCAAGTAACTTAAAAATGTAGTTACAATTAACTTGTAATCATTCTCTACTAAGATTCTGCTTCTTGCAATCTAAAACTAGTACTCCTCTTAAATCATATAATAGCTTTTTACAGTTTCTATATAGATATATATACATATATAAAAAAAACTAGGGAAGGTAACTCTCACAGCGTTTTGAGTTGTCGCAATCGTATGCTTATGTGCAGGCGTACATGAGTTACAATTAATCCACAGCTGGGGTGTGGAAAGATGTCTGGTACCACCAGGCAGAGCCAGGTGCGATGCATGCGAGGGCGCTATAGTTGGAGTCATCTAGATGTAGCGCATGCACACCTCTTATCATTAAAAGAGGGCAGGTGCGTTGAATGCGATGGGACTATTGCTGGATTCATCCAGATGTAGTGCATGCNAATGCGATGGGACTATTGCTGGATTCATCCAGATGTAGTGCATGCGCACCTTTTATTAAAGGAAGGCATGTGGGACAAATGCGCGAATGGATTGCTGTTGGGTTCGCCCATGCCTTTAAATACAAGAGGCTCTACTCACATTGGGGCATCCTCTATATGTGTTGTAACGTATTCCTTTGTGAGTAAAGGTTGGGAGTTTTCCTGTAAGCGTGTTTCCTTTGAGCTTGAGCTTGAGCTTGAGCATCGTTGTTGCGTTCGTTGCGAGTAGCTGGCTAGGTGTCGGGGCACTTAGCATTATCACTTGGTGAGAAAAATTAGCCGTTGCGATTCACCCAGTGACAGTTGGTATCGGAGCGCAAGGCTGTTCGTGATGGAGGACCTTGCTGAGCACGTTGTTGTCTTGGAAGCGTTGATTGGAGCACCTGCTCCTAATGCTCGATCCCTTGTAGACCATGCGGTTTTGCACCATAAGGATATCAATGATCTGTAATAAAGCAATGATGTGATGCAAAGTGAACTCGAATCTCATGTTGGCGAGATCGAGGCTCTAAAGGTATGCTTGTTGTCTCTTGAAGATGAGATCCCGTTGCTAAAGAAGATCATTGCAGGATCTTCACATGGGAGTGGGAATCCCAAAAACTCCAAATTGAAAGTGCCGGAGCCAAAACAGTTCGGAGGAAGCCAAAACATCAAAGAGTTGGAAAACTTTCTGTGGGACATAGAGCAATACTTTCATGCTGCTCATATTTCTGGGGACCAGAGGGTCACGATAACGAGCATGTATCTTGTCGAAGATGCAAAGCTCTGGTGGAGGATGCGGCTGAAGAATGATGCGAGTGCCGATCACCCTCAAATCACAACGTCGGAGGCGTTGAGAAAGGAGCTGAAGGATCAGTTCCTTCCCCTGAATGCTGCATGGGTAGCACGAGAGTCTCTCAGAAATCTGAGACACACCACTACCTTGTGCGAATACGTCAAGGAATTCAGTTCCTTGATACTAGACATCAAAAATATGTCTGACAAGGATAGGTTGTTTAACTTTCTTTTAGGGTTGTAGCCGTGAGCTCAGGCAGAATGTGAAAGATCTGCCAACGGCCATAGCTGTTGCGGATGGCTTGGTCGATTACAAACGAGGCAATTCTAAATCCAATTCAAAGTGGAAGAAGTCCCATGACGAGGGCAAAAATGGAGGAAAACAACATGGAGGCCCGAAAGACAAGAATAAGGAGGGGACGCCCTCCAAACCCAAGGGAGATGGAGCCTCCCAAGGGAAGAAATTCTCATATGGGTGCTTCATTTGTGATGGACCACATCGGGCTCGCGACTATCCTTCGAGGGAGAAGCTTGTGACCCTCAGAATTTAGGAGGAGTCTGAGGGAGATTGCAGCAATGTGAGGTGTAATCCATTACAGTTGCTGAATACCCTTTCTTGTCAAAAGTCTGCTCCACCCAACGAGCTGAAGTTCGTTAAGGTCATTCTCAATGAACAGAAGGTAACCGCAATGCTGGATACGGGAGTGACAAACAATTTCGCATCCCAGCTATTGGTAGAGAACCTTGGCTTGACCGTCGCCAAGAGCCAGAGCAAGGTCAAGGCTACAAACTCGGGGGCACAGCTAGTTCATGGTGTGATCTCTTCTCCTCTTCGAGTTGGTCTCTGAGAGGACGATTGTAATTTTATTGTCGTCTTTAGATGACTTTAAGTTGATTTTGGGCATGGAATTCTTTGTAAGGGTGAAAGCTCTAGTGGCACCACACTTGGGGGGGTGTTGATTGCCGATGAAAGGTAACCCAATTTTATTCTAATCAAATGTAAAGAGTCGAAATCGATGTTTAAATCAGCAGCTCAAACGAATTCGGTGGTAAAATAGGGTGAAGCCACTATGCTGGGTGCCTTGGTAGAGATCAAGGAGAACCAAACAATGAACGTTTCTAATTGTGTGAGCGATCTGCTAACAATATCTACAGATGCGATGCCATTAGAGTTGCCCAAGGTCTTACCTTTAGGGATGAAGGTAGACCATCGAACAGGGCTAGAACTAGGGACAAGGTCACCTACGAGTGTTCCATATCCAGATAGAGGTGGAAACAGGGGCAAGGGTGCCCATGATCGCTCTGTATTGTACGTTCCCCATGGAGTGGGATGAATTGCGAAGGCAGTTGCGGGTGCTGTTGGAGGCCCCGTATGGAGAATTGGTGCTCTCCAGAGAAGCAGGCAAGGTGCCGGAGTACCTTGCAGAGCTCGACGTCGATTGGGTTCATCGACCTGGTTAGAAGAACCAAGCAACAAATTTGCTAAGTCGAATGGAATTCCGAAGAACAGCTGAGAGGATTCTTAGCCATTAGATCAAAGGTGCAAGTCGAAGGAATCAATGCACCAACTACTTGTTCCAATTGGATGACGGTAGTGAAATGGATGCCACATGGGAACGTGGCGAGGAGTTGATCCAACTCCTACTCAGAGGGATTTCCGACAAGGACGTCAGACTCATTCAGTGGAGGTGGGTTTGTCACAACGTTTTGAGTTGTCGCAATCATAGGTTCATGTGCAGGCGTACGTGAGTTACAGTTAATCCATAGCTGGAGTGTGGAAAGATGTCTGGTACCGCCAAGCGGAGCCAAGTGCGATGCATGTGAGGGCGCTATAGCTGGAGTCATCCAAATGTAGTGCATACACACCTCTTATCATTAAAAGAGGGCAGGTGCAACAGATGCGATGGAACTGGTGCTAGATTCATCCAAATGTAATGCATGCACACCTTTTATTAAAGGAAGGTAGGTGGGATGGATGCGCGAAGGGACTACTACTGGGTTCACCCATGCCTTTAAATACAAGAAGCTCTGTTCACATTGGGGCATCCTCTGTACGTGTTGTAACGTATTCCTTTGTAAATAATGGTTGTGAATTTTCCTGTAAACGTGTTTCCTTTGAACTTGAGCATGAGCATCATTGTTGCATTCGTTGCAAGTAGCTGGCTAGGTGTCGAGGCACTTAACGCTATCACTTGGTGAGAAAAATTAGCCGTTGGGATTCACCCAATGACAGTAACCATAGTGCAACACTAAGAGTTAATGTTTAATAAACATCTAATTTTAACAATTCAATGGATTCAATAAAGTTTTACTCAAGTTCTATAAAAGTTTATAAACTTTGATGTTATTTCAAGTGTTTAGCTCCTTTGCTTAGGCATATGCGTATTCCTCCATAATTCTTTAACATTAACCTAATGGAAAGAGTCTTGACACAAACTATATTGAATTACTGATCTACATGAAAATTCAATTTGAATTTCATAATTTGAAAATAAACGACGTTTAAAATAAGTAAATAATTTCAATAAATGTAATTGTCACAATTTTAACATTATATAAATGATGGCAAGGAGAGATTTTAGGTGCTTGCTTCACTTATTATAAAACTTGGTTTAAAATATAATTTAGATAAATGAATAATTTTAAAATTGTAATCTTCAAAATTGTAAAAGACAACTTGACACCAAAACTACAAAGCTCTGCAAAAGCAAAGAAGAGGTTAAGATCTCTCATCTACTGACCCCCTTACAAAAGAGGCTATAATCTCCCTCATCTATGTCCTTAGTCCCTTCCAGGAACCACTTAACAATATGCAATGAAAAGATCACGCCCTTTGATAACATTTTGAGCGTTGTACAACCACATGCCTTCGAAATAATGTGCGCTTAAAAAGTGCAGGGAAATATTTTCCTAATTTTGATCGTGGATTATATATATATATATTATAAGAGATTGGAAATAAATTTAGGTTTCAGCCTTAATCAAATCTCATCCATTTCAATCATTTCCCTACTATCAGTCTTCAAAGAATTGCTGTATTTATTTTTCCATCAAACCATTCAAAACATAATTAGTTGCAAATTTAATTTAATAATTACAGGTGATTCCGACCTAGAACAAGCAGTCATAAAGAAATCAAGTTTGTTATGTTCCTAAACATGGGGAGAATAAACCACACGAACAAAACTTCAATGAAAAAACTTAACTTGCAAAAAAAACCACTTGGATTATGTCAAACAAACAGGACATAATGCCCAACAAGTTGCAAACAGACGACTTAAAAAGTTGTATAATACAACACAATGACACACTGCCAGGGAAGATGGGAATGCTTCTTGGAACTCCCAAACCACGAGACAAAAGAATTATATTACTCGCAAACTTTTAAAAAAAAATTTAAAAAACTGTTCTATTCAAGGTACAAATAACAAAGGATAAAACCAGGCGATGCATTCTGTCGCACAATCACTGCATCTTCTCCCCCAGAATTGTAAAGCTTAAATTCTGGGCCACCCAAATATAACAATGAACCACTGACATATTACTGCCAGAAACTTTCGCCTAAATGCAACCGTGCAAGCCTGCTCATAACCTTTGCAAAACTGCTCGTCACATGGCCAATGTGTTCTAAGCAAGAAGTTGTAAAATATAAGGACTATGGTAACATGCAATGATACCGGTACAATGTATTCATAGATCAGTGTTTCGAGTTACTCTCTGTGCACCCAACTTCATGGGTGGTGCTTTGGTTCCTCGGCCTCTTCCTACAGAAGGTCTATGTGAGGCAGTTGATGAAAGAGGCTTGACTCGGCTTGAAGGTGGAGGAGCAGCAATGGCAGCCCAAGGATCATCATCATCATGAGAGCTGGCTGAAGCCACAGAAAGTGATTTTGTTGATGTTGATGGCTGAGGAGCAGCAATTGAAGCCCACGGATCGTCATCATCAACGTTTGCCTTGTTCATTTCCCTTGCAGGCTTGTTCTGGACTCTCGCAGACGCTGTAGCGGCCCCTGCAGCACATTTGGAAAGGTCCAGCCTTAGAAGAATAATAAAAATGAATGTTCCTTGTACCTAATCTAAGGCCAGCTTGAGCTTTTCTGTTGGCCAATATTTCCTTTCCATGGCTAAAAGCATATTTTACAACTATTCTTGTTCATGAAAATGCTATGAAATAGAAACCCAGGAATGGCAGCTTCAATTAGTAAGGGTCAAAGAAGGTTACCAGATGTTCGTGCTTGAACAATTGGCCGTTGCTGAGCTGCTTGTAGATTTGCAAGGGATGGTACGGGTTTCTTTTCCTCAGGTGGCTCAATATCATCCCATCCATCTTTATCACTGTCCTCATGAATGCCATTTGCATCAATCTCTCCCCATCCCTCCGTGGATGTAGGGGAAGGAGGGTGATCGATATAATCAGAAGCCGATGATGATTTCGTCTCAAGAGTTTCTGCTGAATTAAATCCTGGAATATTATAAATTAGTCAACAATGAAGAGATCAAGTACAGGTAAAATAAAATTTTCTAGCCCTTTCATTTCCATGTCCATGCAAACCATTACAATTCCAAGCGGGCGGGTATAGATTTCGTAACATTTTTCAGCATTCTAATAGAAAGAAAAATAAGCATAACTGCACTTCTCGTTTAGACATTGGTGTGCACGAAACAGATAATTCCATTTCCACAAGTAGTTTTCAGGAATCTATTACTAGGTTTACTAAATCCAAAAAGCCCTTATAATTTGGAAATGGATTTCACGATTTATTATATTTTGTTAAAAAGTGAATACGCGAACCACTAGACACACCTGCAGCTTTAGTTGATGGAGTTGGTTCGTCTGGCTTGCCTGAAACAAAGCTAGAAGATGACACTGGAGCTTGTTCGGACGGCTTGCCCTTCAATGTCAGAGAACTCATTGCCCATCTATACGTACAAGACGCAAGAAGGTGAGTCACTTAATTCTTCTCCATATAAGCAATTCAATTAATAAATTTGGAACATAATCAACCGCAAAAGTCCGAAAACATCGACATCTTAGTACGAAAAAAATCTTGGCACCTCATATTATGTAATCACATAAACAAATTTTCTTATTAATGGAAAACTATTATACATAGGCAGGATTACTTATTTTTTATCATAAAAAATACATTAAATGCATTAATAAGAATGGAAGAGTCATGACGCCATATCCTAGCGTTCACACATGCTTTTAGAGAATATGTACCATAATTTTCATTCTGGATTGAGTCACAGACAAAACACAAACCACACCAAGACATAATATGAGGAAACTATGTTTTAACTGTCCCATCATGGAGTCTCATGTACCTAATTGATATTGACCATATGAACTTCAAACTAATTAACAAGAAGATGACAACCTTTATAATTAAATTTTACATGGACACATACCCAAGTAAACTTCCACTCTCGGCTTTTGGAAGGATCCCTTCATTCACGCGCTCATCTCCAGTGGTGATCTGTCAATAATATAACCCATTTAGCAAAGAGAAGGATGAAAACAAAACATAGGATCATACTCAAAACATTAAAATATACGACGAAACAAAAACTTTATTTTCGCTTAAAATATTTTTTCTTTACAGGTAAAATAAAATTTTGTTTATAATTATAATTCAGGTTAGCCTCGATTGCACTACTTCAATCTAGTAAATTCAAATATCAAATTAAAGGATGTTTAATCTTGTGCATCATATCATACACTAAATTCAACTTTATTTTAATGAGAATAGATCATAAACATCTTGGACGATGGAAGACATGGTTTGTGTGTGTTTTTTTGTAAGGTTAAGTGTAGTTACTATTGGTTGGATTGTGATTTGAATGTAATATTGAGTAATTGATTGCAACATACATTAATAAACTAAAAAACCAGGTGATTATGGAATCAACATGCACAATAGTCTAAGGGAATTTTAACTTTCTTTTAAATAGAGCTAGGAATCGGGCAACTGACCTTTTTGGACAACTGAAAGTCTACCGACCAATCAAGCCCCATTCTCAGCCTCTACATATTCCGTTCTTCATTTCATTATGAAATGTACAACAACGAACTTGCGTAGCTTAAGGAATTATGTTTAAAATGTAAATATAAGCGTAGCTTAAGGAATTATGTTTAAAATGTAAATATATTCGCAGCATTTACATATTCTGTTCTTCATTCCATTATGAGGTGTTAGCTTAGTGGTAAGAGTCTTGGCTTGGTAACCCCAAGTCACAGGTTCAATCCCACTAAGCAGCACTGAGTTATAAATTTAAAAAATAAAAAATAAAAAATCCTTAAGGAATTCTGAAACTGGTCCCATAGATCCAAGGGTCTCAGTGGACATAAATAAAGAATCTCAATTTCATAAATATATATAGCAACAATAAACTATGTTTATTGCATATAATTTGCATTTAACAACCTAAAACACAATGTATTACTGGTGCAAAAGCGGTAATGGCCTAAAATTTCACTTCTGGGTGCTTTTAGTTAATACATGGTGAATCAAGGAAAAACCAAACGTGTGTTTTAAAAAGCTAAAACTATTTGATTAAAGGTGCCCCCTGGACATACAGCAAACACAATATTTTTGGTTAAACTTAATTAGAACATGAAGGTGTGGCTTGCATTCTATAAGTCACAGGTTCCATCCCAAAGAGTTTGCCAGTGAGACATACATGCATTATGTAAAATGATGGTTGAAACTGAACTGGTTCAAACATAATTTAGAAAAAAATATTACAAAAAGAACAAAAGTTTAAGTTTCAGTTACTGTTGAAAAATTAATTTGACGTAATGGCTACGTAGTGTAAGTTCTAGAAGCCCCATTGCCATCTAGTGATGTATCCCGGGAGAATAATTAAATGAAAATAAAAAATTGTTAATATTCAGACAATGGAATCCCTAAATTAGAGAATTAGTGATGAATCCAGTGGTAAAGCAAAGAGATTACATAATGCAAGCTATGAGTTCAAACTTTTAAGAACCATCTTTTGGAGTGATGGTATGGTGCTTGTTTCTTAAGTCGTAAGATCTGGGTTTGAGCCTGTGAGCAGCCACTCAAAAGAGGTTAAGCTTTCGCTCATCCACCAACCCTCCCAGGACCCTTCCTTAGCGAGATAAACATTGAGCCTCTGGGTAATGAATCATTGATTATAAGATGCTTAGGCTTGACTTAGCAGGTATATGGGTAGCAAGTGATGCACTGATCGGATCATTAGTACAAGAACATGACGGGTAGAATACTGGAAGTGTAAAGCGGTAATACAAATCATCTTAGATAAGTGAATTGAATTTACAAGTTCAAGATTTTAAATTAACAAAACAATTCTGTGAAATTAGTTAAGTATTTAATCCTTTTCATTGGGATAATAAAATTACTAATGTCAACATACATCTTTTCTAGAGTCATGAAAATACCATAAATTCTGCTGAACCTCACCAGTCAAAGCATTATCCCATATATACAGTTTAGACAAAACAGTAATGAAAACAGATAAGATAACACGTACTTTCTCGTGGTGCTGTTTCACCAACTGTAAAAACAAACTGACTGTCTCAAAGGCTTTGGGTCGCACTTCACTGTACAGATCAAGACAGTAATAATCAGTTAAACCAAGATTCAAAGAACAGATCTGTAAAGCAATTGTATAATACTTAATTTATAGATTAAAGGAAATGTTGAACCTCGAATAGTGCATGTACATACATATTTACATGTGAAGCGCTAGACTATTTATAAAGATGATACCGTCATACCTGTCAAGATCAACGGTAAGCTTAACAACCTCAGGTAAGATGCGTGTTGCAATTTCTGTAGCCTCATAATATGAGCTGGTTGCACAGAGTGCCATCAATCCTGAAATGAAACCATGAGATGTCACTTCAATGCATAATCCAAACATATACCCTATAGTAAAATAAAGTAAAATAACCTCCTAGTAGCCACAATTTTAAAGAAAATGCCTAAATATTGCCTTAGCTAGATTGGCTTCTAGGTTTAAGGTCAGGAACATTAATGAAATGTGGTTTATTAAGAATGGATAAGTTTGCAAGTTATAATACAATATGTGTATCCTGTGGGAGGTGGCAATGGTGCACACAGACGCAAACTAAGATGTATGAGTTTAACATGGTAGTATCTATGTTCTTTGCAGAAAAAGGTTGGAAAATGAATGGCTTTCAAGTGTCAAATCTAAGCTATTTGGAAATAACATCCAGGAAGTATGTAATATCATTTCAATGTAAATTAAACTTGGATGTTTAGAACAATGAACCAGACAATGAACATACATCAATTATTTATAAAGCAAAATACAGAAATGGGAAAATAAAGAATAAATGGTACAGTGAACAACTAGGCATTCCCATATCAAATTATACTATTTAGTATGGACAAACGCACTAGCCATACTGCAGAGAGTTGAAGCTGATGATAAAATTGGCTGAGATCCAACATAGTATTATACTTATACTTCTAATAATACATTTTATTTTCTTGTCTTCAATTCTTCTGCCAGTTTGTGCACTCTAAATGTTGGCAATGATATCATTCCTTTCAATTACTTTTAGAATTTATTACAACAAAACAAAAATGAACTGTCTATACAATTGCGTTGATTACCTGCTCCTCGTGCATGTGGAAATGTGTCACGAAGCGCACGTGATGTGAATGCATTTATCAAGACACGTCTTCTTGTCTGCGTAAATTGATAGAACTGATCAGACTTCATGACTTGATTAGAAACATTGGTGAAAAGCATAAACTTTACAACTAGGGTATCCTATTGTACTGCGTTGAGAATTGTCCCAACGGTAACTTTGAACTTCAAACAAAACCAATATTTCTGACAACCTATTAGCAGCTGCATTAATCTGTTCAATCTCACCATTAACGAACAGACTCAGGAACATTACATGCTAAAAATGATGAGAAAAAACTGACCCCTTCATTAAAGTATCTTGCAATGTTTCCAAGTAAGATCGTTGTGTTTGTTCTAATCGTCGGTTCTTCATCCACCTGAAAGAGGTTAAATAAATACAAATCAATGCATGATAAAAAATCAAAAATTGAAGTTTCATTTGGATGATGTAATAACAAAGTATGCCTGATTTCTATCTGAAAACTTCTAACAATGAAATACTAGAAAAAAAAATCATACCTGTAATTTGGCAAGATGTTTTAACAGAGAACCGTTGATTGTCCGCTGTGATAGCTGCAAACAAGAGATGCTATGTAAGGAAAATATTTTCTAACAAATAACCAAGGATTTCATAAGAGATGCTATGTAGAATACGTGCACAAAACCATGTATTAAACAAACACATTCCTACAAAAATTTCGATAAAATGGTGACCATGAATATTTTAAATACTAACGGGTTTAGCACTTTTACAAAACCAACATTACACAAGCTCCCGCAGATCCATGTGACACAAAGAAACTAACTGTTTGCACAATCTATCGATATTGCAGTTACATATACAAGATTCTGGGTTGCAATACCATATGTTGATTAAGCATCACAATTACCCTACCAAATAGTTCGGTTCATATAATTAGCAATACATTGATTGTTACTTATAATTATGTTAATGAAATTGAAATTGAAGCTGAAGCTTTATTATATCTGAAGATCCACAGGATCTATTGGACAAATATTACATTTTCATGCAAATACTTTTCCACAGGATCTATTGGACAAATATTACATTTTCATGCAAATACTTTTCCACAGGATCTATTGGACAAATATTACATTTTCATGCAAATACTTTTCCACAGGATCTATTGGACAAATATTACATTTTCATGCAAATACTTTAACCTCGTCTGGCAAGCCAGCAAACTCAACTGTCTGGTTTTAGCTTAAAAAATTATAATTCATTTACATCATAAAAAAATTCAGCTTTAGGATGCTTCATTAAGGAGAAAGCTAAACGGGAGAGATTAAAGGAATCACACCAGCTTACTGTTTGCTTGATTTTACATACGTGCAATTTGTTGATTACACTTATGTCATCCTAGAAGCAGAAGAAATATACATCCACAAGGTTAAAGAGGTATTGGATAATTTTTGCCAAGTTCTAGGATTAAAAATTAATTTTTATAAAAGCATTTTGTTTCCTTTTCATCTTTCAGAATAAGAAGGCAAAATATTTCAAATGTCCTAAAGTGTGTTTGGGTTAGTCTTCCAAGCAAATACTTGGGTGTGCTTTTATTTCTAAAAAGAAATATGTTAGAATTGTAGACTAGGGTTCTAAAGAGGATGGCTGAGAGATTAGCTAATTGGCAAGGAAAGCTTCTTACCAAGGTTGGAAGATTAGAATCAATTCACAGTTGTCTTCAATGAATCTGTACAACTATACTTAATGTCATGTGTTTGGACCCCGTAGAAAGTAGTAAATAGACTAGAAAATTTAGAATATTATTTTCTTTGGTAGGGCTTAGAACAAACAAAGACTCATCTATCGGATTGGGACACAGTTTGTCATTCTTGGGAATGTCCCAGCCTTGGACTTAAAATACTTACATTATTTGAACCAGATTTTATACGACCACATATTATTGTAGTTTTTGCAATATCTACAGAACTTTAAAAAAAGCCTGTGCATAAATGAAAAATTACTACATGAAATCTTAAAATGGTAAAGTTTAGCTGTGGGAAAACAAACATGCATACAAAGTTATTCATTAGAAGAAAATGTGTCTACTCCCTAAAATTCATGTCTTTTTTGAATTTCAAAAAAATAGGAGAAAATTTAAATAATTGATAATTTTTAGAAGCAATGATGGATAATAGTTAATACATGTTGTTTCTATAAAAATATTTGTGAAGATGGCAATCATATCATTTTGCACTGCTTTGTTCATATTTGAAACAAAGTTTTTGAAGCTATAAATCAGCCTTTTATTATGTCAAAATCTTCACAAGATCTTGCATCAACTTGAACTAAATCCATGGAACTCAGCAGTTTAATAAAATTTGGAGTGCTTTGCTAACACGTGATCTGTCAACTCTGGAAGGAAAGAAATTGAAGAAACTTTTAAGAGAGAAATCAATCTAGATCAAGGAGGGTGGTGAGTATGAAAAAAATGGAAAGACAATGTGATATGTAAAAGGGGACTTGGCTGCTAAGCCTTATACAATTATACTTTTTATTTCTGAAGATTCGATTAGAATGATGCCTTAAGATGATTATTTTATTTTTAAACTTTTCATTAGAAACTTGTTCCTATCATCTTGGCTGATTGTCAATATCCTGTACTTCAAATCTTATTTTATTACTAACATCTCTTTTTACTTGTTCCAAAAAAAAAACTAAAAACTAAAAACATTCAGTTTTACAAGGTTGGATCAGAAATATGATCTTCATCCTCTATACTTGTGATAGGCAAAGTCTACATACATAATCCTCTTGTACTTCATTCTCCTTTCCAATTTCAACTCTAAGATTATAAGACTTCTCTTACTTTGCTTATCAATGTTCCTACACACATAGAAATCATTGCATGTAGATATGATATGCTACTTTTCCATCAAGATTGCCATCTCCAATACACTTACAGTAACAATGAAACTTCTTTTGGTTTCTCCATCCACTGCTCAACAACTTTATCTTGCACAATTTTGTGAGCCTGTTAAGGATATGCTATTATATCTAAATCCTGAATGCCGAACTTTTGCAACAACTTTTCTTTTTATTACTAACTTTCTAGATAAGTATTCATAATTAACTCCACTAAGAACTTGTTAGTACGTTTAGTACGCTAATACTAAGTAAAAAATTGGAAAATTGCATCAACTTCCCAAAATAGTATGTTAGCCCCCTTTTCTACCTTCTTCCATGGTTATTTCACCAACCTTAGACCCCAAATTGCTCACATCTATAGAATTGTTGGTTGTAAACTAGTTTGGAATAAATAGTTTCAAATCTCCCAGGATCAAATATTTTCTTTCTTCCAACTACTTTTTATTAAATAAAAAAGCCTTCCAACCATTTGTAATACTTTGCGATGCTTTGCAATGTGCATTAGTTTTCAAAGCATTCTAATCATACATATATGGTTATTTCAAAGCATTCTTTATTCCACATACTGAAATTTTTCTTTTTTCAACATTTGCCCTCATACTTAACTGCTCATAAAAATTTGCAGTGTGCATTGGTTTCATTTGTATCTTTGAGAACATTCTAATCATACATATCTGCTTGTGATAATCTCTCTTCTTTATTCCACATACCGAAATTTTTCTTTTTTCAAACATTTGCCCTCATACTTGACTACTCATAAAAATTTGTTTAATTAGCAGTTATTTCTACAGTTTTATTATAGGGTTTGTTTTCAAGCCTCCGGTTGATGACCCTATGATAGTATTTGTTGTAAGAGCAAAGTTTTCAACTAGAAGGCTAATGCACTAAGGAAAATAGAACAACTTCCATAAGAAATAACCTTTTAAAGATTTTAGATAATTCCCAAGTTTAAAATGAAAGAATAAGTATCCTCCAAACCTAAATAGTAAAGGATTGTGAAGAAGTTGAATGCAGAATAATAAAAAATTTGGCAGAAGTATGGATAGAACCTATGCAATGTGATCGTCTCATTGTAACTTGCAAAGTTGATTTGTTTGATTAAATCCAGGTCGTTTTCCTTTGCTATCAACAAAAGGATTTTTTCGAAGGCTGAAATATCTTATCTCTATTTGAAGTCAGTAGGAATGACAGATGCAGCAGATGCTATTTCTTAAGAAATTTCTTTTCAAGAGTAATGATCCCAACTTTCAGGACTAATTAGATGAGTACAAATGGGATCACACCATTTCCAAGTTGAAATTCAAAAATCAAACATTGAACAGCATGAAGATGGAGTATGCTCATTGTGTTTACTGCAAACAGTAGAAGATAATCAACATGTATTATTAAAATGTTGTAGAGCATAGTTCTTCAGAAGAAAATGACAAACCTCTAGTCAGTCTTTGTATGAGCTATTCAAGCTACCAGTGTTAGTTACATGAATATTGGGCACATTTACAATCCTTGAGATTTATGACTACAGATGTATTTTGTACAAGTTAATTTTTCTGACAAAACCTTTGGATCTATACAAAGGTAATAAAATTTCAGTTTCAGTACTAATATTGAAAGGGAGTGATACAAGACCCATGAGGTAGAGAATGACGAGTGGCATAGAAAATATTCCTATCCCATGATCAACATGAGGGTATGGAATCAAAACTAAAATGATACTAATGAAACTAAAACCTAAAAAGATCTATTAGATCGACAATACATTCATCTCATGGAAAATAAAAAAAGATTCAACAAAGTGGGTAAGCACCATTGGATGCAACAAAAATAGATCATACAAACATTTTGCTACAACCATATACTTTTGTCTAATATGTTCATCAAATGACAATTTAAAAAAAAAAACATGCTCCTCACTTCAAAAGCTCTTGACCAACATAACCTACATGTCCACTCTTCTCTAAGGAGGTGAATCCATCTACCACTTTCTATCCTAAGTTGATGTGAACTCAAACAAAGCTTGTTAATGAAGGTGCAAGATCTTATTGAAATTTTAGTTGGAAGATAAAAAACTTCTTACTCTAGTTTATTGCTTCAAATATGCCCCAAATAAAAAATTTTCTTCACTTCCACATTTGAACATAACTTTCCCAGCACTTACCTGTCAACTAACTTGTGTATATGCTTAGGTTTACTTTACACTACATCCAATGAGATATACCATGTCTTTAGCCACTGCATTCCTTGGAAATACCAACTTTTTTCTTTTGCATCTTCAATAACTGCTTTGGAAAATTGGATTTGCTCCATTTTTACCAAATTTTAAATATATGTAATGAATTGACGCAGAGCTTCAGCTTCCAACAAGAGTAAGTCAGAAGTAATGTAAAGTAAGGTGTTTGTGCCTTCACCTTCAATTCTAAAAACATTTTTTATGCCTTTCCAATAACCTGCTAATTTTTTTCACTAAAGTCTGCCCCACCCATACAACACTGTAGGATAAATGACAGCCTGAAAAACTTTTCTTGTAACCTTGCAAGCCCATAATCCTATTGATTTACATGTATTTTTACTTGCATATAGAACCTTAATTCCCCCTGTGATTCTCTCCTTGATTTATAATTCTCGTAACTTCATGACCAACTATGTAAGGACAAGTGACATAATAGTAACAAGCACTGGAAAGAAAAGATGATGGGCTGATCATGTGGTTGTCCCATGTATGCTATTCTTGATTGTTCTCTCTCTCTCAGCCATGCAACTTAAAATTTGACAACTTGAAAGCAGATAACAAGTTCAGCTTTTAAAATTTGACAACGAAGGATAGGTACTTTCTCCAGGCTTCTATCTAAATCCTTACATACACCTCTATCAAACGTTTCAGCTACAACAAAGTGGCTGCGTTAGAACTAAATTTACCTTTGGTTTTTGATGTGTTTGTTTCAAAAACTAAATTTACCAGTACTATTTCTTGCAGCCCTTAATAAGAATTTGCAAATAGCACCCCCATCATCTGCAAAAATCAGGTAATGTAAAAGTACTAGACCTACTTTAATATCATAACGGTCAGGCACATGTTGGATCAAACTTTCTAGCTCATCAATATAAATTCCAAACAATGTGGATGGGAAAAGACAACCTTGTTCCACTCCTACATCATTATTTATGTATACACATTGAGGAATTTGGGACAGACATTAAGATCAATAATTCTCCTCTACAATTTTTCTCTGATAACTAAATTTTGCTTTTATGAAATCAACAAAGCATTCTCCACCAGATCCTCACTTGTCCAATATTAAACCTAGGAGTAATCAAATGATTCCTATATTATTATGTATATATCCGTATACATGACAATAACAAGATGGTTCAAATTTATTTTAGAACATTCTGCATATTACTATCAAATCAAAGGAGGAAAGGAAAATATGTGGGGCACAAATGATGTAAAACAGTAGATCAGGGACACGAGCTCTCTAAGTGTCGTATCCTAGCAATAGAATCAGTAACCAATTTTAAACAGCGCTTAGCCCCATGCAGAATGTTGTTTCAATGCCACTAAAATAAACTCTTAAAGTCTCTGGAAGCCTTCCTCTACACAGCTTGATACATATGTTGTTGGGAAGAAATATTTGACCAAGACCTATAACTAATCATTTTTATATCCAATGCTGAGGTGGTTAATGTGGTAATTACTTAAGTCCATGAACACAATGTCACCAGTTTGTGCTTGCCAGTGCTCATGGTTAGAGTTTACAGTTAGAAATACTCCCTAGGTCACTTTTCCAGCAGCTGTCATTGATGGACATCACTGCAGTGATATACATAACAGCAATATACAATAACCACAACATTCAAATAGCTCCCTAGACTATGATAACCCAAACCTGCAGTAACAGCGAATGAAACTAAAATATTAACTCATATATGGAACCCATATGACTGTACCCTGTTTTCAAGATTAAACTGAATAAGTTAAGGAGGGGAAACCAAAGTTATATCAAACGTGAAAAGTACTGATTTTCAGAAATTATCAAATTCAGCTGACCTTAGGAGCAAGAAGCAGCATGGATTTAAGAGTAAGCTCACGTAAGAATGGTGAGTTGTCTGTAAATCCTGTAGCAACATGTTGGTAGACCTGAAAATCAAAAAAGTCTGATTCAAGAAACAGAAATTCGCTATAAACACACTACGCCACAACCCATTAACTGTCTAAATTCCCTCATTGTGCAATTAATTACTTGTTCATCAACAACTTGTGCTGACATGGAAGCTCCAAACTGATCGATATGTTGCAGCAATCCTACACGTATTGCACGATCTGTTGATGCAAAAAGCTTAACAATTGTTGGCAAGACCTGCCAATTGCATTAAACACACAAAATGATGCTCAATTTTAAAGCAATTGTACACATTACATGAAATTTCATAGCTACAAGAAAACACAATCTACAATCTTCCCTGATAGTCTTATATAATCTATCTGCAATGACACATAGTTTAAAATTTGGAATTAAATAAATGAATACAAATGTTGAAATTTATCATAGAAGAAAGGGTATTGGTCTATTAGTACAGAATGCAATAGGAAAAGCTAACTCTATTCATTTCTCACAACAAGTAATACAAATAAGATAAGCAGCATTGGCAAACCTTTATATTAAATTCATCTTCTGACAGCCATGATCCCATTTTCAGCAAGGGATTCAAAGCAGGAGCAGCTGCAGAACCAAATTCCAAGGCAGATGCCAGCACAGGAAGTAACTATACACAAAGGTCAAAAGACATTAAATTCCGCCACTACGAATCCAAAAAATAACAAGTGAATAGATGTTAAATTTCCGTTAGTATCAAACCTTTTTCAAGACAATCATGCGTGGCAGCTGCTCAACTAAATTTGAAAGTTTGCGAAAAAATGAATCTTTCTCTACACTGTCTTTTAAATTAAGGACATCCATAAACTGAATTGTCTCCACCAACTTATTGTGAAAATACTCTGAAAGTTAATGAGTAAGGTTTCATAAAATCATTTTGTATAAATACAGTGCTAGATATTAAATTTTTCACTTATCAGAAGTAATTGGCCAACAATAATGAATTCCTCAATATGATATGTATTTAACAAAACAACATAACCTATTATCCAAAAGTTCCTTGGTTTATTAAAAAATGACAGCAGTGTCAGAAAAAGAACTTGTTTTTGTTTCTGATAAAATTCAGGAGTATATTAGAAAACAGTGAGATTATACACATCACCTCTGCAATTTAAACCAGGAGCCAGGGGATCTGACACTCCTCCCCCCAAAACCCAAAAAAACCCCAACAGCACCCACAGGAAAGAGCAGCCCCTTCGCCATGGAGAACACCACCAGGAACCAACAACGATGAATCCAAATCAGAACATCAAACAAACAAAACCAATTAACCAAAACCAAAAAACCCACCACCCCCCAACCCCACCACCACCTATAACTGGTTGGGTAGCCGGATGTAGGCACAAAAAGCCCACTCCTAGGCATGTATGGCATCCAGCACATACCTATGTTTTTCCAAATCAACGAACGCAGCAGCCCCCTGGAATGACTTGAACGCCTCCACCTTTCTGGCCCATTCCTCAAGCATCGCTTTCCCATTTGGGTGGAGATTGAACCTTTAAGTCTTATATGTCTTCTAAGCGCATGCCATGTAGCATTGCGCCCAATGTCCAGCACCTCGTAAGGGCAGCATCCCTATCTCAACCACCTACATGCACATTGTTCATGGGTGTGATCCAACTATCGTTGGATCTAAACAGCCTCCTCTTCCTCCCTAGTATGCCTCTCCTACTCCTCCTCATGCAATTCCCAAAGCCATGCCTCCTGCTGGAGCTGCTCCCTCACCGTCTCCCAAAGTTCAGCCTCTAGCGCATCTCTAGCTGCAACTTCAGCCAGAGCATGCCACCACCATTCTTCCCGAACCACCTCCTCCAGCTCCCCTCAACCACCAAAGTTTGCAACAAGAAGGAGAGGCCTGCTCCCCTCCCTCACAAGTGCCCTCCAACCGAGCCTCTTCAAGCTCGATTGACACGGCCATCCCTCGCTCAATCCTCAGTCCACCATCCCCTGGAAGCTCAGCTTCTTCCTCCTCCTCCGCCACCACCCAAATGAATACCCTGCACCGCAATTGGTGCGACAAACACAAATCTCAAAAAATCCAACAATTTTGAACCTTCCACGATGTCCATCGAATTACTGCCTCTTTTTGTCAACCATCAAATTCAAACTTGATGAGCTATACTTGATGAGCTATCATGGAGATGTGCCCAGCAGGTCCCACTAAATCATTTTTCGGGCATGCTTGCAAATTTTCTTCCAGATATGTGAATCATCAGCCACCACCTCCTATCTATGATACTTTCCATCAATTATGCTGACCCATTGTGCCAAATGATGATACAGCCTCATACTTTGATTCACAAACTTATAGTATCCCATATCAATAAGGTCCTAACCCCCCACACCCCTTGGCTATGCCACCACATCCCATACCAAATGTAGTCATTTCCCACCCTTGCCTCTAGACCATGTAAAATTCCAAAAAATCTAGTCAATGCGCTCAATGATACCTGATGGAGGCGAGGCCACTGCAACTGCATATCTAGCCATAGCCGACAACACCATCATTGCAAGTAATGCCCTACCACCCTAGTGAGAAAGCAACTCGTCCAATGATGAATATGTTTTTGAATCCATTGGATAAGTCCCTCCCAAACCTTCTTCTGATGCCAACTGTACAAAGGAAGACCCAAGTAAAAGTCACTTTGTGCCCTTGGGAGAATCCGTAATTGCTGGATAATCAATCCCTTGACTTGGGCTTCTGTGTGTTGCATATGAATCGTTGACTTAGCCCTATTAATTTCCAGCCCAATCTCTCCCACCATCTACTGCAGCGCCCAATTAATCACCAAAGCTTGCAGCACAACCACCTGAGAGAATAACATGGTATCATCAGCATAGTGTTCGGCCAAACATCTTACACCCACAATTTCCAGCCCCCTCACCCCCTTAGTTTCACAATATGTCTACATAGTGTCCATGACCAGGATAAACAAAAAGGGGGACAGTGGGTCTCCCTGCCTTAATCCCCTTAATTTCCCTTCCAAATCACACCCCCATAATTTCCCCTCCACATCGAGGGAGAAAGCCCCTGAGGCCTAAATCTAAATGCCGAGCTTGGAAAAATTGGGATGGAACCCTTATCTCAGCATAATCTCCTGCAATGCCTCCCAGGCAACAGTATCATAGGCCTTCAAAATATCCAGCTTGAGGCACATTCCTGGGTATTTAGCAAGTCTTAACGAGTGCATCACTTCCTGCATTAGCAGAATCTGCGCCTGGATGTGTTGACCCTGAACGAAACCGGCTTGGTTAGAACCCACCAATCTTGACATAAGCAGGCACAGCCGCCCCACCAACATTTTTGTAAAAAGACATAATAGGGAGTTGCAAACCCCAATCGGTCTAAACTTTGATGGATCGGTTGGGCAATCAAACTTCGGTATCATTACAATTCGTGAACAATCAATTTCCCTGCACACATGTTTCCATCTCAGCATCTCGTTAAACGCATCCCTATTGTTCTCTGATCCAAATTCATGTTCCAGGAACCAAGAATTTACAAAATCTATACAGTACCAAGAATCTAAATAAAAATTGTGCAATAGAAAAATCTAAAGGTATTAGAAATATCTCTTGCTCATGTGGACAACGTTACATTCATGGAACTGGTAGAAGCTTTTCAGTTAGACAAAGATAAAACTACAAATGCTTATTTAAATTATAAGTTCTGATTCACAAATTTTTAAGTATAAAATCAATTTTGTAGTGTCTGAGAAGAATTTTCCGGCATGCCAGTTTGAGTCACCCTTGACGCGTTCTTACAGTTTGACTGTTTCAGGTTCTAACAGTAATTCCCCCAGCCCACCCCACCCCAAATGAAGTTTGTAGTTACAAGATTTAACTTACGCATGCAACTTTTGTAATTACTCTTGCTTTGTAGCGTAACCTTCTACAAAGAAGTCACAATCCTTCAGGCGATGTAAAATCCCACCAAGGGATGAAATGTAATTCATATTCAGCATTCACTCATTTTATCATTTAATTGATTCAATCAGGCATTCAAGAAAGAATTGGTTTTTAACCTTCTCCATTACATCTGCCATGGAAAAAATGATAAGTGAGATAGAGAGATAGAGAGATAGAAAGTGGCCATTAACATAGCAGAAATAGGTCTTCAACAGAATCATTGTCATGTGAAGGTAAAGGGTCGACGACGCATGAACTGTGTTTAAATGTAGCTTTCCCCATCAATTATCATAGGTACCAAACGTAGCAGCCAGCATGGCAATTAAAAGGAAGAATGGCATTAACGTTAAAATTGACAGTATTTAAAAAGTTGACACAAGGAAAGATTCATGTTTGGAAGCATGCTGACACAACAGAGCATAATCCGCATAAGACTATGTTGATACTACTGTGCCTCTACAGATGCCATTCATCCTATACTCATCATTGCCTGGAACTGGCTCTACGCCATCACCTACAATTCTTGTTTCCGTCTCCTCCATGGCATTCCCTCGTCTTCTACATCAATGATTTCTAGCTGCAGCAGCCCAATAAAATCAAGTGTGATTCAGTTTACAGAGTATTTCCTGCCTATTCCAAATTTGGTTTCATCGACATCCAAAAACTAGGCAGTGGACTAAACACCGCATGCCTGTTTTCAATAATTGCTCACTGTCACCAAAGCCACCGTATTACGGAGTAGTCCCAAACCTTAAAGTCCCAAACGAAAGCAAAACAGAATAAAGCCACCTTTACTTGTTAAGAACTAGCCGTCCTCGGTTGTGGAGAACTTTGAGTAGGTTGCCAGGACATCTGTGCATAGATGTTACGTGTACAAATTCTGCAACTGCCAAATCATTAATGCCGATAACTTTGGTAACCAAATTGTGTAAATGTAAATATCAATAAAACCACATAATTACGGAGAATATGAAGGGCCTCACCATCTCAATGAAGCATCCTTATAATGCATTATGCAAAAGATGCCTCATCTCTCACCTACGGAAAATACCAAGCAAATGAGAAGACAGTGTGTCAAAGAAATTTCGTAATCATGAAAATAAGAAGCTGGGACATCACCATTGAGCAAAACCCAACAATATATTCAAGCTTGAAGATGCCTGATCTTACGATCAGAGAGTGCCGTAGGATAGTCTTAGTAACAATTATGAATTTCCTATAGGACGTGAGAGTGGAGTGCTCTACCTTGTGAAAGTTTTGGACATCCAAGAATTAACCAAACCTATGCCGGTGGAGTTTTGAATTTGAAGTAAAAGAACAGAAGTCAATTATAAAATATGTTGCCGAAGAAGGTCCTGGACTCCAAAAGAGATGCCATACAAAAGAGACATGCTTACGAAGTTTGAAACAAGGAACCCTAATATTCGGATAGCAGAAGATGATTGAATTGGAGTTTCTCGCGTCAAAGCCAAAGAACTAAATTTCAATCCATGCAATACAAAGTACCAAGGAGAAGCATAGACTGACAGGAAGCCAAGAAACAAAGTAGCTCGATAAGACTCAGAAAAAAGGTAGCCTTAAGAGCTATAAGGAAAACTCAAAAACATTAAATGGATGATGCACCATGCTCGCTTATCTCAGTTTCTAAAACAAAAGAATCCATTGGCAGACCTACTTCATGCACAAAAGGTCAGTTTTTTAGAACCCAGAGGTTTAATAGAATGAACAGATAAATTTCATGCATGAAATACTCTTCCTGCTTAGTACAAGCAAGCGTGTCACTCAACCCCACCCACCTAGGTTGTTTTTGGTTAGCTCTAAAGTAAAGGAAGGCAGGGTCACCCACAAGGAGGTGTTAGCCTAGTAGTAAGACTCTTGATTTGGGAGCTCCAAGTCATGACTTTGATTCTGGTAGGCAATGATGAGTTATAAAGTTCTATTTGGACTATATATCTTGGGGTGTACCTATGATCCAAATATTTTGGATTCCAACACTCCCTCCTCACCACCTTTGCAAAATGCATCCTATAGAAAAGACCTTCGTATTAAGTTCAACACTCTAGAGTAACAACAAATCTGTAGCATTCAACTGTGGACCTGGCCAGCAAGATGAGATGAGTGTTGACTCAAAAAGGAAGCTAAATAACTCAGTAGTTACAAAAAATTAGTGACTACAAAAATGATCACTATCTGACAAAAAAACTGTTAAACCCAAAAGAGAGTGGAAAAGTTCAGTAGTTGCAAAATCACTTCAAGATGTGCAATAAGCTGGCTCAACTTAACTATTGCGGTCAGCCGGCCTTTCACTTACAAAAACATTTTCGTGTCGCATGCATGGGTTTACCGTCTGTCAGGAAAGTTTATTTTTAGTAACATTTCAGCATCAAAGTGCATTTTTGGTCCGTTTTTACCTCATCAGCAGAACTTCTCCTCCATCCTTTCCTCAGAAGCCCAGCATATGTATCCTTAGATGCCAGTTTTTTACGTTTGCCAGCAGGCTTGGCCTCATTGTGTGATTGTTGCATTTCTGCAGTTCATGATTCACGTTGCCAGATATGGGAATACTCTCATCAAAGAAAAATAAATTTGTTTCTTTTGGTCCTTGTTGCCTTCCACAAAAATGAATGCTGGTGTTTCTCATACTGTTGTATGAATTGAATTTGTTTGAACGAAACTGTCTAAAGGATCATGAATTTTGGGGTTTGTTCTTTCATTTCTCCAGTCTGATTCTCTGCTGCTCTAATTCTATCTTCTTCTTCTTTTCTTTATTGATAATCATTTTTTCTGACTACATTGTTGTTAGTCAAGCAAGAAAATAGCCTACAACAGTCACAGAATACAGTAATAGTCGATGCAATACTTTGGCAGGGCACCACCACCACCACACCCCCCCACACTTTGAATTTTTCCAATCTACACTGAGGAGAAGTGTTGAAATCTTGATGATATGAAATTAATGAAGTTCATGGTTCCAAAATTTAACTCTCCCAAAAAAGTTTTGTAATTACTCTTGCTTTGTACCATGACCTTTTACAGAGGAGCTGTGATCTTTCAAGTGATATAAAATCACACCAAGGGATGAAATATAATTTATATTCAGCATTCGCTCATTCTATTAATCACTTGATTCATTCATCTTGTCTACAATAAGCATTAGTGAAAGAATTGGTTTCTAGCCTTCTTCGTCATATCTGCGTGAGTTAAGATCCTGAACCGCAACAATAATCAATTTCAAATTAGCCAGTACCCACCATATTTCAAACTAGCCGTTTACTAAAGTGCAATTTAATCTCTGTAATTCTTGAAAAATCAATTGCAACTGATGATAAATCTAGTGTATTTCTAAATATTTTGCCAACAAAGGGGAAAAAATGAAAATGCATGTTCTGGGATGCAATTTTTTAAAGACCGGATCAAATCGTGCATTTAGAGATCCCAACTTTCTACACACGTACCACTATTTTCTATAAGTTTTGAGGGATTGAGACGCCTTGCCGGTGATGAACTCAAAAGCCTTTGGTAATCTGGCAGCAAGGACTAAAGGGACAACAACAATAAATGTTTTAGAATGCAATTGAATAAAATTTACATGAATGAAAGGAAAGAAAAAAACAATTCAAGCAACACATCAACCACACAATTCTTACAATAAAACATTTCACGCTTAACATACAACTAACAATATCAAAAGATGCTAAACCTTAGGAATCAAATCGGTATTCCGCAGCTCCTCAGTTCTAGACAACCTAGCTCCATTGAATAATTCATATATCAGGCAACCTGTCAAAACATGAAATTTTATGAATGAAATAGTTAATGATAAATAGCAGAATAATACTCCACATATATAATATCCCAAAAAGGACTAACAGGACTAATACAAGTAAACCTATTGAAAATAAGTAGATATGAATACATTACGGACAACCAATGAAATGATAATTCAACTGGTTATTACCATAGCTGGGCAAAATATACGACATGTTCAGGTTGTAACAAAGGTGTACCCAAAAAAGAAAAAAAAAAGCTGCATCTAACACATTTCAGGAGACACCCTCTCAACCAAAGAAAAAATGATCCACTATTTTTTAATATGTCAATTTTACATGGTTTCATTATTATAAATCATTTGATTCAGTTTTAAACTATTTTGGCAACTAAAACGGTCTTCACCTGAAGGTTCAATGCACATCTGCAAATGCAGGCTTTGGGAAATGTCAATGGATGAGCAAAAACATACATGTATTTTGGGAATTGAGAAAACAATTTCAAGTAATGCAAATGATGAAGCTACACAACATACATGTGTTACAATTAACATCAGCAAAAATACGTTCTTTAATGTAATATTAATTTTTCAAAGTAAGATTAGAACCAATGCTATGATTAGCTCATCTGGCAATTCATATATTTGTGAATACATAATGTTGGGACCCATCAACAATGACAGATTTCTGCAATCCGAGAGAAAAATTAGCACAATGGAAACAAAAACAACCACACATCTGAAGCTATAATGAAAGGCAAGAGATTGAAAGTAAGTCCTGAGCCCCTGCCAAATTGGGGCAAATGCTCAAACAATCAATTCCAGTACCCTTCATCTCAATTTATAGATTTCATTCCTTACAAGCTAACCCAAGGGTTCATTGAAGCTAGACACATTCTCCAATCACCTAGAAACTTCTAGAAATGTATAATCACTAATAATGTTGAAATTGCTATCTATTGCAACAAGCACCCCCTGAATGCCAACATGAGGAACAAACGTGGGAATACACACCCTTAACTCAAATTCCATCTCTAAATGGGCACTATTCAATTTTATGTCACATTTGTGATATACATGCACAACACATCTTGGCAATGGAACCACAAGGACAATCCATCTTCCAAAAAGCAATTTGTCTTTTGAAAACAACCACACACAAAAATCCATCTTGCAAAACAATAACAAACCTGCAAAAGTAATTTGTCTTTTGAACACAACTACAAAGATCGAAAAAAAAAACAATTCATCTTGTAAAACAACAATAAAATTTGTAAGAGCAACCACCATCATCATCCTAAACTTTGTAAGAGCAACCCATTTTGCAAAAACAAAAAACCTCATAGGAACAATTCATCCTACAAAACAGCAACAAACCTACAATAAAACCTTTCTTGCAAAAATAACAATGAACCTTACAAGAACAATCTGTTCTGTAGATAAAAGCAGAAAGCCCCTAGGAGAAAACAATCCTACTCTTGTGAAACAACAATGAACCTGCATGAGAAACTTGTCCTACTCTTGCAAAACCATGGATCTCACCGATGCAACTATAGATCCTTCTAACATCCAATCAAGAGAAACTACTCTTAGCATGGCTTCCAGCCACACTCCTCCTTCAGTGTCTATGCAACTATCACTACCCACAACTTCTACAACTGTGGCCACAGTGCATACATTCATGCTGCAACTGACTTCATTGTCATGTTGAAATCCTCTTGTATCTATTGTTGTGCTACCAACATCAACGACCAAATTATGGCAAATCCCACCACAATAATAAACTTATTCATCATCAACAACAACATGATTTAGCATTTGATGCTACCAAAACCCTTGAAATTATGTTGCCTTTATTGTTAAACTTTGTTGGTTGCTAAAACCCTTGCTTATCAGATTCAAAGATTGTACATGTCATTAATATTGCCACTGCCCAAGATTGTGCATGTCATTAATATTGGCACTATGCCAAACATGCCCATCACAATCATATTATGTTGCCTTTATTGTTAAACTTTGTTGGTTGCTAAAACCCTTGCTTATCAGATTCAAAGACTGTACATGTCATTAATATTGCCACTATCCAAGATTGTGCATGTCATTAATATTGCCACTATGCCAAACATGCCCATCACAATCATATCTTACCTCCCTACTATGCATGAGCTTTTTTTTACTTGGCATAAAACCCT
The DNA here is from genome assembly GCA_015680685.1 of Gnetum montanum. NCBI lineage: Eukaryota > Viridiplantae > Streptophyta > Gnetopsida > Gnetales > Gnetaceae > Gnetum > Gnetum montanum. The sequence goes on from MNCI01035648.1 coordinate 91,606, forward strand.
CATCTACTGCAAACCCTCAAAGACCACCAATGAAGATATCCTTCTTATGCATGCACCATACACAAACTCAAATCTCGTGAATTAGTAGCTAGATCTGCAACTAGCACTCTTCTCCATTACAGCATTGCCCCTACCCTCATCTAATAATAACAGATTCTCCGTTTGGAAACAGAAATTAGGACAATGGATTAGTGCAACAAAAACAAAGCCACGAAACATCTAAAGCCATAATGAAAGGTGAAAACTGAACATAAAACACTGGCCCCTACCAAACCAAGGCAAACACTCAAGCAATCAGTTTTATTACCCTTCATCTTTACCAAACCAAGGCAAATGCTCAAGCAATCAATTGCATTAACCTTCATCTTAAATGATAGATGTGGTTACTTACAAGCTAACCTAAAGTTCGTTGAACCTAGACATGTTCTCCATTCACCTAGAAAAGTTTAATAGCTAATAATATTGATATTCTTATCTATTCCAACAATGAACTGCATGTTCAAGCTATGGTGAAGTTAATGTTATGTTAAACCTTCAGGGGTACAAATACTTTGTAGAGTGAGTGAAATAGGCTGGCAGCTGCTCCATCCCAACAACCCCCTCCCCAAACCAAAAACAAAATAAAGATTTAAGAGAAACAAAATTTTTTTAAAAAATCATATTTCACAAGGTAATAAGAGGAACATATTCAGGAGTGCAAATTAGATTCAACGGATGTCACACTTGTAAGAGAAATGTGTTTATTATAATATAATCAAATCCTTAAATTGTTTATGACGATTTGGCTTTCATGGTTTTTGAGCTGGATTATTGACTGTTTTTGTGAATTTTTTTTTTAAAGTAAAAATGGTAACGAACACTTGACCATGTTCAATCATTGATTTCCAATGTTTCACATCTGTTGGGAATGCCAGAACGTGGGAGTGCAAGAGCGTGTACCCAAACGAGCTTGGGAACTAGGGCTATTTTATGGGAGTGAAGCTAGACACATGTGGAACGTGACTGAAGAAATCAATTAAAAATATAAAAAAAATCAAACTTTAAACTCAGTCAAGATTTGTTAGGAAATCTATAAATACTATAATATTAAAACTGGAATTTATTGAAATCAAAATACCATGATACAATGATTTACAGTCTAAAAATAGAAAAGATGTTGATAGAAGTGTTCGTTTTATTATTTATGGCACTTTTATTGTCGCTATTTATTTCTATAAATCCCTTGTTGTTCACTGTAGCTTTATATCATATTTATTACCATATGTTTTACCTAAACATTAACAAAAGTTTTTGAATGTATAAAGTTACTCAAGTCTGGGTGGAGTTCCCATTCAATTGGGAACACCTTTAGGTACCTGGAACATGGGGAACAAGAAAATTGTTGTGGGAGCAAGCTCCTGCGAAATGCTGTTGATTTCTAGGATTTCTAAGACTTCATCTATGTTAACTGATAGTAATGAGTGCTCAGGCTAATTCATATGCATAAACAAACTCTGTACTTGAGTATAGCAAATGAACGTTCAGCAGGACAAATGCTAACCAATAACGGCCATGCACTCACCTAAGCCCCATGAATCAACTGCCCACGGTGGAGACTTCCTGATTACTGACCATTCATGCTTAGCCAACTCCATTGGCTTATATTGAGCACCAATAAGCCATTCAAATTGCTGGATTACACAATAAATATATATTACACATTGAATAAGAAAAGGTGATTGTGTAAACTAGTAATTAAGAAAATTACAAAGTCTTCATCGATTGTAACATGATAAAAAAAATATACATCAAATAATATGGATATTACCATCTTTCCATTAAGGGAAGTGTAATGATCAAGATACTTAAGTCTAACAAGCATGAGACAAAGTTCATAAATGCAATATATAACAGTAGTATACTATGAATTCATCTGAAAAACAAATAGACGTGCAAATGTGAAAACTTAACAGGGTTAGAAAAAACCCTGTACAGTGTCATAAAACCATTTTTTAAAAAAAATTAGTACTCAGTGATTTAACTGATCGGTTTTTCAAATGTTGAGACTAAATCTTCATCTTCTATAGGCATAAAGTTAATAATACAGTACTTCCCAGGAATGCATTCTTAGGAAAAATATGATTGACTGCATGCCCTCCTGGAAGGTCAGGAATGCACGGGCAACATTAGGAAAAAAAAGCATTTGAATAAAGTTATAAACTAGAAAAGTGAAGGCATTGACGCTTATACACTGAAACATTAATTACTTCTCTTTCTCAATTTCTAAGATCGCAATATCATTCTTACTGCACTTCAAATCTTACTTATTTCATTAATAAAATCTTCTTTTACCTGTCCAAATAAAAGGTGACATCTGACTCAAAAATTACTCAATGACTTCACTATCTACTATGCATGCTAGTCTAAGCCCTTTCTACAAACACTATGACCGGCATAAAATCACATTTCGCTAACACAAATCAAGTCCTCTATCCATCAGCACGTCAGAGAAAAATTGTTGTGTGCATAATCACATACAACTGCCAACAAAACAACCACCCATTTGAGAGGAAAAAAATAGGTGCACACACAAAGCCATACACAAACACCAGGGTAACATAGTGCATTATATAGTACATAATTCTGCACAGTTTCTTGTTGTTTCTATAAGAATGTTTGTGAAGATAGAAATCATATCTCTTTGCACTCCCTTGCAATTGTTTGTATTTGGAAAAAAGCTTTAAAAGCTGCAAATCAGCATTTTATTATGCCAAGATCTTTACAGGATCTTGCAGCAGGTTGGACTTGGATATGTAAAACTCGGTATTAATAATATTTAGAGTGATTTTTTAGCGCATGTGATCTTTCAAATCTGGAAGAAAAGAAATTGAATACATTTTTAAGGAACAAAAATCAATCTAGATACAGCATGGTGACCCACAATAAAAAAATTGGAAAGACGATGTGATATATAAAATGAGACTTTACTGCCCAATTCTTTGAGACTTACATAATGGTAAATTTTATTTACAAAGTTAGAATGAGATTTGTACCTTGAGATCATGATTTTATTTTCTAAACTTTCATTTGAAATGACATCATATCTTCGTTGTTACTGTTAAGATCTCAGGAATAAATTCATTCAACTTTAAATCCTATTTATTAAAAGATTCTCTTTCTACTTGTCCCATCAAAAACAAAATTTCTGTCCAGTCTTTTTTTTTTTTAGAATGTATTTCCCAAATTTATTTTAAATGAACTATTTCTCATTATTTTCTTTATATCTGGAACTGAAGCTGAACTATATTATATCCATATCGACCCTAATGGTCTGTTCCATGGCAATTTCTTTTAAACAAATTCATTATATCTCCATATAGCTAAAGCTGAAGATTTTATTACATCCATAGACCAAAAAAGATCTATTAGACAGACAGTAAATTCATCTCATGGAAAATAAAAATAGATTCAAAAACTGACTAATCACCAATGGATGCAACAAAAATAGATCATATAAACTTTTTGTTACAATTGTATACTTGTAATGAAACTGTAAATTGTAACATACAAGTCACATTTTCTAATTTTTAATACCTACTAAGCAACCTGTATGAAGGTTAGAAGAAAATGAGGGGAAAAAAAGAAAATCTATAGTTTATTTTCATAGAATTGAATTTCAAAAAAATAGATAAATATATTTAAGCAAAAAAAATACAGATCGCTCTCAACTAAATCCAGCAAAAAAATCACTCCAAGCAATCTATTTACACAACAAAATCAAGAGATGTATTGTCATCGGTCACTATCCATGGCAACACAAAAAACTGAATCTTACCAACATGGCTCCAGATGAAGCTTCATTATTTCCATCAAATTCAGAAAGCACATCAAATGCATGCAGCTTCCAATCTAATGTAGGAGTTACAACCACTGCCTCCAGACAAACATTACCATGAACCTGAGTCAAACATCAAAAATCACTTTTTTTTTATAATCATAAAAAGAATGCATAGTATAGAATAACCAAACAAGGTAATAATCCAATGCATTTAAAAAAATCATGTGTAGTTCAAGTGGTGATGAAATTTATTAACATTTAAAGAAACTACATGTATTAACAATTTGAAATTTATTGACTAATGACAACAAATCAAATAACACAAACATTTCTCATTCCCAACCTCTTGGTGGAATACAACTGGTTTGTAACACATCCCATTGATACTACTTCTAGAAACTGGAAATTTTTATTATGTCCAGGAAATCACAAAGGATTTGTTAGATGGTTACAAAGCCTCAACATATTTTTGAAGAACTGCTTCATGTGGTTCATATCAGTGGATACCAATCATAAATGATTGCATCTAAATGAATACTATAATTCAACAAGTTTAACTTCTTTTTGACAGGGTGCACACAAGTGAAGCTTAGATCCAGCAGATCTGAATTTGGAATTTATTATCTAAAAAAACACAGCTAATTTGGAGTCCCAATGATCTGGTAATAAAATTTGAAAATAATCTGAGATGTTTGTGGGTTAAGAGTAGAGCAACAATGTGATTCATAATCGCTTATGATAGTGAGTGGTAGTGAAAAGTGTACAATTGGTGATAGTAGTGGTCAAAATGGTGAAAAAGGATGGCTAATATTGAGAAAATTTGTGACTTCTATTGATGGTGAAAATTTCACTACAAAATGAGTGATACACCTCTCATATTTATAGACTTGACCATGGGACCATACTAGACTCATGGAAATAGGCTTCTCCCATTAACTAACTAAATACATGGCTAAAAAAGTTTCTTGTGTTTTTGGGGCTGTAGCCATGTCATCCACCAATGTACATATTAAATAAAATGACTTTCACGCTTCCAATATAGCTTTAATTAAAAATATATAATTTTTCCTAAAACTAGCTGTTAAACAGTGTTTCTCTTTTTTTTTCTCTTATAAATTTAAAATAAATTTTTCCTCCTTAACAATCTCAACTAGCTGTTAACAGTGATGCTATTTATTCTCTCCAATCCTTAAGAAATCAATTGCAAATGATAATGAATCTAGCATGATTTGAAATGTCTTGCTAGAGAGAGAGAGAGAGAGAGAACAAAGTACAAGCTATGGATGGTACAAAATAACATTTTTACAAGGTTTTACGAAAATACTATTAACTTAATGATTTTAAAAATAAACGTAGACCGCAGGTTTTTTACTATGACCACAACATGATTGTAAATTTGACAATATTACCAACACTTTTAATACTCATGGGAGTAGTTAAATAAATGGCCATTGGAAATGCAGTTTTTGTTTGTACAGTGCCAACCTTTCTTAATTAGAATTAGTGGCATTCAGTATCAACGGTTATTGTGCTTATTTATATTTAATTGTGCATTCAATTTTTAATTTTTAATTATTATATAATTTTCCACAAAAAGATCTTCAAATGCTCCATCTTACACCTGCCAATCTTTCTCCAACTATTTGCTGAATTTTCAATTTTCCAAATTTCCCAAGCATCCTAAAATTCTTTTCCTGACTTCTTTCATATATTGGAATCAAAGAATGACTAAATACTAATATTGGAATTCTAGCGACCAACAAAGCTTTGTTTGATTCTAGAATTTTAGTTCTTGCAAATTAGATTTCAAGCATTGCATACTAATTATATATCTTGTATTCACTTGAATCAAAAGTTAAATAAATTTACTCTTCAAAAATAATATCCATAAAAAAGCAATATAAAATTGCATAAATAATGTGAACATACAAGTTTACAATCATTATTGAGGAAGCTAACTGCTTTTGCTATCTGATGAAGACCCCAAGCATAATATTCATCTCTGTCAAAACAGCGCAAATAGATAAGCATTAAACTATTAATAGTTAAAAAACGCATTGATACTGATGCAATTCTTAATCTGATAATTAAATAAAACTACTCTAACATGCACAAAATAAGAGATTATTTATTTTATAATGCAAAATTCATTAACTTGAATAAATGAATTCCAGCATATAAACTCTATATCCAATAGGAAAAGCTCTGAATATGTATAATGAGCAACGGGTTAGTAATCTATAATTCAACATGCAACAAACACGAAATTTATTATTGTGATTTCAGAAACTAATTTTATGATTACTTTTTAATAACATCACAGGAAGGTGAATCACCTTGTGCAAATAAAAAATATTGGGCACAAAAAAGAAATTGTAAATCACAATTTCTTTCCTCATTTCCAAGCATTCTTATACCTTATTTTTTGATAAATTACACTGCATGGAACTGAAATCAAGAATTAACAAATACAGAAACTCTATATTCATCATCAAATCAATAAGTGGTGCTTATGCTAAAAGTTAATTTCAGAAATCTATGTGATCGCATTTTGTGGATTTTTTTTATGCAATATGACATTAATTTGGATTTTCTGATCACTGGTGTTTGATACTCCAGGAATTTTACACACCCTGTACTTTTCAATTTTATTTAATGAGGAAGCCAACAGGCTTAGCCCTAGTATTAATATTGTACTGTGTAACTTTGGTACAATGGCTAAGTGAAGGATAAACCTAGCTTTCACTCCATGCCATGTAGATTTACTGCCTCAAAGGCATCACTACCATTTAATGCTACCCTATACTATTCCTGATACATGGGATAGCCATTAAACCTAAGCAATTGCCAATATGAATCTGATGCTAACCTATGTCTATGAGCAGGCTTATGCAGGCTTCATAAGCTGTGCAGAACATGACAGCTAGTCCCATAAGCCAAGGGTGGTTGCTGGTTCCATAGCCTAAAATGCACCCTTGTTCATCTTATGTTTCAATTTGTGTTACATTTTTTATTTTATGATTATACTATCTTCATTTAGTTTGTAGTCAACTGTTAGTTTAACCCTAGAGCATTGCTTGACATCACATGCTAATAGCTCTAATTTAGGAATTCCTAGTACAACACAAAAAACAATAAATTGCAAAATTTTTAAAAAAAAAAAAGAAAATTGTTGTAATTTCTGACAAGAAATACCTCTGAGTACCCTGGAGGCCAAGTTCTTTAATTTTTTCAGAAAGAGGCATGACAGGCTCAGTAACAATATAAATGGTGGACTTTGCTATAGAACCCTCAAAAGCTTCCAACTCTGTGCTATGCAGAAATGACAGCACATTGGGATGCCGAACCTGAAAGAATTTATTACCAAATATGAAATTCATGGGGAATCTATGAAAACAATGGACAGAAGGGTAATCAAACGTACAAAATAAATGTTCACTGAAAGGTTCTCAATCTAATAATAATTCATTATAATCACCCAAATTAACTGTACCAATTTGATATGAATTTATACATATGGTAATCGATAACCTAATCAATGTGGAATATAACACATTTGGTGTCCTAACTTAGCCTACTTCTACAATATGGCCTTAACACAAAACAGCACCCAGTAGTGTCATTTGTAGCAATTTCATATAGCTGGTTTTGGTGCCTGAATAGTTACTAACCATATAAGAATATGGTCATTTGCATGTTTAATTAAAATACTGGTTAAGTTAGAAGTATTCTGGATTTTTATGAATAAATACACACCACATGGTATTTATGCATGAAATGTAAATACCCAATATATATCTACAATGATCTAGACCTTCTTCTTTAATAAACAAAGTAAGCTACAGACGATACAACAACATCTGAAGGTGGTTGACAGTGTAATTCAAATGTCAGTATCGTAAATTAGCTTAGTGGTAAGAGTCTTGGCTTGGTAACCTTAGGTAACAAGTTCAGTTCCACTGGGCAGAACTGAGTTAAAAATTTATCATTAAAAAATTCTATAAAAGGAATTCTGAAACAGGTCTAATAGATCCAAGAGGTCTCAGTGGACATATGTAAAAAATTGCAGTTTCAGTTTCAGTTATAAAAGACAACCATGCAAGACTTTAACTATTTAATATCTTACTATACGTTTACTAAAAGTTTACACCAATGAAGAGCATTCTTGTATGATGAATACTACAATGTTACGATGAAAAAATTTGAATTCTCCAATTTTGACTTAGTCAAATGTAAAGATGCAAAAACCTTTGCTTAAAAGGGCTGCATTTAGGTAATATTTCCTCTGGTATCTTATCAGGAGGATGGAATCACAATTTTTGGCTCAAGATATCTTAAACATTACAATAAATTCTAGCATGTACTTTCGAGATTGTAATCTGGATAAAATGCTTTCTTGAAAAAACCATCTTGTAAAAAGAGGCTAGCTTTTATGTTTTACCAATGGCATCAAAAAACTAGGGCAGGGCAATAATACCACCAAAAGCCACCTCTATACATATATCCACTACTTATGATTTATCATAAGAATTTAAATTATTCTTGTTTACAGCTATGAAAACAACTGCAGTGTTGTAGTACCAAGCTATTAAAAGGCACCTCTTTAACCATGTGATTTCCCACAGTTATGGTATCTCCACTTTGACAAGTGTTAACAGTCTCTCTGAACTTAGTAGGTAATACACAACCAATGAGAATTTTTAGAATCATACCTACTGGCCAGAGCCCCTGGGGATAATTTTACTTTAGGGGCATAGAAGTTTTCACCTACAACAGCAGTTTTTAAACCTGGAAAAGCACCAAACTTGAACAATCATAAAGTTAAATTAAAACATTGCATATCCAACATGCATCATAAATCCCGCTTAATTTTCTTTTCACTCTCACACTCTGCAAACTGCACTGTAGAAGCCATATTAGCAGCCATAATGGAGGAAACAATCAATCACGATGAGAATGAGCAGGAGGATAAGGAAAATATTCACCAAAACAACCAAACTAATATTTCAATTGCAGCAAATCCATCAACTGAACCTCCTCTGCAAGTTTCCTAATTTCCATATGAATTGAAGAATTAAGCATGAAAGATTATCAAACAACTAGGGCTCCTTCATACAAATATTTCATGTAGAAAATGTGCATAATTGATGACAAAGAAAGAAGACTGCAGCCCTGTATACTGTTTCAGCCTTTCAAGTATTACTGCTATGCTTGTAAGATTGCAGTAATTTCAAGGAAGATGACTTGGATGGGTAATTCACATATCGGTTAACACCAAGTCAAATTTCTCATCTAGCTTTGGTGCTAAAGGCTTCCAAATGTTTTTATAGCATGGGATTTACATATTTCAAAGAAAATTGTGATAGATTGATACAAATTTTGCAGACTATTTGCTCTGATTCTTTGCCATTGAATACAGCGAAGATTTAAGGGCCAGTGAAAACTATGGAAGTTGGTAAATCAAAATCTGAGAAACAAAAGTATAACAAAGGTAGAAATATTGACAGCACATCGATTTTTGGTGGCAGTGAGCAAGATTCATACCAAATGTTTATGGTGAAAGTTCCTGACAAAAAGTACTTGATTGGTATGATTTATGAAAATATTGCACCTAGAACCACATTTTATTCTGATAAATGGAAATCATATGATTCCAGGTACCTTCACCATCTCCAATTCAACCACAAAATGGCCAATAACTCCATTTTAAAGATCCAATCATATTGATACTAACACCATTGAAAGCATATGGTGTGATGTTAAATCCTGATTTCCTAAATATGGCGCATCAAAACAACTCTAAGACCCTTATCTTAATAAGTAATTGTGGCAAAAAAGATTTACTAAGAATAAAGAAGATGCATTGTCTATTTTTATTCAAAACGTTTTGGAGTATAGACATTCATGATAAAATAATTTGACTTGTGCTTTTGGTACTGAGAGAATAAATATTGTCTAAGCATGAATGAATAATGTCTGAGACTTGATGAATTGTCTTTTTGTATGGATGAATGCATGGATTTTTAAGAAAGGAAATAAAGTTGGTATTCAAAGGGTTGTTTGTTCTGTTGCTTTCTATTTTCCTTTCTAGGTTTTCAAAGTTTTTGACATTTTTCCAGGTGCAAAACCCGCCCTTGCAGAGGGCGTAGCAGTTTTTCCTAATATTAAATTATCCCAGCCTTTGAGTTTAAGGAGATCAAAGAGTCAGAGAAATCTGAAGTATTCATTGTTTTGTATATGCTTTTATAATAGATAACAGCTGAATAAATGTGCACTAACTTAAACCAAACTCGTCATGAGATGAATTGTCCATATATTTTACAACTCAATAATCTCCCTGCAGCTATTGCAAGGCTCAAATAAATGTTCACAAAAAAAAAGGATAAATATGTTTATAAGATACCAAACAATGCCCTTAACTATGAATTCCAAACATTTTTAATGATTCTCGTATAATAATTGAAAACATATGAAATACCATATCACATAAAATAAGGAAACATAACATAGTAACGGATAGCTAAGCTGAAGAAGAAAAATCCAAGTTTTAAAAATTTTAATTAAGAGGAAAAAAAACCTACTGTTCTAAGACGCTTAACCCCATTTCGGGCAGCCACCAAATGCCCATCTTGAGAATTGGTTCCAGACAAAGAAAATATTGATACTGAGGTACCATCATCCTGAAATGTTAGAGTACAAATTGTAAGAAATGCCATGTGCTGTAGTGAAAATTTTAAAGACATGCAAGAAAAATATAACAAGAATGTGGAAAACCTAGAAGTTTTGAATTGAGAAAACATCAAGGTCAAAATACAAGCAATTTTGATTGAAAAGCTCTCTTATGTGCAACGTAATAGTTACCTCAAAATGATCAATTAATTTTTATGAAATTGATATAACATGAGCCAACAGTTATTGTGCTTTGATTTTTTATGTCAATCTCAAAGTAGCTAACAAGAAATATAATTCCCCTACATCAGCACTCTTTTCCATTCACTCTGAAGTTTATATCCACGGAATACAATGGCTCAAGACTTGGAATACTCAAAGGAGGAAATGCAAAGCAATCCTACACAGATGTTAGTTACACAGTGGGCATTAGGAAAGTTATGGTCAAATGCAGAAGGAAAGAAAAAATTCTACTTGGAACACATTAAAGGTGATTCTTTAGTGTTGGATGTCCAGCATCTTGTAGCTATCCAGTTTTATCAGCAAGCTTCATCTGAGTTCACATCATCGTGTAAGGATTGAAAGTGGAAGATAGATTTAAGTGGCAAGGGAAAAGCATATATGTAGGTTAAGTGAGTCGGGAGCCCTTGAGGATGAGGAGCATGTTTTTCTTAGTTGCCAACATTTGAGATAAAAATTTAATATTTTTGTCAAAAATTTGTATGATTTATGTTTGCTGCATCCAATGCTGTTAGCCACTTTGTTAAGTCAGCTTTTATTTTACCTAACTAAATATAGATCCTTTGTGTCTACGGACATAATAAATTCTCCGGTTTCAGTTTCATATTCAACATATAAATTGTAAGAATCCACGGATTGTTACGATTTTCAACCTTTAGAGAACGAACTACATGAACGAGCGTTTCAAGCGAGGATTATCTTCTATGCAGTGAATTTTCAGGAGGATCAAACAAATACGCTAAGACATTGTGACAGCTAGCAGTAGAATCCATGTGCAAGTTTCAGTTCCTTCACTCAAAATCCAAGTACCAGAGCCTTCTTAGTATTGAATATTATGAGTAGATCGAGTATCTGAATCAGGCATGTCTTACTAGCGACCGCACAAGCCTCAATTTCAAAGATCTCAAAGAATTACCATGAAATTTCATAGAGCACCAAACAACAAGCCGAAAAGCGAATGGTAACAACAAAATTGAAACAGTGTACTTTCGAAGTGCCGCGGCAGTGCGTCCAGGAACCCCAGGCAGAGGCGTAGGGCTCGCCGATATTGTAGGGCAGATCCTTGAGTCCTGCTCCTGCGGATCCCGCTACTACACCCTTGAGAAATTTCAACATTTTCGAAGTTCCACGAAATTTGACTTGTGCAGTTTCAGATCGCTGCTATGTTAACTGGGCGGGAATGTTGGTTGCAGTGGCCGCCGCTACTGCTGCTGGTGGCTGCAAGGGTATGAGAGGAGCCTTGGATCCGGTTCGCACCAGNAGGTGTGGGGGTACATTCCAAAGAGCAACCTTATGCTAGGAATCTATAAGAACTGCGAGTTGGTAAGACCAGGAGAACAACAAAGAGCTCAAAATGCTCAAAGTTATGATAACACACTCCGATGTAGCCGATCGAGATTGGGAAGAGTGCACGAGTTGGTGTATCTGCTCCAAGGCTGCAAACAATAAAACAACTAGTTAGTGTCCAACTTTAACTTAGAAGTACGAGATAAAATTTGGAAATGCACAAGGCGAAGAATTTGAGATTTTAAAATTGTGTGTGTGTGTCCGGAGGTTTTAAATTATTTTGAAAGTAGCTTGATTAGTTAGACCATGGGCAAAAAGTGGCTGTCGAGTTTAACTGACTAGCGAATCCAACTCCACCGTTGCTACCCTTCAAAATGCAACATGCAATGGCTTTGGATATTTGCCTCTAACAATGCCTCTTCGTTAGCGGTTTGATTGGTCTCACGCTGGTGCTGGGCTTTGAAACCGATATTTGTAGGCGTAGAATCATGTGATGGGCTTTAAACCCAGTTTTTATAGGCATAGATCATGTGAGTGAATCAACTAGAATATAGCCACGCTCAACAATGAAGAGATTATTATTAGGTCGAGCTAATGCTTTTAGATATTCTTCATTATAATCTTAGTCTTATCTCAACAAAAAGAGGTTGGCTACATGAATTCTCTTTTGCCAACAATGAGGTGTTAGCTTAATAGTACTAATGGGCAATGTGGGGCAATCACCTTGCAACCCATTTATGTTTATAAATTTTAGCATACTATGACTTGCAATGGGATCGTGGTTAACTCACAACCTCTTAAAACAACAAACTACGACCTACAACCAAGTCATGATCAAATCACAATTGTTATATCCACTTTTTTAGTTTCACAATGACCAAGGCAAGTATGGTTTTGACATTTTCCCACCCAAGTTTGAGCACCAAAAAGGCCTAAAAATAGCATCATAAGACACATTTCTAGCTCATTGAGGCCTCTAATGACAATGATGACTCATGACCTAGCATATAAGCCCTACTTTTGGTAACCTCGAAAATTTTAGAAACAAAAATTTATCTAACTCTACAAGTGACACTAATGCTACGTTATTGTTAGCCCTAAACAACCTAGTCCACGTTGCTTGCATAAAAAATGATTCTCAATCCCTATCTTGATCCCATGGGACCTTGAACAACATGTCTACAACTCAGCATGCCAAGTGATGAAGTGTCATTCAATCAATGCGTCGACTTGGCCACGTATATGCGACCGCGTCGACGCGGGCCCATCGACGTAGCCTTCCTACGTCGACGTGGCCCTATTTACGCAGTCGCCTATCCCGGCCTATAAATAAGAGGGCCTTCCATCTCATTTAGGCACTTTTCAGTTAGTTGTAGCAAAGCTCTTGCAGTTTGTTCCTGCAGGAGATAGAATATTTTCCAAGTGCCCGCAGTAGGTGTAAGAAAAGTGATCGGCTCTTTATTTGAGCGTTGATGTATCTAAGCCATTGATGTGATGGCAATAAAGATGAACTATTCAAGCATTCCTTACAACATTTGGACTTAGCTATTTTATGCATTCAATAGTTTAATATGTTTATGCTTTGTTAATTGCTTTGATAATTACTTAAGTTTCTGTTATTATGATTTCAATCGCTATCACTCATTTGTAGTTCGTAAAGGCCATAAGTACGACCATCTCGAACGTAAATCAAACACATGGTAAACCCAGTGACGCTTAACGTCTAATAACCCAGAAGTGTTAGGAGATGCTCAGAATGTGCTCGGAAGATGGGATTGGATACTTATGCTAGGAGTAATTAGAGTACAAGCTAGGATAATTATAGATTAGATAATAGTTTATTCCTTACTCTTCATACCTTAATTAGTCGTCAAAATATAAGTAAAAAATTATAAAAATCATTAACCTTAGTCTCACTTAACCATCGTAAACAGAACCTCACAAGTGAGATTAGGAGGACAATGACCATTCTAACCCAAGGTTTCACTGGTTAGAGTATAGTGTATGTTAAGTGCTTACAATCTACAGATTTCGACCGAGTCACGTGTGAACGCCCGTGATTCGTATGGTTGGGCGTAGGGGTACCTAGCCGCTCATCATTGGCGTCGTTGCCGGGGACTGTTAGTCTTACATGCGTCATCTAACCTTTGTAAAATTATCATTCAAGTCATTGGAACGGACCCAGGATAGAAATATTTACGCACGCTAGGTGGATTAAAGTAAATAGTAAGGTACATCGATTACATGGACCATCTAACATCCAATATGTCTTCTCATAGGAGAGAGGTATTCGAACCACCAGTGCCATAAGAATGTCGGGTGGTATACAAGCATCTCGATGAATATGTCCCTGACTTCACATTCATCCTACATCAGGATGAACATCTGCGATGGCGGGACATGGAGGGCAACATTGTGCTACCGCTCGACCGATCGGCTCCTGCGATGCTATGTCACAATTTGAGCAGACTAGGCATCCAGGACTGTGGAGCGGAGTATGTCATGGAGGACCATGACTACTGAGACTATCATCCCACTACGACTCAATGAGCAAGAGACCACCAGCAGGTGGACAAATATGAACAGCAGAAGGGCAAACAATTCAGTAACCTCTTATTTTCGCAAGGGCTGCAAGATGATGGGGATCCTGTCTTTCATAATACCCATTCGACTGAACTTCCCCTGGGGCAGTAGATCCTCCAATCCATCATTTAGAACAAGCCTCTCAGTGACCTAGATCTTCAAGGGGATGGAGGGTCACGTAACAAGGATGGGTAGGATGATCGAGGTTGTCATCAGGGTAGAAGGAGAGATCGCCATTGGGACGGTGGCAATGCCTCTCCTTCTTCTCCATCCTCTCACTCGCCTACACCTTCATCCAACTCAGGTTATAAATGTAACCAGGGTAGGAAGGGGCAAAAGGATGATCGTATAAAGGGTCAGAAGGGGCAATGTGAGGAAGCACGCGACCAATCATGTGATGCTCGCCGACATGAAAGAAGGGGTAGCCGAAATCATCACAGACATCATGGTCCTCAATAGGACTATGATTCAGATGAGCCATTGTTGGCTACTCGGAGCATGCTCCAAATTGCGGAGGCAGTCCAAATTCCTAGTAGGTACATGAAGGATAGCCGGATCAAGCGCGTTGATATGAACAACATCCCCAGATTTGAAGGGGGATACAACTATGATCCGCAGACCCACCTGCAGGCATTCCATGACACCTGCACCTTGCAGAACATTGGCAATGATTGGCAAAGGCTGAAGCTGTTCCCTCGCACACTCATCAAGAAAGCTGAAAGTTGGTACTGGTCCTTGGGGCTGGAATCAATTAGAAGATGGAGTACAATGCTTGAAATTTTCAATGACAAATATCACACGTACTCTAGAGTGGCAAATTTGAGACA
>MNCI01035648.1:107621-135119 GCA_015680685.1 Gnetum montanum
TATCCAAGTGGAGCACCACCGCAACCTTACGAATACTTCCAACAATGGCAGCATCCACAAGCATGGGGGATGCCACCTCCAAGGCAACAGTACCCTTACAAACAGCCAGATCCCTATGGGTACTATGTTCAGCAATCGGTCTCTCCAAAAGACTCTTCTAGTCATGTGGCCTTTCCAAGTTATTACCACCCCCCTGAATATTTTCGACATCAATCTCCATTACCCAGGGGGGCAAACCCACATCTCTTCTATCCTCCATCACCTTCTCTTGCCACTCCTCCACAACATCCCACTCAGTTGCCACTTGCCCCATCGATGCAGGGAGAAATACCGCCATAGCCACAACAACAAAACACTATGAGGGCTATTAACTTACAACCAGAACCTCAGCCAAGTGAACTGGAACCCAAGCCATGAAAACGTCATTTCTTCCGGCCTAGTAATTTGAACACACCCTCACCTATGCCTGTGGCTAGTGCCTCCAGACCTACCAACGCCTCCACCATCATACCGCCCGAGCAACCCTCAAGCCAACCACACTCCAACATCCAAACGGTCATGCTCACACATGCCATGACCGACTAGATCAAAGCAGGTCATCTTCCCCAAAAATTAACTAATTCGGGAAGCCCCCTCATCTATCTTCAGGTGGCAGGGAACGAGCTATGCAAAGCTCTTCTGGACTCGGGGTCAAGGATCAATTTGATCTCTCATGATATGTACAAGAATTGGAACTTTCCCCCGCTAAAGAAGAGCAACATCCGACTCAAGTTAGCAGACCAGTCCATCACCATTCCCTTGGGTTTGGTGGAGGACATCGTGACCATCATTTGTGGGTGGTCCTATCCTACTGATTTTCTGGTCATCCGTGTAGAGAACTGCAAGGGGAACTTCCCAATCATCATGGGAAGAGCCTGACTAAGCACGGTGGACGCACGACTAGGACTTTGAGATCTGTCCCTGGAAATTTCAAAGGAAAATCCTTTCGGGAAGATCAAGAAGAAGCACGTTCCATGCATTACGTACAATGACTCAGGGTGCAACTGTGTGCAGTAGTTATGGTCCTCTAAGCAGATATCCATTCAAGCATGTAGTCGATGTATCGAGGAATCACTTGTTCAACAGTGCCTATACGTAGTAACCACTAATCAAGAGGGCACCCAGTGGTTGACAGCTAATCCTACTAGCAACACACTATGCATGGAACCATTTGAGGGGCTAGTGCAAGCCTATGTTTAAAGCATAGATGAGATGGAAGAGGTTCATCAACAAGTCTCCACTGTTGATGACCAAGATGACCAGGGGATGCTATAAATCCCTGAGAGCTTCAAACAAGAGCCCCTAGAGCTAAGGTCTTTACCGGCTCACTTGGAATATGCATTCTTACAAAATGGCAAGCTGGTAATTATTAATGCCGCCCTTGCTCCTGAACAGAAAAAGAGATTGCTGAAGGTGATAAACAAATGGGTTGCTGCGTTTGCATGGTCACATCCTGAGTTGACTGGAGTTGATTCCAGGGTCTGCCAACATCGGATCTATCTTGACCCTTCCATGAAGCCATGATGACAGCCATAAAGACGATTGAATCCCAAACTGAAGCAGATCATAAAAGATGAAATCGAACAATTGCTAAAGGCAGGATTTATCTATTCTATCGCAGATAGCGAATGGGTTAGCCCACTCGTTATTGTACCCAAGAAAGGTGGCAAGTGGAGGGTCTGTATTGATTTTTGGTTGCTCAATATGGTGACCTTTAAGGACCACTTCTCGCTCCCATTTGTGGACCAGGTGTTGGACACCATCGTAGGGCACCGTTACTACAGCTTTTTGGATGGTTATAGTGGTTATAACCAAATCCAAATAGCACCAAAGGACCAGGCCAAAACAACGTTCACAAGTCCATGGGGGACTTTTGCATATAAAAAGATGCCCTTTGGCCTGTGCAATGCGCCTACTACGTTTCAACGCCTTGTCCTAAGCATCTTCCAATAACAAATTGGCAATGGTGTAGAAGTCTTCATGGATGACTTCTCCACCTATGGGGCCACGTTTGAGCAAGCCTTGGACTGCCTAGAGTAGGTTCTAAAAAGGTGTGTAGACACCAATCTGTAGCTCAATTGGCAAAAGAGCCATTTGATGGTCCAAGAGGGCATTGTGCTGGGGCATCGCATCTCACAAACAAGGATCAACGTACATCTTGAAAAGATGAGGGTCATCCAAGGAATCACCCGTCAACCAGGTACCATCAAAGATGTTTGGTCATTCCTTGGACACACTGGTTACTATCGGCGTTTCATTGAGTACTTCTCGAAGATTGCCAAGCCATTGGTAGAACTTACAAAGAAGGACGCTCCGTTCATCTGGACCAAGGAATGCGAGTCAGCATTCCAAGCACTGAAATAGAAACTCGTAGAAGCTCCAGTTCTATGGGCACCTGATTGGTCTAGACCCTTTCACATTATGATGGATGCCTCCAACTATGTCTTGGGAGTCGTGCTTACATAGTGTGACGATCAGAAACTTCCATATTATATCCACTGTGCAAGTTGTAGCATTGTGGGTGCTCAGCTAAACTACATCACCATCAAAAAGGAGTTGATGGCGGTGGTGTTCGCCTTGGACAAATTCCGGCACTATGTGCTCGAATATAAGGTGTTTGTGCACACGGACCACAGTGCCATCCGGTTCTTGATGAACAAACCAACAGTGAGCCCCTACATAATCCGGTGGCTAGTGATTCTTCAGGAGTTTGATCTTACCATGGTAGATTGGAAGGGGACAGAGAATGTGGTTGCTGACCACTAGTCTCGGTTGTGATGGGATGACGCAGAAGAGGAGGAGCCCTTATCCGACTAGTTTCTAGATGAACTCCTCTTCACAAGCGCAGTTGATCCTTAGGTACCCAAGGAATCCCCTTGGTTTAACTGCATTCTCACCTACCTCACAACCCATGAGCTGCCAAAGGAGTGGAACCATCGGCAGAAACAACAGTTCTCCATAAGGCCAAGAATTTCATGAAAATCAATGGCCACCTTTACAAGGTGTGCCCAGATGGCCTGGTTCGATGGTGTGTCCTTGATGACGATACAGTGCGTGTCCTCCAAGATGCTCACGAGGGCCCTTGTGGGGGCCACTATGCTAGACACCGAACGACCATTAAAATCCTGGTTGCAGGGTATTACTCGCCTACACTTTTCAGGGATGCATAATGGTTTGCCTGCTCCTGCGAACAATGCCAAAAAGATGGTGGAATGTCGACACAGATGGAGGGACCTCAACAGTGGATCCAACCACTGGAGCCCTTCGACATCTGGGGTATTGACTTTATGGGGCCCATCACCCCCTTGCCAAACGGCAAGGCATACATCATTGTAGCTGTGGACTACTATACAAAGTGGGCATAAGGTAGCCGTCATCGACTATTTTTCCAACACCGCTGCACGATTTGTCTAGCAACAAATTGTTACCAGGTTTGGAGTGCCACGTGCACTCATTTCTAATAATGGGACTCACTTCATGGGTGTCACTTTTTAGAAATTCATGCAACGCTTAGGGGTAACACATAAATTTACAATACCCTATCACCCCTAAGCCAATGGGCAAGCCGCAGTCACCAATAGGGAGATCACTAAGATCCTTACTCGGACCATCAGCAAATACAGGAGGGATTGGAGTACCAAACTCAACGATGCCCTATGGGCCTATCGCTCCACTTGGAAACTTCTTGTAGGGTACTCTCCCTATGAGTTAGTGTACGGAAAGTTGCCAACGCTTCCAATCCAAGCAGAACTCTGGACACTATCCACAACTAGTGACCTCGGCCTTGACCTACCGCTAGCACAACGTGAACGACTAATCAATTTAAGTGTGCTAGATGAGAATCGATTAGTGGCCTTGTCTTCAAATGAAATCCACAAGGCCTATAACAAGAAACAACATGATCTTAGGATTCGGAAGGTCACATTTAGATGTGGAGACAAGGTGTTGTATTGGAATCCCTCACATGTATCCCAACTGACCAAGTTTCAAACACTGTGGGAGGGACCTTATATTATCTCTAAAACCTTCCCATCCGGGGTCTTACTTATCCACAAACTTGAGGACCCCACCAGAACACAGTTAGTTAACTGCCAACAACTAAAACCTTTCTGTGAACTCCACTCAACCAGTGCCACCACCTCGTCATCACCCAGTCAACCATGTTTCATTTTTCGTGTCTCCTCCTTTCCACCCAGTCGTAGGGGAGACCGTCATCCCTGCTAATCCATTTCACTACACCCCTCACCATTTTGTCATTTTTTGTTTTTCACCATTGTTCATATGTTTGCACATTCTTTGAACATCTTTTCCTTTTCTTTAATTATTTTTCATTTCTTTGTGCCTGTTTCATTTTTCATGTAATTGCTAATACGTCGTCGTATTGTCTTTAGGCGTCTAGTGGGGTCAGTTTTCATATGATGGGTACTATAATAGTCTTCCATGTTATCTGGCTCCTGCCATTGCATGGTTGTCCTTGGATTTTATGTTTGTTTCACTTCATAAACTCGGTAGTGAGTCCACGTCATTCACCCATTCACCATTCCATGGTTTTCCTTTTGTTGCGAACATGCAACCCCTTCACTTTACAATATTATAATTAATGTGTGACTTGTGTAGTTCCCAGACTCGGGGATGACCCACTGGTTGAATCGGGTGTGACTTCAAGGGGAATGCTTTATTCATCGTTCTGTTCTGTTCCCTAGGTTGCTGGTGTGCCCTTACGGATTTCCTACCACTCCAAGTTTCTCTCTCCACAGAAGCTTTTGGGCAGTTCGACCTTGCATGGTGTGGTCCTCAAAAAAAAAACATGAGGATTCAAAGCACACCCCTTGGTCGAATGCATGTGAACATGCATGGGTCTTTGCATGGTGTGGTTCCCCCTGACAAGCAAAAATAAAAAAATAAACAATCACTTCATGGGAATTCAAAGCACACTCTGTAGACCGCCTCTCACGGGCCACAAGCACTAGTTATGGGACTTCCTTGGTCCTCTCTAACTTCATCCCGTTTCACTTCCTTCTTCTCACGGTTACTAGAGTGGTGGTTCTCTGTGGGGTTGTTCTTGCTTCCTTGGGGGATGGTCAAGACTTTGTCTATTGTTGCGATGTCACTGACTGCAGATGGTTTTGGGTCTGACCTTTAGAAAGGTTCTATCGGGTCACTTAACCACAATTGCACACAGGGTTTCATGTGACCGACAATCGGAATTTTCATTCTCTCCTCTCCCTCTGTTCCCACTTCTCTCCATACTCACCTCACTATCCTTTTTATGTTTTGTGGGTTTGTTGTGATTTCTGTAGGCTTCTCATGCCTTGGCGGGATCTCTTGGATTGGAGTCTTAACTGGCCAACACCAATTCTTGGCACCTGGGCCCACGGACCTTGGTGTTGAGGGTATGCTAGGGCTACAAAGGCTATTTCCTGCTATGGGGAGGACCCACCTGCATATTCCTGGTCCCGCTTGTTAAGTCTCCCATCCTTTGGATTTCTTGGTTGATTCTTTTTTGTGTCTCATCGTTCGATTTCTTCTCCGCGGAGTTCTTTTCGAGCCTCGTTCTCCGTTTTTTGTCTCTTTTTCGTGCCTGATTACCTTCTTCATGTCCTCAACCATGATCGGGCCTCTAGCGTGCTTCAACTGTCCCAATTTGACTTTTCAAATTCATCATTTCGGGTTTTTTTTCCGGGTTGGTCAATGGGTGTACGACATTGCGTATACGGGGCCCCGTCGATGTAGCGCCCAACCCCTATATATACCCCCACTGCACTTTGCAATTTTCATCTTTTGGAGCCCAATTGAGGGGAGTTTTTGTCATTTTTCCTGCCTGACCCTTCCCAACGCACCTACATTCCATCGCTTGTCTGCATCAACCTATCCTTGCCCTTTTAAGCAACTGGAGGTATGCTCGCGGTCATGGGGGGGTGGTGCCTTTATGTAATTAATTAATTGGTTAATTACGAAAACTTTGGCCCTAACCCATAACTTAACACTCTGGAAGACTTAACGATGTGCCTGTGCCAACAACATAACTTGGTTAAATTGAGAAGGTATATACGGACCATATTAAGCTACTTATGAACAGTCTAACGGGCAGTTATGTTTGATTGCAAATGGCACCCAAACCAAGGCACCCAAGGGATGAAGGATCATCACAACCAAGGGACAAGCGCCCACACATGGGAAGGGGATGAGGTGTGTAACCGCCTATGCATGCGAAGGGCTCTCATGCAACTGGGCCCTTTTGCGAAAGACCTGACGTGAAATCTGTTCATCAAATTCCCGAAGAGAAGATTCCCGATGAGCAATCGCTCAGGGATGAGACTCCTGGGATAGCACCATGGCTTGAGGTCACCCTGACCCAAGCCTACCTTGATGCTATCACGCCGCGCTAGATGCAACGAATGGTCCTTCAAGTGCTAAATTTTGGACCATTCCTCGAGAACGCACCAGAAGAAGTAAGGCTCCAACTGCAGAACTCTCCGATGTGGCCAATCATCACAACCAGTGGTGAATGGTACTTAGGAGAAACTTATCTCTTCTGGACGAATTAGCAACTAGGGTCTAGAGTAAGAATCAAAGACATTTATGTCTCTTACTCTTTAGAGGCAATAGCACAGGCTCTAGGGTTACCCGAGACTGGGGCAGATGTGGTGGAAATTCCAAAGTAGGCCGATCCAAAGGTAAAGGTGAAATGGACCAAATGGTACTATGGGATAGAGCGCAAGGAATTTGGCTCTCTAACCACGGTGGAGAGAGTGTACTCAAAGATCGCGTCTTACCATCTAAACCCAACGGTAAGACCCAGTAAAATCACAGCTTTCTCCACTCGTGCATGTGCTGCCTTGAGTGGGAAATTCCCAATGATTCTTCCACAACTGTTGTTTTTAGAGATTGAAAAGAGGTTCGCTGAGAACGAACATGGAAGATGAGCTCTTCCCTTTCCCTGCCTAATTCAAAAGTTGTGCAAACGGACAGGGATAACATGATATTCCAATGATGTAATTCGGCGTGCCCCAATTGCCTCGTGGTAAGAGATGATGAAAGATAAAACTCCTGCCACCACACAGACAGAGGAGGAGCAGCAACCACCTCCACCACCTACACAAACAACGCAACTAGGCTCGTAAACCATGGCAAAATACATTTGTGAGATCTAGGAAATGCTCTCAAGCCAGTAAGAGCAATCTGGTAGGACTGGTGGAGGAGAAGACCCTTCGGTCTATCATCCTACCATGAGCCACCTGGATCAAGTGGCTCAATCAGTTAGCTTGCTTGAAAGGGTAGGGCTGATATTTTCCGCCACCCGAGCACAAGTTCCAACTAGAATAGATCCAAGCATCTGAGAGGTAACAATGTCAACCCAACAGTTATTCCTTGAAATTTCAGGGAATGCTGCTACCTTCTCGATATGCTTGGAAGATGGTGAAGGGGCAACGATAATGGTGATGTAGCACCAGGGATAGGAAATTATAGTCGAAGTGGTTGTTGACACAATTACTACGGCTCTCAATGCATTGGCAGCACATGTACTGAACATTCATGGACTACAAGATGTACAGGTGTCTGCCAGAAATTTGCATAGCAAGATTGATGTAGCCGAACACGAAGAGTTGTTGGACTAACTGGTGGGAATCGGGCAACTGCTCCCGGATGTCTTCGACCTTCCAGACAACATTATTGCAACCTAGTCGGAGCTGCTCTCAGCAAGGGGCAAGAGCCTCATTTTTGAGGGGCAACTTGACGCTACTCAAGCCGCTTGTCAGCGCTTGGCAATGGAGATAGCCCAATTAAGAGCTCAACTTGTTGATCCAGCCATCCTTGACCAAAAAATCACCAGGGATGAAGCTTTTCAACAGCTTCAACTTAAACTACAGGTCATCAAGGATGTGCGAGAGACGCTGATCTTCGACAAGTCCATGGCAGATGCCCGAGCACATTGCTTAGACAAGGACTTGGTGGAGGTTCACCAGGAGAACGTGTGACTGACCGCGGAGGTTCATTGCCTGTGCAATGTTGGTGTAGAAAATGAACATATGAAAAATTTTATCCACCAACAGCAGGAAGAACTAGCTAGGGTGAACGCTGACATAAGAAGGTTGGCTACTGAAAATCAAAATTTGTCAATGAAGAAGGTTCAGGCATTGCGACAGAAGTCTGCAATTGAAATTGTTGCTTGGAACAACGAGACCCTGAAATTTGAAAAAGTTAAAAATCATTACAGGGATCAAGTGGGATTGCAGAAGGAGGTAAATGAGAAGCATATTCAAGTTGCCAAAGCCAAGATGAACCAAGCGCTCCAGCAGCTCCGAGAGGGAGGCAATGTATGGCAATCTATCTTCGATGGGTTGAACGCCTACAATAAAGCTGAAATTCACTTAAAAGAGCTGCAGATTAAGGAGATGACAGAATACATGGAGTTGGCCAACCTTCGATATGAAAACCTGGCTATGCTCACAGCCGAGAGATTAGAATTGGAAAAACAAGTGGCTGTCTCGTATTCTCTATACGAGGGAGAGTTCCAGGTGCACAAAGCAACAAAGCAGAAGCTGAAAATAGAAAACGCAGAACTCGAGGTCCTCTGCATAAGCTTTGAAGGACAACGTACAATCGCAAAGGACCTGGGTCATAGAATGAATGACTACCAGTAGCTGCAGGCATCAATTCAAGTGTTTGACATCGAATGTAAGTAGTTTGCAGCCTGGTTTATCAACCTCAAAGAACTCTTCCTAGCGCTGCCATGTCCTTGGGAAGTTCCAGTTCTAGCACACATTGGAGTAGCTGCCTAGACTGTGAACGACCACAGAAGAAAACAAGAAAAGATGAGGGCTCTCTTGGAGGCTTTTCAGCTGCCTTCAAAAGTTGCAGCTACTGCGGGGCAATTGTCATCCATGTCGCCACCAACACATAGGCCAGAGATTGGAGAAGGTCTATCAGAACCACCGCCCCCAGGGACGGTGTGATCATCTCCAGCAATTTTGTGCATCATCCTACATAGCAGAGGCTCCAGGACCAACGAGGTGTTCAATTTTGTCTCTGAACACCGTCATTTTTGTAACTTGTCCTCCTCTGTAACCCAGGCACTTGGTCAAATTCATGTTGTGTCATGTGTGTGTCATGTATGTGTTTTAGTTATGTGTGTTGTAAATAAGAATCCATACCTTCCAAATTGTAAAGTAACTCATGGACAAGTTATGTGTGTTTTAGTTATGTGATTCGTATGGTTGGGTGTAGGGGTACCTAGCCACTCATCACTAAGCATTAAATTTTGACATTTTGGCAAGTTGACTTTGCTACCCAAAGATGAAATTTTTTCTAAGTTTAGGACTAACACTAGCTTTAGTGTTAGTGTTAGCACCCATAACACCATGATTTGCTCCTCCATGGCACTACTTATCTACATTTTAAACTCAATATTAATTCCTTTGGCTCTCTAATGATTAATTAACATATATTACAAGGCACAAAATGTTAGTTTTAACTTGTTCAAATGCAATATTGGTAGTCAAGATTGAAAATTTTTCTAATTGTTGCAAGTGACATTGATGCTAACATCAGCATTGTTACTATGAAAATCATTGTAATTATATGCTCTTGTTAATCATCCTCGAGGCAACATCTGCTTTAGAGGTAATTGAATCTCTTGTCAATCACTGTCAAGGCATTTTCTAGTTCAAGTTTAAGTCAAACAAGTATTGACTTGTCTAGGCCATTTGCTCTTAGCCGCCTTATATATAAATTATATATAATCTAGTTTATGCAAACATTAGTTATTTCCAATGACTGTTTTTAATAGTATTTGGTTTTGAGTGTAGTATTACTATTAAAGTTTGTTTTATTCTATCATTATTGTTTTTGGAACTGTAATATTTCATTTAGTTGTTTATGCTTGATATTTTTTAAAACCCTTATTCAATGTATACTTAAGCATAAATAGCCATAGCTAATATTGTTTACTGAAACTAAAATTCATTTATTAGTGTCCATAAACCCAGAGGATCTATTAGATAGCCAATTCATTCATGTCATGAAGAACAAAAATTGACTCAACAAAGTGGCTAATCACTAGAGGATGCATAAAAAAAATCATACAAATTGTTAGCAGTAATATTGTGTTTTTGCCTCAAATGATCAATCACATGACAACTAAGAAAGACATGCTACTCATCCTCATGGGTTTTGGATCCACATAATCAATATGTGTGCTTTTCCCTTGGCATGTGAATCCATCTTCCACTTTCAAATCTTAGATGATGTGAACTCAAACAAAGCCTATTGATAAAATAGCAAGCTTGAATTGGGATATTAGCCATAAGATACTGGACTAATGAATCTAAAGAATTACCTCTAATATACTCCAAGTAGAAGTTTTTCTTTCCTTCAGCATTTGACCATAACCTTGCTAATACCTAATGTTTTACTAACTTCCAAACATGTTTAGGATTATTTTGCATCACCTTCGTTGAAATATTCCAAGTTTTAAGCCATTGTATTTCTTAAAAATACTAGCCCTGTTCTCTTTTACTTTTAAAGACTTCTTAAGAAAAATTTGGATGCTCTAATTTCGAGAGTTTTTAAGTATATGCAATAAATTGACAGAGAGCTTCAACTTTTAGGGGAAGCAAATCACACTCCAAAAGCAACATGGAATAGGGTGTTTGAGCTTTTACTTGCAATTCATCTAATAAAAAACTCTTTTTCACCCTTTCAATATCTTATTAGTTTTTTGCATTGAGACCTGGTCCCCACACTGCACATCCATACAATACAGTTTGATAAATGATAGACTAGAAAATTTATTTTATGACTTACCAAGCCCATATTCCTAATGCCTTACATTTGTTTACAATTCATGTACTATTAATGGTATTCATTATAAAATTGAGAAATTACATCATATATAATAGTAGAAAATTTTGTAAATAATTTGTTTTATCCAAGTGATATGCTTTGTGATGAGTGGCAAGGTACCCCTACGCTCAACCATATGAATCATAAGCATCCATACACGATCTGATCGAATCTCACAGATGGAACTAGTTGTGGCATCTAGATTACTATGCTTTGATTGCAATTCGTTGTCTTCCCACTTGGACTAGTGGTAGTTGTGTCACGTATGATTTAGTCCATGGTGAGGCATATGATGTTGTTCCTAATTCTATGCTACTCCTGAGAATGGTAAAGAGATAAATTAATTTAAACTAATGGACAATAGAAAGTAAAAATCTAACTAGCCTACGTGCGATGAGTATCCACACTTAATTGTCTATACACGTCTTGGACTTTGTGAGACTACTTCTGGGATTGCCAAGTATACGTCACTAGTTGTGCCAAACGATACACTTCTGGATTACCAAGTATCTACACTTAAATGTTCATGATTAAGGTGCATGCAATGATTAACAAGAATAGTAAATAGCAATAAATGGAAATATTTAACTAAAGGAAGTAGCAAATAATTAATAATTAAAAGCAACAATAATCTAAGTGGATGCTGCAATGGTGGGAGTAATCTCGATCTTTATTACCAATCATGAAATGTGTCCAAGTACAGCACACTCAAACAAAGGTGTTGTATGATTACAAACATCACACTACAAGCATGCATTGGGAATAACAAATATTAAAGAGAAGAAACTGAAAACTAAAACTATCTCCTACATGTTACTGACTATTTACTACTACCATCCGAGCACCCAAGTGTCATATTTATACGCAAACCCATACGAGGCAACATCGGGTATCCAATGTTGCTTATTGGCTTCGATATCGAGTACATGACGCTAGGGCTCTGACATCACGTATTCAACATTGGGGCCTTACAATGATAACTCATCATACCTCCATGGCTAAATGAAAACTCATCCTTAAGTTAAACAAAATGAGGAACAAGTTCTTTACAAAATATTGGGCAAGTATGAAATTATTAACTAACTCAAACAATGAGTAAAATAATCGACTCTTTGCATGCCATAGTGGTGCAATACAAAAATAGGATACATTATTACAAAATCAAAATTGGAAAGCTCATGTCGTGCCCAGAGGTAATGGCTCTTTCATCGGTTGCTTCCCTTTGTCGACAGGCCACTAAAATTGGTAGCGATTAAGCAAGGCCTGCACCTTTTCTTCCTCCGTCCTTGGATCGTGCACCATCTAGGCTACTGTGCCCATGTGTGTTGGTGTGAATACATCCCATGGACATGGAAATTGTAGAAACATTTGATTTGCCTTTACATACCATGCTGCAAACTGCCATCGTTCCTCCTCAAAAGCCCTAGCTTTATCCCTAAGCTCATGATAATCTATCAATTGTCGAGCTAGGTTCGAGGCTACATCCTTTTGTCTCTAATAACTGGCTTTGACCACCTCTAGCTCTGATTTTGCACCTACAACTTTTGCAAAGCATCTTTTTAATCTGCAAACTCTTTCTCATATAGCACATAGCTGGTTGCCACTTGTTTCTCCAACTCACTTTGGTGACTACCTGCTGTTAACATGGCAAGGTTGGCATAACTAAGGTTAGCCAATGCCATGTATTCCTTTAAATCCTCTATTTGCAAGTCTTTGTTTTTGACTTCCACTTGTTGGACTAGGGAATAACTGTCTAAGATAGATTGTCACTCAGGATTCTGCATTGACAAGGAGCTGATGTGGTATTTAGCCATCTTGATTTCCTTTTCATTGATCTGTTTATACATGCTAACCTGGTCACAAAAGTGCTCTTTCAATTTTTAATACTTCTTGGCCTCATTTCGCCACTCATTAATTTTAATGGCTGATTTTTGGTAGATAGCATGGACCTCCTCCATGGAGAAGGTTCTATTTTCCCTAGCTAATCTATTAATATCTTGGTTGACCCTCACCAGTTATTCTCACAACTAGTGGATGCTTTCTTCTAGGATGTTCTTTTGTTTCTCTAAAGTGGTCAACCTAGAGTTTTCTACAGTGAGTGAGCTACTTATTCTCCTCTTGGACAACTATCAGTGCCTTTTTATATGCATGAGATTATGCATCTACAACAAAGGCATTCCAAACCATCGTCTCCTTCTCTTGCTCAGCAGCCACTCTTTCCTTTGCTAGCTTGGTAAGCTCCTCTATCCTAAACTATTCTAGTTGGTTTGGCGCAACAAAATGGGCAAGATCCCTTCGTTTAGTTTGCAGGGCAGCTAGCTCTTCTTGTAATTTCTATATTTCAACTTCCGCATGTTTTTCCTTAACAAACTTTCCTTTGGTGGTAATGAGGTCTGATTGAGCTACAGTGACATTGTTGGGGATGTCAAATAGAGTGGTCATTACTTGATCCATCTACAGCAATTGATCAAGCACGTCCTCATGCATGGCAGGAGTCATCAAAGTCCTAGCCAACATTTTTGCATCTCTAGTTCCAACTAGATCTATCGGGGGCACAACAAGTACATTGAATGACTCTTTAATATGATCGGTGATCACCTTTGCTGCGTCTACTGCATCCTCATGTTGTAGCACCACAACTGTGGCATCTTCTCTAGTTTTCAATGTGACTTGGAAGGATATAACATTCCTAAAGATTTGGCATGATCATTGGGATCCTTCTCCTCTTGACTACATTAAGATCTCCCCCCATGTTGGGTTAGTTGATACTGTGTGCTGTACGACGTCATCCATGACTCCGAAGAGATGAGCCTTGTCCTTGCTTCCCCAACTAACTATTTCAGCGATTCTTTGTAGATGGTTCATTGAAGGCCTGTGATCCTATGGCAGCAGCTGTGGTGGAGCTTGTGCTTGTGAGCATTGTTTAGGCTTGCATTACGTTTCTGTTTGTGGCTTGGCCTCCTTCTCTGCTTCTTGTTCTTCGCTAAGATCTTTTCTTAGTGCTGTAGTTTTCAGGAGCTCAACAAAGGAGGCATGTTGATCCCTCCTAGGGATATCATTAGTATATTCCAAGATCCCAACGTGCTTGCACAACTTTCTGATTAAGTAAGAAAATGGAAGTGTTAGTCTCCCTAACTTTGTTTCTTTGAACCACCATTGGATCTCAATGAAGTAATATTGGGGAAGGTTGGCTGCAAATTTTCCCATTAAAATGGCACTTCCCTTGGCCACATAAGTGGAGATTCAATTGAGCCCTTTTGTGGGAAATAGGTGGTATGTCCCAATCTTGAAGTAGGTTTTCTCCTCTAGAGTCATTTCATTGTATGACTTGGTCTCTTTGCGGTATACCCATCTCAGCCATAGTTTCTCTGTTTTGGGGTTGAATCTAGTGGATAGGTGAGCAACCTTAGCCCCTTCATTGGGCAAGTTGAGAGCTACAGCAATGTCCTTGACTGAATAAGAGACGATCACCCCACAAATGTTAACAATGGTGCCTTCATCCTTATTATGCTAGAATTGATAGACTTCACCCAAGTACCATTCACCACTATCTGATAGGATGGGCCATAATGGGGATGCCTTAAGGTGTGTCTGCACTACTTCTGAAGCAAACTCTATGAATGGACTGAAGTTCATTTCCACAATGACCAAAGCCAATGTGAATTTTTCCAAGGTGGTAGTAAGGTAGTTAGGGGGCAACATGAGATGTTGTCCCTGTTTGGAGGCTGGTAGTTCTACCGCCTCTCCTTGGGCCGATTATGTAGTAGTAGGGGTCTCTTAGTGAATACTGAAGGACTAGGCCTCCTGCTCAACATGTTCTACCTATTCACCTTGCTAACTGTGGCCACCATGTGGGCACTTAGCGACTCTCTGTGAGGGTTCACCTTGAGCACCTCTCTTTGGGGCCATCTATAATCAAGCAAAAACCAAGTGTTACTAAATTTATGTTTGTTATCACTAATCAATTTATACCTTACTCATAACCTTAGTTCATTGAGTTCATAATGCCTATGATTCCAGGGTTAGGAAAATTTTCAAGAAAAAATCCCCAAAAAGTGTTTATCTTCTTTTATGACCCTTTGCAATTGGTTCCTTTTTCATTATATGTGGCATATAATAATGGTTGTGGGCCCATGGGTTGGAAAAATTGGATTTCTAGCATTATCATGAATGATTTTTCATTATAATTCCTAAGGTTTTCAACATTCTTACCCTTATGCTACCTTCCGATGATAGCGAATTTCAGCAAATTAGTGCAAGTTTTGCACACAAGCACCCCCCCATGACTAAGTGGAACACTTCAGGTTCAAATGGGTTCAAACGACACGCATTGGAGTAGTGTAGAGCTAAATATCACAAGTTGAAGATAGATGCATAGAGCTTTGAGTCATGAGAAAAAAAGTTCAACAACTCCCCTAGTAGCAAATGAGAAAAATGAAGTTCAAGTTTTGTAGGGGGTCATATATTTATACTTTTTTGAGACCTAACATTGGGTACATGACGTCGAGGTTCAAAAATTTGCATTTTATGAGTGCTTGAAAGGTGAAAAATAATGTGGTAATGTTAAATAGGTATAAGTCATAAAGCTACATAGGTGGGTCCTCCCCAAAGTAGGCTCCAGCCTATGATGCCCTCGTGTAACCACACTTATAATGTTTTTAGGCACTAAAGGGTTTAAATGAAATGCATACTTAGGAAAGAAAACACATATGTTAAAACCACCAAATTGAAATAGTAAATTTATGTTACACAAAACCACAAGCTATGATTATTTGGACAATGAGGTGAGATGGACAATAGAAATGATTGTAGAAGTTGGGACATGAGGTCTTACCATGGCCACAATGAAACCTCATGTGTTATTAATGGTTAAATAACTCTGTGTCCTTATTTCCAAGATTCAAACCAAGTCCATACCACATTATAGTGACATCGCATTATTTCATCACATTGACAGACAACCATAAGACTATCAAAGTGACAAGGAGTAACATCACTTGGTGTTTTATCCAAGGGAGGAGCTGATTATGTCATACTTATTATATATATATATTTTTGTTTTTTAGATGATTTCTAGTGGGACCTGTAGGAGTTTATTCAATATTGGTTTAAGTTGCTCTTACTTTCACTTTTCATTAGATCTTAAGGATATAGTTACAACCTTAGCAACATGATAGAACATACAGAAGTGGCCAAAGAGAATCCACAAATCCCCTTGATGTCACACCCTGCACATTCCATCTTGGCCTTGCACTCTTCTGTCCCAACATAATGATTATAAAGTTATTGTTAGTTTAGATGATGGAAAAGATTACCATTATGACTAAGGCAAGAACCTCTTATTAATGGAATGATGGGATGGATGATGTGGTCTCAATGTCTGAATAATCAGTCCCTTATGACTTGACAACATTAGAGAAAACCTCATCTCATTGAGCAACAAGATTAATTTATTCACAAGCGAGATTATAAATGAAAATAAAAATGACAATTAGAAGAAATAGAAAAAATTGAATCAAGAAATAGGAAAATGACAAAAAATTGTAAAAAAAGAAGAAGATAAAAAGCACTTAAGATCCTGAAGATTAGAATGGGGGATAACCCCCACGACTAAACATTTGATTGTGGCAAGGATTAATAAGTGGATAAGTAGGATCCATGCATGTATGAAACATTGGGAACTATCCATACCCTAGGCTGGGCATCGATTGGTGTTGTGATGGCTGGGTAGAAAAATTGTTGGTCACACACTTAATTGTTATATGTATGGTGGATTAGCTTTTGAGGTGTGTTAACATTATAGATGTTTGGCCCACAAGTGCACCCTTGATCATAATACTGTATGCATGGATTTATTTGTCTCCCCATGCTTATAGATTCATTGGTTGGATTTGGAATTGGAGTACTATTGGCTGGTGGCCCTAGTGTATGGTTGGAGGGTGTTGGTTGAGACAAGGAATGTGGTGCATTAGATTGGCCTTATGCTGGCTTGGTTGATGTGGTGGATCCACACATGGTTTGCTTCAGCTTACGACCTTTCCTCCAGAAGGAACGTTTCCAACGTTGTGATTAGGACCCACTAGTGTTAGCATGTCTATGCACATTTGTAGCATAAGTGGCACTTGTTTGTTGGTATTGGGGTGTTGGACCTTCCTGAGTTACTAGCGATGGGATATAAGAAGGTGAATTATGAGAATACCAAGGGTAGGTTGGATGGGAAGAGGTGCTAGGTGGTGATCCTTTAGGGGATGTCATGGGTTGATGGTACTCAGGAGAGTGGTAATGGTAATTAGAAGTAGAGGATGTAGAACTAGTTGGAGAAATAGGGTGTTGAACATAATATCCATGCGGTTTCAATGGATATGGTTGATTTGGTGGTGGCCTCCCCCATGACTATGGTTGTTGCCACTATGGTTGAGAACCATGTTGAGGTTGATAATAAGTCCCCCTAGGATGGTATGCTCCATTGTGGGACTATCTATAATTACCTTGTGGGAGAGGAAATATCCTAGGCATGTGCTTTTGCACAAACTTCAAATTTAGGGCACCTGCCTAGTACTCTTGTAGATGAAACATTATGGGACATTGGCCCTTTGGATGGTCATATACGCATAGGTTGCACCCATCATCTTCATTTGTGGTTGAGCCTCTAGCCTCACTTTTGTCAGCCATTTTTTTCATTTGCCAAAAAGTGTTCCTAACTGTTTCTTGATTCTGTGTCCTCTATTTATTGTGATTGCCTAGTTTTTTGTGCATGTTCTTCTCCATGACCATCTCAATAAGAGTTGTGACATTTTCATTTATCCATTCGAACATCCTATTAAACTTTGCTTCTAGATCATCAATAAATTCCTTCATCAGCAAGGTTTGTTGTGGAATCACCTTATTGAGAGTAGTTTCATTCTCCTTACCATAAATTTGGACCTCCTTTGATTGAAGAGTTAGGTCCCTTTGATATTTCTTAACATTCTTCCATTTACATATTTCTCCTTTTTCTTTTACCACATACTCTATTAACTCTTTGATCTGATGGGCTTGAAGCTCATATAATTGCCCTAGGGCATACATCCAAAGGGTTTCTCTTGTTTCATTATGAAGCCCATCTATGATGTGGAAAAGTTGCCTTTCCTCAAAGAAAACATGGCATAGGAATCTATTCAATAGAAAACAATATCTATCTAAGGCCATGTCCAAGGGTTCATGTTATTCTTGTTTACACTCTTGGATCTATCTCCTTAAATTGGGCACTCTTGCATAGGGTTGGTATTTCTCGTTGAATAGCTCCAGCATTGTGGATCATCATCAAATTGAATTTGGTCTCGATGATCTATACCACACTTCAGCTCTATCAATTAGTGTCCTAACAAAGAGCTTGAGCCTTTGCCACTCACTGTTAATGTTGTAGTAAGCACAAGCATCATGGAAGACTTGTAAATGTTGTTGTAGATCTGAATCATAGCCTCCTACAAATTTAGGAATATTGTTTATGTCAAGCTTAGGTAAATAACTCTTTTTACGATGCCTGCGAGATATCTTAAAGACCTCTGTGATATGCATTAAGCTCTTCATGGCCAACAGGGGTTCATCATCATCAAACGAATTGTAAGGGAAATTTCTATGTTCATGATGACTTCTTTGACTTTTTCTATGGGTTTGATTTTGATTTTTAGTTTGACCCTTTAATGGAGCTCTATCTCTATACCTATGTTCATCTTCGTTAGAATTAGACATTGAAGGGGAAGAGGAAGATGAAGAACTGGAAGAACTACCATGGCTTCTATGTTGTTCCTTGGGATCCCTTAATTTATCATTTCTTAGTTTCAAGAAGGTCTTAGGCCTTGAGGCCTCCCCTAGTCTAGGACTTATGTCATACCTTTTAAGATTGTCTGCCTTAGGTGAATGTAGTCTTTGAGTGTCGTCAGGGTGGTCATGATCATAAGAAATCCCTACATAAGGTTGATCACTCTGATCTTCTTCATCATATATTTTGTTATTTCTCCAATGAATGTGTTTGGTATATAGTGCATTCTCATTTCATTGTGGGAGAGACATTGTCATTGGTTTATAGTGTGTGTGATTTAATAGTTTTTGAAAGATATATTGGTAAGATCCTTATAGCAATTGTGTATAATATAACCAATCTAGATAACTGGCACCATCCTTGACAACAATGCTAATGATGAGCAACAAGGTACCCCTACGTTCAACCATATGAATCATAAGTGTTCATGCATGATCCGATCAAATTCCATGGATGGAACTAGTTATGGCATCTAGATCACTATGCTTTGATTGCAGTTCACTGTCTTCCCACTTGAATTAGTGGTAGCTATGTCATGTATGGTTTAGTCCAAAGTGAGGCATATGATGTTGTTCCTAATTCTATGCTACTCCTAAGAATGGTAAAGAGATAAATTAATTTAAACTAATGGACAATAGAAAGTAAAAATCTAACCTACGTGCGATGAGTATCTACACTTAATCGTCCGTACATGTTCTGTACTTTGTGAGACTCCTTCTAGAATTGCCAAGTGTATGTCACTGCTTGTGCCAAACAATACACTTCTAGATTACCAAGTATCTACACTTAAATGTTCATGATTAAGGTGTACGCATTTCGCTTAATAATAGGAATAGTAAATAGTAATAAATGGAAATATTTAACTAAAGGAAGCAGTCAATAATTAATAATTAAAAGCAACAATAATCTAAGTGGATGTTGCAATGATGAGAGTAATCTCAATCTTTATTGCCAGTCATGAAATATGTCCAAGTACATCACACTTGAACAAAGGTGTTGTACGATTACAAACATCACACTACGGGCATGCACTAGGAATAACAAACTTTAAAGAGAAGAAATTGAAAACTAAAACTATCTCCTACATGCTATTGACTATTGACTACTACCATCTGAGCCCCCAAGTGTCATATTTATAGGCAAACCAAGATGAGGCGATGTTGAGTACCCGATGTCACTTATTGGCTTCAACGTTAGGTACATGACATTAGGGCTTTGATGTCGCATATCTGACATCTAGGCCTTACAACAATGACTCATCACTTTGAAATAAGGAAGTTGTAAAAAGAGATAATGTTTGAAAGTGAAACATATAACACTAGCATTAAAATTAAAGATAAGTAAAATAATAAGATAGTTGTAACAAGGCTTATGTAAAGGATTAAGTTAATGCACATTTTTAGCCCATTTATATTATGCTTCTGTCATAGATGTAGATGCGATGTAGCTTTTATTAGTTTCAACTTCAAATTTTGATTGTAGGGGTTTTCTTGCAGACTTGGTAGGTGATGAGCAGTGAGGTACCCCTATGCTCAACCATATGAATACAAGCGTGTATGCACAATCTGGTCAAACTTTGCGAATGGACTAGTTGTGGCACCTAGATAGTTATAGGTTGATCGCAGTTTGCTGTCTTCCCACCTGGACTAGTAGTAGCTTTGTCACGTATGGTTTAGTCTAAAGTGAGGCATATGATGTTGTCCTAATTCTACATTACTCCTAATAATAGAAAAGATAAATTGATTAAACTAATAATGGAAGCAAAACCTAAATTAGCCTATGGAAATGGTATCCATCCTTAACCATCTATACATGTCTTGGACTTTATGGGATTACTACTGGGTGTGCTAAGTATTCACACTTAAATGCTCGTGATTAAGGTGTACACATTTTGCTTAATGACATGAAAAGCAAATAATATAAATCAAACTGTTAACTAAAGAAGACATTAAATAATTAAAATAACAAAAATTAATCAAAGTGAATGCTACAATGATGAAAGTAATCTCGATCTTTATTGCTGGTCATGCATGTGTCCAAGTACATCACACTCAAACAAAGGTGCCATGTAATTACAAATGTCACATTGCAGGCATGCACTAGGAATAACTAGCTTGAAAGAAAGAAATTAAAAACTAAAAACTAAACTGCCAAAAGAACTAGAAAGAAAAGAACTTCCCTAAAAAACTCCAAAATTGTCAATTGTGGGCCTAAGTGCTATATTTATAGGCTAACATAGGAATCACAATATCACGTATATGATATCGGATCCAAGCAATGATATCATGTACCCAATATTGGGACCTAGCAAACCACGATTCATCATACCCCCATGACTGAATAAAAACTGGTCCTCAAGTTAATACAATGAGAAATGAGCCCCTTATAAAACATTATGAAGATATGGAATTATTGACTGTTACTGACTAACTATGCTGCAATATGGAAAATACAAAACTTGGACACAAAACACAAAATACAAAATTTTGGAACTCATGTGGTTCTCGGAGATGGTGGCTCCTCCATTGGTGCTTTCCCTTTGTTTGGTATTATAGGCTTCTGAGATTGTTGATCTGTGAGATGCGCATGTAGTTTCTCTTCTTCCATCTGAGGATCATGCACAATCCATGTTGATGTCCCAATGTTTGATGGAGCTGGCAGCTCCCATGGACACGGTAGCTATGGAAACATCTAGTTTGTTTTGACATACCATGTAGCAAATTTTCGTTGTTTTTCCCCATAGGCTCTAGCTTTATATTGTAATTCATGGTAATCTATCAGTCATCGAGCCAAATTTGCTACTACATCTCTTTGATCGTGGTAGCTTGTGCGTTGGAAGCATCCTAATCGGCCTATTCTGTCTCCCTTGCCACCTTTTTATTCTCTTCCAACAATTTATTTAGTTGCTCATTTCTAAAAACATAAAATTGGTTAGTTGTGATGAATTGGGAAGGATTCATTCATTTAGCTTGTAGGGTGATAAGCTTTTCTTGTAGCCTTTACAGCTCTGCTTCTACATGCTCGACCCTAACTTCAACCATGACCAATTTTTCTTTAGTTGAAATGAGGCTTGATTGTACTGCTGTGACATCTTGAGGGATGTCAAACAAGGAAGTCATGACTTTTGCTATTTACAGCAAGTGATCCAAAACATCCTTATGTTTTACAAGAGTCATTGAGGAACTGACCAAAACTTGAGCATCACGTGCTCCTGTGAAATCTACTAGTGGCAGAACAGGGACATTAAAAGATTCTTTGATGTGATCTACAACCATCTCTATTGTGCCTGCTGCATCCTGGTGCTACATAACCACAACTGTGGCACCTTCACCAGTTTCTAATTTGACTTGGAAGGATGCGGCATTCCTAGAGATTTGCTAAGACCACTAGGGCTCTTCTCCTAAAATCAACAAAATGTGCCACTTGCGGGGTTAGCTAAAATAGTGGGGTACACGACATCGTCGATGACCCTGAATAAATTCTCACATTATGACTTCCCCAACTAATTATCTTAGCAATGGTTTTGTGGTGATTTATGGATGGTCGATAGTCCTATTGCAATGGTGGTGATTGTTGGACTTACTTGCTTGTGGGTTGTGTCCTGGGCCCTACTTTTTATTGTTGGCTAGGCCTTACTATTTGAGGCATAGTGGATCCAACCGTTCACTTTTCTTCTTGCTCTGATTGCTCACCAATGTCTTTTCTTTGCAATGGTAATTTGAGTAGTTCAGCATACGAAGCATTTTGGGCTTTTCTAAGAATATCATTCGTATAGCCCAAAATTCTAGCACATCTACATAGCTTTCTGATGAGACAAGGGAAAGGCAAGGCAAGCTTCACTGTCTTTCTTTCTTCGAATCGCCTTAGTATTTTCATCAAATATAAATGGGACAAATTTGCATTAAATTTTCCCATCAAAATTGCACTACCCCACGCTGCATAAGTAGATATTTTGTTTAAGCCTTTGGTGGGGAAAATGTGATAAGTGCTAATCTTGAAGTAAATCCTCTCTTCTAGGGTCAATTCTCCATAAGCTTTATTTTCTTTGTCGTAAGCTCATTTCAACCATAACTTTCTTGCATCTACCTTCGAGTGAGTGGACAAATGAGCAACCTTTGGACCTTCATTTAGAAGATTCAAGACCTCTACAATGGCCCTTGTAGAGAAATCAATGGGAACACCACTTACATTGGCAATGGTGCCTTCTTCCTTGCCATGACAAAATTGGTATGTCTCACCTAAATACCAGTCACCACGTTTTAAAAGAATGGGACACAATGGAGATGCCTTAAGTTGAGTCTTCATTGGTTCAGGGGCAAACTCAGTGAAAGGCCTGAAATTGAGCTCCACGATCATGGTTGAGAAGGTCGACTTCTCCCGAATGGCTTTGAGACCTTTTGGGGAGAACGTGAGATGTTGCCTTGGTTTTGGGGCTCTAACTTCTCCACCTTCCACTTGGCTAGATTGCATTGTCACAAGGGTTTCCTGATGAATGATGAATGAGTTTGTTTCCTACTCTACATGTTCTATGTCAGGTTCCTTGCCTCTACCTCCTCTTGGGCATTTAGCTACTCCTTGCAAAGGTCCTACTTGATCTCCTCTTTTTGGAGCCATTTATAATCACACAAAGATCAATTGTAACTAAGGTTGTGTAGAGAAATTTTTATCAACTTATACCTTACTCATTGCCTTAGTTAATAGTCCATAATTATGTAGTGTGATTTTAGAGTTAGAAATATTTTCAAGAAGTGGCTCCAAAAGGTGTTATTGTTGACCTTACATCCTTGGGTTTTGTCAATTTCTTTATATGTGGCACTTACAATCATTTGGGTGGCTTGGGTGATTGATGAAAATTAACTTGGCATTTAAACATAGAATGTTTCTTTAGTAAATATTTGATTTATTACCCCTATGATATCCTTTGGATGATAGCAAATTTCGAAAAAAGTATGCACACTTCCTACTACAGTACCCCCCATGACTAAGTGGAACACTTTGGGTTCAAATAGGATTAGACAAAATTGAAATCGGAATGTTAGGGAGCTAGATATGCATTTGGAAGATGGAGAGGTAAAGCTCTAAGTCACAAAGGAAAATTTCAACAACTCCCTTGGCAACAAATAAAGGAAAAGAACATTGAAGGAGGTAGGGTCGTAACTATATATAGGTAGGCAAGACCTAATATTGCATATGTGATATCGCGTCCCCACCAACATGCACCAAATGTAGGGATTGAGTGGAAACAATGAATTTTTGATATTTAATGAAGGATTTGAGATTAAGTTGGAAGGTCTCGGGTATTTGGAAAATTAATTTTGAGGCACTAGAAGCCTGTCTTGGTGGAGTCATATATTAAAATTTATGAAAAGGGGCTAGGATGAAGGGTGTATAGTACTTGTTGAGGAATGATTGATTAAAATGATAACGGAAAGGATAGTTCACTTAGGTGAGTAGTTAGAGGGTGTAAAATAATGCAGTCATGTGCAATAGGGACAAGTTACAAAAGTTACACAAGTGGATCCTCCCCAAAGCAGGCTCTAGCCTATGATGCCCTTCTGGAACCACACCTCTAATGTCCATGGACACTAGAGAAGTTGAATGCAACATATACCTATGAACAAAACACACATGTTAGAACCACTAAGTTAAGATAATAACTCTACATTACACCAACCACAAGTTATGAACATTCAGACAATGAGATGAGATGGACTATAGAAGGGATCCTAGAAATCGGGGCATGAGGTTTGCAATGATGGTCAAGATGGAATCTTGTGTGCAATTAGTGGTTAAATAACCATGTGTCTCGCTTTCCAAGTTTTAGACCAAGTCCATACCACATTGTAGTGACACCACATTGCTTCATCCCATCGATAAACAACCATAAGTCTACTAGAGTTGGAAGGAGGAACATCACTTGGCATTTTGTTCAAGGGAGGAGCAAGGGAGGAGTGTCATGGTGGCACACTTTTATTATTATTATTGTTATTATTTTGATGGCTCTATGAACGTGCCTACCTTTAGGCATGGGTACATGTCTTTCTAGTGGAACCCACAAAAGCTTATTTAGTGTCATTTTGAGTTGCTCTTACTCCCATTTTTTGTTAGATCTACAAGGATATAGTTACAACCTTGGCAACACAATAGAACATACAAAAGTAGCCAAAGAGAATCTACGAAGCCCCTTGATGTCACACCCTTTTCATTCCACCTTGGTCCTTCACTCATCTCTTCAAACATAATGATTATCAAATTATTTATAGTTGGATGATGAAAAAGATTACCATTGTGACCAGAGCATGAACCTCTTATTAATGGAATAGGTGGATGGATGTCATGGTCTCAATGTTTGAATAATTAGTCCCTTATGACTAGGCAACATAGAGAAAAACCTCACCTTAATGGGCAACATGATGAACTTATTCACGGTTGAGATTACAATAGAAAATTGAAAACAACAATTAGAAAAAGTAAAAGAAATAGAGAAATGACAAAAAATCATAATACAAAAAGATAAAATAACACTTAAGAACCCTGGAAATTAGAATGGGGGGTAACCCCCATGACTAAACATTTGGTCATGGCTAGGATTAATGTGTGGACGAATAAGATCCATGCATGTATGAAATGTTAGGAACCCTTCATGCCCCAACCACTAGGTGTCTATTGGTGGTATGGTGGCTGGGTAGAGAAATCATTGGTCACGCACTTGATTAGAGAAAGCATAGTGGGGTAGGTTAGATGGTGTGTGTACATTATGAGGGAAAATTGGCCCACTATGGCACCCTTGGCTATATGGCAGTATGCATGGATCTGTGTGTCCCTTCACATTGGTGAATTCACTGGATCGTGTGGATGTTGGAGTGTGAGGTGGAGGCCTGGGTATAGTAATAGGGGCTATTGATGGAGCTAAGGAAGGTGTGGCACCAGGTTGACCTTGGGTTGGTTTAGAAGGTGGAGTAGGTTTGGAAGTGTGATTCTTCTTCCTACAGTCATGCCTAAAGAAGGGACACTTCCAACATTGCATAAAGAACCTACTTTCGTTAATAGCAACAACACAAGTTACATCCGTTGGTTGGCACAATGGTGCGGAATTGTTTGATACATTTGATGGTGGTGTAGAGAGAGGTGAAGGATGAGTACCAAGGGTGAGGAGAAGTATGAGAAGTATGAGGTGGTGATGCCCCAGGAGAAGACATGGGTCAATGGTACTTAGGAGTGTGATAACAACGATTGGAGGTAGAGGATTTAGAACTGGTTGGAGAAATAGGATATTGAACATAGTAGGTGTTTGGTTTTGGTAGACAGGAAGGATGTGGCTGGCTAGATAGTGGCCTCCCCCACACTTGTGAGTTTTGCCACTATGGTGGAGCAAAGTGTTGAGGATGGTAATAGCTCCCCTCAGGATTGTACAATGGGTTATGGGGTTATCCATAATTACCTTGTGGAATAGGGATGCACCTAAATCGATACCTTTGTATGAATTTTGTATGTAGCTTCTCTATCCAATGCTCATATAGATGTGACAAGATTGGGCAATGGCCCTTTGGATGGTCATATAAATAGACATCACATCCATCCTCATTATTTGTAGTTGAGCCTTTGGCCTCATTACCCTTAGCCATTCTCCCTAGTTGTCGAAAAGTGTTCTTAACTATTTCTGATTTTTGTGTCTTCTATTTGTTTCAATTGCCAGGTTTATTTTGGATGACCCTCTCCCTGATAGTGTCTTCTAAGTTCACACTTTTTTAATTTGCCCACATGGTCATCTTGTTATGCTTTGCCTTAGTTTCATCTATTGATTTTTGTATTGGCAAAGGTTGGGACTGTATCACCTATTCAGAATTGGTTGCTTTCTCTTCCTTGTAGTTTCAGAACTTTGTTGTTTCTAGAGTTGGGTCTCACTCAAATGCTTTGGTATTCTCCGATTTAGATAATTCTCTCTCTTCTTTTGCTAGATGCTTTATTAGTTCTTTGACCTGGTGGGCTTGGAGCCT
Organism: Gnetum montanum; assembly: GCA_015680685.1. Lineage (NCBI taxonomy): Eukaryota > Viridiplantae > Streptophyta > Gnetopsida > Gnetales > Gnetaceae > Gnetum > Gnetum montanum. The sequence goes on from MNCI01035648.1 coordinate 134,304, forward strand.
ATATAGTTGTCCTTAGGCATACTTTCTAAGGTCCACCCTTGTTTCATTACTAAGCCCATCTCTAATGTGGAGTATTTTCTCTTTCTTGAGGAACCTATGACCTAGAAATTTATTTAGTAAGGCATAGTATCTATCTAAGGCCATGTCCAAGGGTTCCTGTTGTTCTTATTTCCATCTTTGGATTTGTCTCCTTAAGGAAGACACTTGCACATAGGTTTGGTATCTTTTATTGAAAAGTTCTAACATGGTTGACCATCATCTGATTGAATTTGATTCTAATGATCTATACCACACTTTGGCTTTATTGATTAGTGTTTTAGGAAAGAGCTTAAGCTTTTGTCATTTACTGTCCACATTGTTGAGCACACAAGCATCAGGGAAGGTGATGAGTGGTGAGGTACCCCTACACTCAACCATACGAAACGAGTGTCACATGCGCAATTCGGTTGAACTCCGCAGATGGACTAGTTGTGGCACCTAGATAGTTAGCCTTAGGTCGCAGTTCGTTGTCTTCCCACCTAGACTAGTTTTGCATATGTCACGTATGGTTTAGTCTAGATGAGGTGTATGATGTGTTCTAATTTATGCTACTCCTGAAGGTAGTTGAAAATAATACTAACTAAGCTAAGCTAGGAGGAAAAGGGTAAGAAAATCTAATCTAGCCTAAGTGCGACGAGCAACCGATTCTTTGATCAACCATACACATCTTGGACTTCGTGCACAACTGCCACTGGGACTACCAAGCATAGATCTAGGTACGCCACTGGGATTACCAAGCGCAAACCCCAAATACACCACTGGGTTACCAAGCGTAGA
>MNCI01035648.1:142263-152950 GCA_015680685.1 Gnetum montanum
CGATTCCTTGATCAACCGTACACATCTTGGACTTCGTGCACGACTGCCACTGGGACTACCAAGCATAGGCCTAGGTACGCCACTGGGATTACCAAGCGCAGACCCCAAATACGCCACTGGGTTACCAAGTGTAGATCCCCCTAGCTACAGCACTGGGCTACCAAGCAATCACACTTAAATGCTCGTAATCAAGTCATACTCGTTCCACTTCTAGGAGTTTAAGGGTGAGAGACTAATCACAATGAGTAACCGATTCCTTAACTAGCCATACACACCAGTAGGCGCTTGTAGCCAAGTCGTACTCACACCACGCTATGAAAGCAATAAATAACATTAAATAAATAACAAATAAATAAACTAAGTGAATGCTGCAATGATGAAGTAATCTCGATCTTTATTGCCGATCATGTGCGTGTCCAAGTACGACACACTTGAATAAAGACACCGTACAATCACATTCACCACACTGCGGGCAAACACGAGAAAAATTCTAACTCTGGAGGGATCAAACTGCCAGAGCTTCGCTACTCTAAAACTGGGATCCCCAAACAAGGGAGAGCCGCCTCTTATTTATAGACATGGCGGTGGACTGCGATATCGCATACGCGATATCGTAGGGAAGGATGCGATATCGCGTCGGCTGCGATATCGCGTACGCGATATCACGGCCTGTGCGAACCGTGTCTCATTAGAAGGCTTGTAAATGATGTTGTCGATCTAAATCATAGCCTCTTGCAAATTTTAGAATATTATTCAAGTCAAGCTTAAGTAGTACTATTCTTGGAATGCCTATGAGATATCTTAACGGCCTCTATGATATGCATTAGGCTTTTAGGGACTAATAGGGGTTTATCATTGTCAGACAATTTGTGATTAAAATCTCTATTTGATCAATGGTTATGATAGGGCTTGTGTTCATGTTGGTGACCTTGAGTGTGTCTATGGGTTTGATTTTTGCTTTTATTCCAACCCTTTTGTGGAGCTCTGTCTCTATACCTACGTTCATCTTCATTAGAACTAGATGTTGAAGTTGAGGGGGAAGATGAAAAGGAAGAACTGGTAGGATAGCCATGGCTTCTATAATGTTCCTCAAGGTCCCTTGGTTTATCATTTCAAAGTACCAAGGAGGTCTTAAGCCTTGAGGCCCTCCCTAGTTTAGGATTGATGTCATCTTCTTCAAGATTTTCTGCCTTAGGTGAATGTACTCTTTGAGTGTCGTTTGGGTGACCATGGTCATGAAAAACCCCTTCGTAAGGTGGATCACTCCAATCTTCTTTATTGTATATTTCGTTGGTTCTCCAATGAATAGGTGTGCTATATGGTTCATAATCATTTTTGCATGAGTGAGACATTGTTGTCGATTTGTGGTGCGTGTTTGAATACTTCTCAAAAGATATATCGTTAATACCCTTTCACAGTGATCTTTTGTAATATAACTAATCTAGATAACTAGCACCATCCTTGGAAATGACACCAATGATGAGCAAGGAGGTACCCCTACGCTCAACCATACGAATACGAGCATGTACGCATGATTTGATCAAACTCTGCGAATGGACTAGTTCTGGCACCTAAATAGGTATACATTGATTAAAGTTCACTATCTTTCCACCTAGACTAGTAGTAGCTTTATCACGTATGATTTAGTCCAGAGTGAGGCATATGATGTTGTCCTAATTCTATGTTACTCCTAAAAATAGAAAAGATAAATTGATTAAACTAATAATGGAAGAAAAACCTAAATTAGCCTACGGTGATGGTATCCATCCTTAACTGTCCGTAGACATCTTGGACTTCATGGGATTACTGCTGGGTGTGCCAAGTATTTGCAATTAAACACTTGTGAGTAAGGTGTACACATTCCGCTTAATGATAGGAAAAGTAAATAATACTAAATCGAACTGTTAACTAAAGAAGGCATTAAATAATTAAAACAACAAAAATTAATCTAAGTGAATGCTGCAATGATAAAAGTAATCTCAATCTTTATTGCTGGTCATGCACGTGTCCAAGTATGTCACACTCGAACAAAGGTGCTATACAATTACAAATGTCACACTGCAAGCATGCACTGGGAATAACTAGCTTAAAAGAAAGAAACTGCAAACTGAAAACTAAACTATCAAAAGAACTAGAAATAAAAGATCTCCCCTAAAAAACTCCAAAACTATCAATTATGTGCCTGAGTTTTGTATTTATAGGCTAACACAGGAATCACGATATCGCGTATATGATATCGTATCCAAGCTACAATATCACGTACCCGATATCGTGTACCTGATATCAAGGCTTGGCAAACCATGATTCATCAGTAGGTTTGTTAGTTATATTGATTTATACAATATTGTTATATGTTAATATATATCTTAAAATTGATAGTGCAAGATACTATACTTATTTTAGTATGATTAAAATTGAAATCTATATTTACTTAGTCAACATTTATTTTTGTACTAGTTATTTAAGACATATTTGTTTAGCTTGTAGGTATCAATCTATCCTAATTTTGAACAAACATATAATTTGTTGTTATAGATTTGAAGAATATATTTCCAATTCTATTACGAATTCTAAATATGTTGCTTTATTCTAAAATCAATGATTAAGTATAACAAGTGAATACACAATAGAAGTTTAGGAATATTATTTTTCATGTAAATTCAATAATTATCATGAATATGTACATGATTGAATTTGTTGATATAATTGGCACTGTTTTCTTGGCTTGTAATTGCTATTGCTTTGTTAGTTGAAGTTTTTGATTACTACTTTGTGGTCTACTTACTAATATTGACATTTCTTTGTTAACTCGTAATTGAAGGCGAATTGAAAAAGAGAGAATTAGCTAAAGAGTATAATAGAGATTCATCCATCTGAAAAATAAGATATATGAGTATGTGATAAGCTAGAGGAAGAAACCTTGGAGGAGGTGATATAGAAAAAGACTCTACCAATTCAAAAGTCAGTTAATGACATAGCCACCAAGGTAGAAAAGATGTGGGACTTAGTGGATGAGAAATTCACTACAACCTTGAAAATCGTAGAAGAAAGAACTGAACAAGCCTTTAGTAAGGGTAAGAAGAAAAAAAAAGAAAAGAGACTACAGACAAAAAGGAAAAGTTGCTTCATTGGCAAAATGATTTGATTCGAGCTTAGAGGATAAGAAAGGTTGTACAGTGTGCCAGTATGAACATCCTAAGAGGTGTTCTCTGGCAATGGCGCATGTGTAAAAAATAGGGGCATATGCACTTAATCCAAGATTCATTAAGAAGAAATGCTGAATGGTTACCTTATTCTCAAGGTAACTACTGATAGATCTTCCAATTGACCTACTACCCAGTGGAGCTTACTACTGATAGATCTTCCAATTGACCTACTACCCAGTGGAGCTTACTACTGATAGATCTTCCAATTGACCTACTACCCAGTGGAGCTTACTTGTAGCCATAGGAGCAGTGTCATCAATAGTGGTAGTAACCAGAATATGGGCAATGGTACCTCCAAGATAGAAGTACATATATTAACAATGAGATCCTTATGAATACTATGTTTAGTGTCCAATATCTTTGAGAAATGCAACGGTTTAGACTTTTCAATACTATCCAATGAAGTACTATAGACCTACACCTCCAAAGATGGATTCCAATCCATACGTGCATCAACAAGTAGCTGGTTTGTTATGTTAACCTTCTAATCCTCTACCACCTATACCACCACATATAATGTAGGGATAATCAGCCCCAATAGAAGAATGTAACTAGGATAGTCAATATGTAGGAGAAAGCAATTGTGCATGAACCACAATCCAGGAAAAAATCATTCTTTCGAATGAGCCCAGAAAAGGTTTGAAGGATGGGGAGCACGTGTACTTCCACTTCCTCCACATCCACTTCTTTGGGAAACACTAAGCTTCCATCATCGTCCAATGAAAATTTACAACTATCATGCTAATCTAGACCATCATGCATTGGATTAAGGTAGGAGTACTTCCTTAGAAATAAATAGACTTGGGAATTCCCTTGGTATACCTTCAAATCGTAGGTCATAAACTGTGTAAGGGTCTACTTGATTTTGGGATAGGGATGAATCTAATATCACAAGATATGTATAAGGCCTGGAATCTACCACCATTAAAGAAAATTAATATTTAGCTATATCTTGTAGACTAATCGATCACAATACCAATAGGACAAGTGGACGATGTGATCACTACTATCAGTGGTTGGTCCTATCCTACTAATTTTCTGGTCATACATGTGGGTAAAAATAATGGAAAGTTCCTTATTATTATGGAAAGAGCTTGGCTTAGCACTGTAGATGTTAAGCTTGGTATTAGATACTTGTCCTTAGAAATTTCCAAGTAAGATGAAGTTGGAATCATTCAAAGACATAGAGTTCCATGTGTCACATACAATAATAACGGGTGCAATTACATGTAGAAAATATGGGCAATTAAATAAAAAAATAACATAGTATAAAAAAGGTATTTTAAAGAGATATGTGTGCAAAGATGTTTGTATGCGATAGCCACTTAGCAAGAAGGCACCCAGTGGCTAATCACAAATGGAGAAGTTTAATGAAACATATACATGAAACCAACAAACTAGATCATAAGTGCCTACGTAGAAGAAACTAATAAGTTAGACTAATTAAGGAGGAGGCATCCCTATCCACTTATGTCAAGAAGAAGAGATTGAATGGGGATAGCTTGAGATCCCATACAAAATGGAACAAAAACCATTAGAATTGAAGTCCCTACCAGTAGCACTAGAATATGCTTTCTTAAATAATAATAAGCTAATTATAATTAACACCAACCTGGATAAGGAACAAAAGAAGAAGTTATTAGAAGTGGTCAATAAGTGGCCAACGAGATTTGCTTGGTCTTATGATGAGATAAATGACATTGATCCTCAAATTTGTTAACATTGGATATACACAGATCTAGCTGTGAAACCACAATGCCAATCATAGAGAAGGTTGAATCCAAAGCCTAAGGAAGTAGTCAAGTAGAAATTGGAAAAGTTACTAACGGTAGGATTCATTTATCCCATTGTAGACAATGAATGGATCAGTCCTTTAGTAATTGTTTCCAAGAAGCGTTGGGGGTGGGGGGGTGGTGGTGCGGTGGGTTGGGGGGCATGTGGGGAGGGAGGGTGTGTGTGCGTGTAAGTGAAGAGTATGTATTGACTTCTAATTATTGAATTCTGTAACGTTTAAGGATCATTTTCCTTTATTGTTTGTTGACCAAATTCTAGATACTATTCCAAGACATGAGTACTACAATTTTCTGGATGGGTATAGCAAGTATAACTAGATCCGTATTGCACCTAAAGACCTAGAGAAAACAATGTTCACTAGTCCTTGGAAAATGTTTGCTTATAAGCAAATGCCTTTCAATCTTTGTAATGCACCTACTACCTTTTAGAGACTAGTACTTAGTATCTTCCAAAAAAACATAAGTAATGATGTTGAAGTATTTATGAATGAATTTTCAACATATGAGCTAGATTTCAAACAAGCATTGGACCATCTAGAGTAGGTACTAAAAATATGTATACAAATAAACCTAAAGCTCAATTGACAGAAGAGCCACCTAATGGTCTAGGATGGGATCATACTAGGACACAAAATTTCACAAAAAGAGATAGATGTAGATCCTGAAAAGATCATAGTCATACAGAACATCACCCAAAGGCAACAAATTGTTAAAGATATTCAATCATTTTTAGGTGACACAGGGTACTACAAAAGATTTATAGAAAACTTCTCAAAAATTGTAAAATCATTAGTAGAGCTAACCAAGAAGGATGCATCATTTCAATGGACCAAATCATGCGAAAAGGCATTTGAGACCCTAAAACAGAAGTTAATCAAGAGACTAATCCTTTAAGCTATAGATTGGTCTAAGCCTTTTCATATTGTTATGGATGCTTCAAATTATGCATTGGGTGTGGTGCTAACATAGCTAGATGACTAGAAAAGGCTATACTATATACATTATGCCAGCAGAAGCATCATTGGGGCACAACTTAATTACATCATCATAGAAAATGAGCTTATGATAGTCGTGTATGCACTAGAAAAGTTCCAACACTATGTGCTTAGGTATCCAATCTATGTCCACACTGATCAAAGTGTAATCTAATTCTTAATGAAAAAACTAGTAATAAGTCTTAGGGTGATTAGATGGCTCTTCATTCTATAAGAATTTGACATTACCATGATCAACAAGAAGGGCATGGAGAATGTAGTAGCTAATCATTTGTTAACGCTAAGATGGGAATCAAAAGCCTAAGAAGAACCATTGTCAAACCAGTTTCTTGATGAAAATTTATTTAATAAAGAAATAATGGATATTGACTGAATAGAAAAGTCATGGACAATTGATTACATGACTTATTTAATCATACAAGAGATTCTTGTTGAGTCGGGAAAGAAACAGAAAGAATAATTCCTTCATAAGTTTAAGAGATATGGAAATAAATGGGAATCTTTACAAGATTTGTGTTGATGGGTTAGTTTGATGGTGTGTATCAAAATTTAGTCAACAATAGACCCTTTAGGATGCACATGATGGTCCATGTGGTGGCCATTATGCAAGACATAGGATGGCACTAAAACTAATGATGGTAGGCTACTTTTGGCTTACCTTGTTTTGAGATGCCCACAAATTCACACAATCTTGTGAAAGATGCCAAAGAGGTGAAGGAATTATGGCTAGAATTAAAGGGTCATAACAATGTATAAAGCCATTAGAACCGTTTGATATCTGGGGAATTGACTTCATGGGATCCATCACACCAATGTCGAATGGGAAGGCTTACATAATAGTGACCATGGATTATTGAACAAAGTGGATGGAGGTAGTTGTAGTTAAAGATTGTATAGCTAAAAAAACTACCAAATTCTTCCAAAAACATGTGGTGAATCAATTTATAGTACCAAGGATGCTTATTTCAGATAATGGGACTCATTTTGTTGGTGCTACTTTTAAGAAGCTCATGTAGCAACTTGGGATCAACCATAAAATAACCACACCATATCATCCCTAAGCCAATGGTCAGGTAGAAGTAAATAACTATTAAGTTATAGAATATTAACTAAGATAGTTAGTAGATTTAGAAACAATTAGAGCACTAAGTTAATTGATGTTCTATGAGCCTATAGAACCATGTGGAAACTACTAATAAGATATTCACCCTATGATATAGTTTATGGTAAATTACCCACACTACCAATCCAGGAAGAGCTTCAAACTCTAGCTACTACCAGCAAACTTGACCTGAACTTGAGCTTAGCCCAGAGAGAATGATTAATGAAGCTTAATTTGTTGGAAGAAAATAGGCTTGCAACACTTACGAGTAATGAGATCCATAAGAATTACTTCAAGAATAAATAAAATGCACGTATACGACAAGTATTAATATAGGCAAGTGATGAGACACGATTTGCATGAGCATGCGATATCACGTACACGATATAGCGGCTGCCACGATATCGCGTCGTCCCCTGTGATATCGCGTATGCGATATCGCGGTCCGTCGCCAAGTCTATAAATAAGAGGCAGCTCTCCCTTGTTTTTCCATCTTGGGTTGGAAGTAGGGAAACTCTGGTAATTTGATCACTCCAGAGATAGAATATTTTCCATGTGCCCGCAGTAGGAGTCCTAAAGTGATGGATCTTTATTTGAGCAACATTGTACCTGAACACAAGTTGTGTACGGCAATAAAGATGAACTTCCTAGATAAACCTTGCAGTGCATGGAATAGGATTTTATTTATTGTTTTCTCTCTCACCCTTAAACTCCTAGAATGTGGTATGAGTACGACTTGATTATGAGCATCTAAGGATGTGTATGGTTAGTCAAGGAATCAGCTGCTCATTGCAACACAGTATGAGTATGACTTGATTACGAGCATCTAGTGTGACTACTTGGTATCCCAGTGGCGTATCCAGGATCTACGCTTGGTAATCCTAGTGGTAGTCATGCACCAAGATGTGTACGGTTAGTCAAGGAATCGGCTGCTCATCGCACTTAGGCTGGATTAGATTTCTCAACCCTTTCCTCCTAGTTAAGTGCCTCAGTACAACCACTTCGAGCACGTGCATTACATGCGGTGATCCTAGCAACGATTAGTGTTTGGTAGCCACAGTTGCATCAGTTCAAGGTATGTACAGTAAGTGGGAATGGATGTTGATGCTAGGTAATTTAGACTTAGTTCATTAGTTAGAGTTAGTTTCTCCAACCCTTCACCTCGATAGCATAGGAGATAAAACATAAAAGACTATAAAAATCATATACCTCGGACTTACTTAACCATACACCGTGACAACTACAAGTAAGTCTGGGAAGACAACAAATGATTAACCCCAAGTGTTCCATGGGGCGTGTAGGCACTTAGTTTGCGGAATTCGACCGGATTGCGCGTGCTATGCTCGTTTCGTATGGTTGAGTGTAGGGGTACCTCGCCACTCATCATTGGCGTCGTTGCTAGGGACTAAGTGTTTGTGCACTGAATTGAACATAAAGGATATCACTCACATCGTTGGGAGCCTAAATGAACCTTCGGGTTAATCAAGATAAAAAATTAAATAACGGTGAAATAGCACACCGATAAAAATGTCTTCTTCTAACAAGAGCAACTCACCACCTAAGGACCATACACGAAATAGTTGGCAATCAAAAACACATAACCTAAATCAGCCAGTTCCTCAATAATATAGGGTGGAATATACTCATCCCGATGAGTATATTCCCAATTTTACTTTTATCTTCCATCAAGATGAACAGATGCACTAGAGAGATCTGCATGGTAACATAGTGTTACCTCCAGATCGGGCAGTCCCTAACATGCTTCTCCGTGCTTTGGCACATATTGGCATGACTGAATTTTATGCTGAATACGTTATGGGCGATTTTGACATGAGGGATTACCATCCCACAGCTTTGCAACATATGAGGGACTCAAGGCAGGAGAGCCAACATACACTATTGAAGGGCAAAGAGGTCCTGCACGTTCTTAGTGAACTAGAGATGGTGAACCATTTATAACTGGTTCGCTATCAAGAGATGTTCCCCCTCTTAACGAAAGTGAGGAGGTAGGGTATCAGAACCTACGATCAATGATACGTATCCCTGGTTCTGATCCCCGTGAACACCAACTATTCATAGAAGGAACAACACATGACAAGGACGAGCACTTAGATTGTCACCATGATCGGGGCTGTAGCAGCCGAAGAGAAGGCAAGAAACATTGTCGTGACGATGGTTCTCCTTCTTCTTCCCCTTCTTCTTCCCCTTCTTCACATCACTCACCCTCTTCTTCCAACTCTGGGCGCAATCATGAAGAGCATAATGAAGAGAATAAAAGTAAGAAAAATGAAATACCTCGATGAGAGAGTCGAGAGAGAGGACAAGGGCATGAACGAAGGGAAAGTAGGGAACAACAAAGACATCACAGGCGTCATGAAAGAGATGATCATGAAGAGCCCCTACTTACAACCTGAAGTATGCTTGACATAACGGAGGCTATTAGAATTCCCACAAGCCATTTAAAAGATAGTCGGATCAAATGCTTAGACATGAACAACATTCCACGGTTTGAAGGGGGATACAACACTGATCCGCAACATCATTTACAGACATTCCACGATGCATGTTCCTTGCAAAATATAGAAAATGAGTGGGAAAAACTTAAGTTGTTCCCAAGGATACTCATTAAGGAAGCAGAGAGTTGGTATCGGTCCTTAGAACTGGAAACCATTAGGAGGTGGAGTACGATGCTAGAACTCTTCAACAATAAGTATCAAACGTACTCCCAAGTGTCTAATTTGCATAAGCAGATCCAAGGCTGGAAGCAAGGTATTCATGAACCCTTGGATGTTGTCATGGCCCACTACTACACATTGTTACATTGTTGCCCGGGCCATGGTTATGCTCAGCGGGATCAACTTTGCCACATCATGGATGGGCTAAGGCATGAAACTAGAAGAACCCTTGGGACTTATGCCCAAGGGAGACTCTCACAACTTAGAGCCCATGAAGTACATCGCTTGTTGGAGCAAGTAGCAAAAGAAGAAGGTGAGCTACGAAAAAGAGAAAGTGCAGAAGAATACAACCATGATCCCTCTCTTCGAAAGAAGGGAGTAAAATTTTGCAATGAAGAGGATGAGTCACCAATCGAAGAGTTGGTGAACAGGAAAAACTTGCCAATTCAAAAGTTAACAATAGAAATAGCAACTAAGGTAGATGACGTATGCAGTTTCTTGGACTCTAAAATTGAAACTGTCTTAAAAATTGTAGAAGAGTGTAAGGTAGAACAAAGTAGTGACAAAGGTAAGACAAAGTGGAGAGATTTAGGCCCTGCACATAACAAGGGTAAGGGGGAAATCACTAACTCTGATGTGGTTGTGGATTTAGACACAGACGATGACGGTGGATGTGAGATCTGCCACTATGACCATTCTAAGGGATGTTGCCCAATCATCTCACATCTACAAGAGTCTAGGGTGTATGCACTTACTCCAAGACTTAATCAATGACAAACACCCCGTAGGTTACCTTATCCCTAAGGTAACCCAAGGCAGTTCCACCAACCATTAACGTATTATCCAAGTGGAACTCCACCACAATCCATCGGACAACATCAGTAGTGGAAATACCCACAATTATGGGGGATGCCAC
>MNCI01035648.1:153365-169766 GCA_015680685.1 Gnetum montanum
AAGTAGTTCCCATAACACCTCCTGCTCCAACAATGTAAGGGGAACTTCCTACTCAACCACAACAACGTCATGCTACGAGAGTTGTAAATATTCAACCTGCTACTGGTTCTGACAACTGTAAAAAGAGAAGACCCTTCTTTAGAGCCAAAAGCCCAGAAAAACTCTCGCAACAACAAGCGGTTGAGCCCATGTAGACTCCTCCACCATCTAACACTTCGGAGCACCCTTTAGTCCAACAGAGCTTAATGCATATGGTTATGTTGACACATACTGTAACTGAATGGATCAAGGTAGGCCACCTTCCCAGGAAACTAACTGATCCTGGAAGTCCCTTAATCTACCTTCAGGTTGTCGAAAATGAACCACATCGGGCTCTTCTTGACTTAGGTTCCGAAGTCAACTTAATTTCACAAGAGATGTATCACACCTAGAACCCGTCCCAACTTAAGAAGAGCGACATTCAACTAGAGCTGGCAGACCAGTCCATCACCATTCCCTTGGGATTAGTGGAGGACATCATTACCACTATGTGTGGTTGGTCTTACCAGTTGATTTCCTGGTGATTGAGGTCAACAACAATGAAGGGGACTTCCCAATTATAATGGGAAGGGCATGGCTAAGTACAGTAGACGCATGCCTTAGGATCCGTGATCTTTCCTTGGAAATCTCTAAGATAAATATTTATGGAAAGATCGAGAAGAGGAAAGTTCCATGCATCACATATAATGATTCAACGGGTAATGACATGGAGGAAATGCCTCCATGTAACAGGTGTGCTCTTGAAACTTTGAAACAAAGATGTCTGTATGTAGCAACCACACAATAAGTAGTAGACACCCCGTGGTTGACAGCTACTCGAGAGAGCAAACAAATATGCATGGCACGAACTGAGGAGAAAAACCATGCCAATAATGAAGGCATAGACACAGTGGAATATGAGCGTCGCCAACTCCCACCCCTCAACCTAAGATCATCAATTGGGAGGAGTTGGGCACTTCTATGAAATTCAAATAGACGTTCATTATTTTGGATCTCTCCCTTGCAATTCAATCATGGGGGAGATGGCCACCTATGCTAATCATATGGGGCCCTCAATTCTTTTTAAGTTTTTGTTTTACACATTTTTGTTTTATGCATTTTTGTTTTACAATGTTTTTGTTTTACAAGTTTTTGTCTTACACATTTTTGTTTTACACATTTTTGTCTTACACATTTTTGTTTTCCAAAATTCTTTAACTTTTCTTGTTTTTGTTTTACAACTTTCTTTAACTCTTCTTATTTTTGTTTTTCAACATCGTTATACTTTTCCATTGTGTGTGTGTGTGTGTGTGTGATCCATCCTGTAAGTTTGTCACCCAATAAGTGTTCGGAATGATGGTATAAACTATTTTCATGTTGATTGCTCATGTTTGGTTTTTACCTTTAATTCACAATGTTGATACTAAGGTATGTTTCTTTTGGTATGGTAGGCAATGAGACCACTTCATCCACCCATCCACCAGTTTCTATGGTCTCTCTCGGCTTGGAAATGTATAGTCCCCTTCTAATAAGAACTTAAACGAATCGGTGACTGGGCATTTTTCAAACTAAGGAAGGACTCAAGGATTGAAAAGGGTGTGACTTCAAGAGAACTTGATGCTTTTGTGTTGGCCGTTCTCTTGGGTGCTTGGATGTTTTCTTTTTGAGTTTTCTCGCCGTTTTGATGTTACCCCAACTATTGGAAGCTGAGACAATAAAAATAAAAAGTCTTTGCATAGTGTGGTTCTCACACATAAAACCATAAAAAAAAATAAAAATAAGTGAGAATTCAAAGCACACCCCTTAGACAAAATAAACTTAGGCTACAAGCACTGGTTATGAAACCAAAAGTGTTTTCTCTAACTAAGGCCCTTCTCGCTTCCCATTCTCTCCTTTGTTTCATCAGAATGGTGGTGACTCTTGGGGAAGGCATCCTTGTTATCCAAGTGGATGGTTTAGCTGAATGCATTGATGCGAAGTCACCGGATGTGGTTGGTTTGAGGCCAGATTTGGAATGGGATTTGCTAAGTCACATTAATCATGAAACACACAAGGGGCTGTACACCACCTTGTTCTTGGGATTCCATTCCATCCTCTTCTCTCCACCCTTCTCTCCATTGTTCACCTCATTATCAGTTGTATCATTAGTGTATATTTTGGTAGATGCATTATTTTCTTTTTGGTAAATTCTTGTGGTTAAGACTTTAACTCTTGTTCCAATTGACATTCCTGGAGCCTATGGACTCTTTGAATGTGGGTTTGTTAGGGCATTAAAGGGCATGAGCTTGCTTTGGGGAGGACCCACTTACATTCCTATTTGGTACTTTCCCTAACATTTTTGCAATTAATTTTATTTTGTTCATTACCATCTTGACATCCATTCCCTCAATGCTATAGTTGTCCCTTTTTATCTATCTTTCTTACTCCTTTTCTTTCTCCATTCTAACGCTACCGGAGGTTCGTGATTAGTCATGGGGGTACGGGACCCGATTTTTTCGATTTTCTCCTAGTCCCAAATTTTTTGGTTTTCTTCCTAACCCCTACACCTTCGGTAGTCATCATTACTATATCTTCCAATCCATATCAGCCATACCACAACCTAGCTAATGAACTTACATTGAAGCAAGGTATCAATTACATGATGAATCATTTACCCTTGCTAATATAAGATTGTGTTGTGTGTGTAGATGATAATCATGCAATAATTGATCGGATCTGGAGGGAACACATGGAATGGAGCATCACTATAGCAACTATGCAAGGAGCAAGATCGATGACGCGCTTACCAATGGACAATGGAAGGTGCAATCTTGACGTCGGTAGCAGCAACACTTCTTTCTCTCTCTCTCTTTCTCAGCTGCCAACTAAGGCCTGATGTCATTGTAATAAGGTGTTCACCCTTGTTTTCATGAACACCAGTTTTGTCAAGTCTTGTAATGATGATCCATTCACATGTCATCCCATTAGTTCCATTCCCCTCAATAATCCCATACCTTTCCAATATTTTGTAAGGAACTCGAGGACGAGTTTTCATTCAGTCATGGGGGTATGATGAGATGCGATTTGCATGAGCCACGATATCATGTCGTCCCCTGTGATATTGCATACGTGATATCACGGTCCATTGCCAAGTCTATAAATAAGAGGCGGCTCTCCCTTGTTTTCCCATCCTGGGTTAGATGTAGGGAAACTCTGGTAGTTTGATCACTCTAGAGATAGAATATTTTCCATGTGCCTATAGTAGGAGTCCTAAAGTGAACGAATCTTTATTCGAGCAACATTATACCTGAACACAAGTTGTGTACGGCAATAAAGATGAACTTCCTAGATAAACCTTGCAGTGCATGGAATAGGATTTTATTTATTGTTTTCTCTCTCACCCTTAAACTCCTAGAATGCGGTATGAGTACGACTTGATTACGAACATCTAAGGATGTGTACGATTAGTCAAGAAATCGGCTGCTCATCGCAACACGATATGAGTACGACTTGATTATGAGCATCTAAGGATGTGTACGAGTAGTCAAGAAATCGGCTGCTCATCGCACTTAGGCTAGATTAGCTTTCTCAACCCTTTCCTCCTAGTTAAGTGCCTCAGTACAACCACTTTGAGCACGTGCATTACATGCGATGATCCTAGCAACGATTAGTGTTTGGTAGCCACAGTTGCATCGGTTCAGGGTATGTACGGTAAGTGGGAATGGNGTGATCCTAGCAACGATTAGTGTTTGGTAGCCACAGTTGCATCGGTTCAGGGTGTGTATGGTAAGTGGGAATGGATGCTGACGCTAGGTAATTTAGACTTAGTTCATTAGTTAGAGTCAGTTAGTTTCTCCAACGCTTCACCTCGATAGCATAGGAGATAAAACATAAAAGACTATAAAAATCATATACCTCGGACTTACTTAACCATACACCGTGACAACTACAAGTAAGTCTGGGAAGACAACGAATGATTAACCCCAAGTGTTCCATGGGGCGTGTAGGCACTTAGTCTGTGGAGTTTGACCGAATTGCGCGTGCTATGCTTGTTTCGTATGGTTGAGTGTAGGGGTACCTCACCACTCATCAGCAGGCGATAAGGTCGTATATTGTAATCAAAATCATGTCCAATAAAAGGATAAATTTCAAATGCTTTAGAACGGGTCATACATTGTCTAGTGAACTTATCCCTCTAGTACCATGCACATTTATCATTCATCTAACCCACATAATCTCGTCCTCATAAACATCCAAAAGGTTAAACCTTATCATGAATATCCCAACTTCATTAAGGATTCTACCTAGCCTATCCAAATGTCCTCTACTTGTTCACTTTTTTAGTTGTCTAATCTTGATCATAGTTCTAGGGGTGTCCACCGTGACATGTAGGTACCTATTGAATTTTTCACTTTCTTATTACTTTTTTCTACTTTCTCGATATATTTTCCTGTTCTTTTATATTTTTTAATTTCTTAATAATTTCTTAATTCTTCGATATTTTCAAATTCTTTGATAAATTTTCATTCTTATTGTCCTTTCAATCCTTAATGCCTTTTATAATCTTTCGTTATTCTCCATCATTTCGCTTGTACATATTTTTGTCAATTTTCAATAAAATACACTAAATAAAGTAAGATGTAGTCCCAATAAGATGAAGATTTCTCTATATTGTCAAATCATAAGGAACTAATTACCTATATAGTGAGACCATGATATCCATCTACCAATTCCTATAATAAGAGGTTCTTACCATGGTCATAATGATATTCTTCTCATAATAAAACTAAGAATAAACCTATGATTATTATGCTTGGATAGAAGAGTGAAGAAATAGGTGGGAATGACAAGGGTGTGACATTAAAGGAACTTGTGGATTCTCTTGGATTATTGCTGTAAGTTTTATCCTATTACTAAGGATGTATTATATCCTTATAGATTTAATGAAAAATGGGTGTAAGAGTACAATAAGTGTTGTCTTACCATGTCATTCAAAAGACATGCTACCCATGCTTGAAGGTAGTCCTTTGGTAAGGTTGACACAGTTAAAAAATAAAATCCATGCATAGAATAAATTTTTGGGGTCCCCACTAGAAATACATGTTACCCATGCTTGAAGGTAGGTGGCTTTCTAGGAATCTCAAAAATAAAAGAAGAAAAAAGTGCAATTAATAGAATCCTTCCTTGAACAACATGCTAAGTGGTAATACTCCTTGTAACAATGGTAGTCTTATGGTTGTGAATCCCAAAGATGAAGCAATGTGATGTCATTAGAAAGTGGTTTGGACTTGGTTTGAATCTTGGAAAGAAGGGCTAATGATTACTTTAACCATAGATTACACACAAGAATTCATTATGCTTATGGTAAGATACCTCACATTCCAATTTTAGTAATCCCTTCTATAGTCCATCTCATCTCATTATATATGTAATGATAACTTTGTGGTTTCGTATAATATAGTGATATTTTCCTAATTTGGCGATACTAACATGTGTGTTTTGCAGGACAAGTATGTCTTACATTCAACACCTTGAGTGCCTAAGAACACTTTTAGGTGTGGTTATATAGGGGCACTAAGGCCTAAAGCCTGCTTTGGGGAGGACCCATTTGTATATTTCTTGTATTTCATAGTTGACAAGAAATTCCACATCATCTTATGCCCTCTAAGATTATCAACATCCAATAAATACTTCCCATATATTCTAGTAATCTATCCATACATCCAAAATTCTCAACCCATCTCTTATCCATTCCATAAGCTTTCATAGCTAGAGATTCCTTCCTTATGAACTTCAAATGCCAAATTCTTGAAAATTGTGCACCATTAATGATCTAAGACCTTTTGGACAAGCTTCACATCTTCCAAACATTCCAATTGACTCATTTTTTCCAAAAACGTCAACGAAAATTTGAAATTTTTTCATGGTGATATTTTAGCCCCTATGATGTCATATATATGATGTCACACATATAAAAGTAGTATATATATGCATGGGATTTAGTGAAGTTTTTCATTCCTCTCATTTATCACAAGAGAAGTTTTTGTAGTTTTTTCTCATAGCTCTTGCACACTAACCTCTCAAGGCCATAATTTTGCCCCTGTAGCTTTGATTTTTGAAATTCTTGAACCTTGTTGAATCTAGAGCACTCAACTTAGTCATGGTAGGATGCACTATGTTGACATTAGGAAATTTGAGCTAGAATTATTCTAATGCTCGGAAGATAGTATAAGGGTAAATATAAGGAAATAATAAAGATATTATCATGAACTAATCAAACTTAGGCCAAATAACTTAATGAATTCTTCTAATGGACCATTCTAACCATGTTGAGGTATTATAAGTAAAGAAATAAAAATTATGGAAGGTCATAGTGATTAGGGGTTTTATTTTTAAAATTTTTCTAACTCTACAATAGAATAAGATAAGTACTTGATCTAATTAAGGGTATGAGGAAGATAAAGAACTATTAAGAACTAATTTAAATACTTTAATAATTTCAAACCCTTATTGATTACATATGGCCTTGAAGAGACTAGCAGCTAAAGGACCTTTCCATCATGAAAGCAAAAGACCAAGAGGTCATGGGAGAGGCCAAGTGAGGGAACAAACTCCACAAGCTAAGCATGGAGAGTAGGAGGCCCAATCATATAGCATCCATGAACAAACTCATACTAATAAGCACTTAGCTTAAAGAGAGGTAGAAGTTCCACTAGCACCTGAACAAGGACAATGTCTCATGCTATCTTTGAAATGCCTCTAGGCCATACAAGAAAATTCCATCATGTCCATAGTCATTGTGGAATTGAACTTTGGTCTTTTCATGGAATTTTCTCTAGAAGCAATAAAATTCAACTCCAAGTGTCTTTATTATGACTTACCTTATCCAATAGTTGTGAATGGTAATTGGGAGAAACCTACCAATTTTGGCAAAATAAACAAGTTAATGCAATAGTGAAAATTGAAAGAGTTTCCATGCCATACTTAGTAGAGGCAATTGCAAAAGCCCTCAATAACCCAAATGAAGGGGAAAATGTGGCACAAAGCTCAACAAGATTAGACACTAATGATAAAAGTTTGTAGTTACAAAGGACATATGGAAAAGAAGATAAAGACTATAGTGAGGTCATAGCCAAAGAGAAAATATACTTCAAGATTGGAACCTATCACTTATTTTCAACTAAAAATATTAACAAAATATCTACATATGCAGTGAGATGAAGTGTAATCCTGATGGAAAAATTTAATGCTAACATTGCCTATTTGTTCTTCCTTGAAATCCAAAGCCAGTTTGAAGAGAAGAAGGCAAGGATATTGACACTTCAATTTCCTTGCCTCATCAAGAAGCCAAAATCCTAGGATATACTAATGATGTCTAAAGGAATGCCCAAAATGATTCCTACATAGAAATGTTCAAGTTGATGCCACCAAAGAAGATCAACTAGAGAAGCCAGCAGGCACTAAGGGAGCTACAGGTTTCACTCTTGGCGGTAACATTCCCGCTATTAGTTAGTAGCAACAGACAAGGCCTAGTAGCCAACTACAAGCTAAACAACAATAGCAACAAGAAGTACCATCATTGCTGTAAGACTACAAACTATCCATGAGCCATCTACAACAAATTATAGAAACAATAAGTTTGGGAAAAAGGGAGGGGACCAATTTGTATAAAGTATGGGAGAGCTTCTTCAGGCCCACCATATCCATAGAGCTAGCTAGTGGGAAAGTGTCACTCTAGATAGGAGAAAAGGAAGAGGACAACTAGGCATAACAATGTTGCATCATTCCAAGTCATGCTTGAATTTGGTGAAGGTGCCACAGTTGTGATCATGCAACACCAAGATGTAGCAAGAGTTGTAGAGGTCATTACTGACCACATTAAGAAATCTTTCAATGTCCTTGTTATGCCACCGACTAATATCTTTGAAGCACAAAATGCTCAAATGCTTGTCAAAACCTTAATGACTCCTACAGAGCATGAGGATATTTTGGACAGATTGTTGTAGATAGGGCAAGTTATGCAAAATCTCTTTGATATCTCAAGTGATATCACTATAGTTTAGTCTGATCTGATAGCCACAAAGGGGAAGTTGGTCATGTTAGGAACCAGAGCTAAACATGCAAAAAATAAAGTGCAATGGTTACAAGTAGAGTTGGCAAATCTGAGAGCTGAAAATAAAGACCTTGAATAGTTCATAGCTCTTGACCAACTAGAACAATTTAGAATTGACCATGTGAAGTAGCTGATTGTCCACAATATGCATATGGAGAAAGAGAAGGAGAAGGAAGTGTGGGATGCATTAGTGAAAAAAGCCCAAATATATGCACATGCCAAAGTACTCACCACCTTACAGGAGGAAAATAAATAGTTAGCTATTGATAATGCTTTATTGAAAAACATCGAAAAGTAGAAGAATGTTCTTGATGAGAGCATCCAACAGCTCTGAGAACAATTGGTCAGAATCAACCAAGACATGAGTTTCTTGGCAGGAGAGGACTAGAACCTATTAATAGAAGAAGTTCACGCTATCTGATAGAAATCAACAATAGAAGTCAACAAATGGCAGAATAAGACCAATAAGCACAAACGACTCAAAGAACACTTTAGAAAACAAGTGGACATGTACAAATAGACAAATGAAAAAGAAATCCAAATGAAAAAGGCTAGAATTAGTTCTCTCTCTACCTAGAATCCAGATTGACAACCCATCTTGGATAACCTTACCCATGTCCACCCGGTTGAAGTGAAGAATAAAGACCTATAGATAGATGACCTAATAGAATACATGGGGTTATCAAATCTTTGATACACTAACTTGGCCATGTTAACAGTAGGTAGGCCAAGAAACAAGCTAGAGTAGTAGGTAGCAACAGTTTATGCTATGTATGAGAAAGAGTTTGTTGATAGAAAGGATGCATTACAAAAGTTACATATGGTTAATTTTGAGCTAGAAATTGTTAAAGCTAGTTACCATGAGCAAAACGATGTAGCAATAAACCTAGCATGTTGCATGTTAGATTATCAAGAACTTAAAAAGATGGCCAAAGCATTTGAAGAGGAAAGACAATAGTTTATAGCCTGGTATGTAAAAGCAAATAAGATTTTTCTATAACTACCATGCCCATGGGACGTACCCACTCCATCCAACATTGCATAATAAGCATGGATAGTACATGATCCAAGGATAGAAGAAGAGAAGCTTCAAGCATTCCTAAACCACTATAAATTTCAAGAGCTTGACAATAAAGGGAAGAAGTTGATGAAAGACCCTCCACCACCTAGAACATGATCTACATTGAGCTACTTTAAATTTTATTTTTTGTCTTGTCATGTTACTATGTCATTAGTCTAAAAACATCATTACGACATTTTAAGTCATGTAAATAGTTAGTAAGTCGTGTCAAGTCGAATCTATCTCCCAATTTTGTAAGGAACTCTATCCTCATTTTTATTTTAACTCAAGGATGAGTTTCAAGTTAGTCGTGGGGGTATGATAAAGTCAAATTTTTATCTATTACAATATTGTATTTATGATATCATAGCAATGATTTCGTAGATATGATGTTGTAACCCAGGCTTTGTCATCATTGATAGAATGTCTTTGGATGTGTGCATCCTTATAAATAACAACACTTAGGTGCACAATCAACAAATTTTCCATTTCACTGTTAGTAGAACTCTTGCTATTTGTTTTTGTAGTTAGCGATAGAGTGAATGCTTGTAGTGTGATGTTTAGTAGTTGTGTGGAATCTTTATTCAAGTGAAATGTACTTGGGCACACTTCATGACTAAAAATAAAGATTGAGATTACTTCTCATCATTGTAGCATCCACTTAGTTTACGATTTTACTTAGATTAATTTTCATGTTTACTCTATTAAATCTTTACATTTTCAAAGTACTATACTTTATTTGTTCATTAGTAAAGTGAAATGAGTACAAATAGTTTTGAGCACTTAAGTGTAATTGTTTGGTAATCTCAGTAGTGTTACTGCTTAGTCCACCCAGTGGCATAACACTTAGTAACCCAATACGATTACATGAGCCAAAGGTGTGTATAATAGGCCAAGACCGGATGCTCATTGCTATAGGCTAGAGTAAATTTACATCACTTTTATTACTTAGATTTACATTATTATTCTTAACTTTCATTATGTTTGTAACTAGGAGTAACCAGAGCCTAACAACATCAACTAATCATATGCCTCACTAAGAGTTAAACCATGCACTAAAACTTTACAAACTCAAAGTGGGAAGACAATGATCTCAAACTTAACAATAATTGCTAGCATAATTACATTGTCTATTCATGGATTATGATTTGATTACACACTAACACTTATGACTTATATGGTAGAGTGTTGGGATACTCCACCACTCATCACTGTTATACTTCTTTGCACTTTCTCATTTCTTCAACTCTCCTTTCTCTTTGGCCACCTAGTTTATGAGCATTTGGGTCTAATGGGTCATTACCTCAAAAAGTCTCCCTTTGGCATAGACCCTGAGGGTTCTCCTTGTTTCAATCATGAGCCCATCTGTGATATGGTGCAGCTCATCCCATTGGGAGTATCCATGGCTTGGGTATCAGTGCGACAGGGAGTATTACCTACCTAGGGTTGCATCGAAGGACTTATGATTACCTTGTTTCTAGCCTAAGATTTGCCTTTGCAAATAGGACACTCTAGAGTACGTTTGATATTTGTCCTTGAATAGCTCCAGCATCATACTTCATTTGTGGATGGATTCCGATTCTAAGGACTAGTACCAAATTTCTTGTTCTTTTATGAGTATCATGGGGAATAGTTTCAACTTTTGTCATTCATTCTCAACATTTTGGAAGACACAAGCATCATGGAAGGGTTGCAAATGGTTTTGTGGATTTGAGTTATATCCCCTCTCAAATCTAGGGATATTGTTCATATCCAATCTTTTGATGCGGCTATTCTTGAAGTGCTTAGTTGGGATTTTGATAGCCTCTGAAATATTCAGCATGTTCCTTCTAGCTAGCAGAGGCTCATCATAGTCATAATAGTCTCGCTAGCACTTGTCATGGCCATGATGCCTATAAAGAGTCTTGTTATGGCTTCTTTCTCTGTGGTACTCCTTCCCTTGATGTTGTTCCTACCCCTATTCTCTATTATCTTGGAGGGATCTACAATCATTCTCGTCGTTCATGACCATCCCAAGCCCTGTTGTTCTTTCTATTATCATGGCCTCTACTTTTACTGTTGGAGTTAGAGGAGCAAGATAATGAGGATGATGAAGAGGATGAAGACAAAGGATAATTAGCATCAAAGTGATGCATGTGGGGTTCTCTTCCTTCGATCCCTACCCTATTCCTTATGTTTATCTTTGTATTGGTGCTTATCATTACTCTTGCCTTTGGGTGATTGGTTGTAGTTATCATTTTTTGAGGGTCCATGGTCTTGAGAACCATTCTTCTTGTTACCAAGATTATCCATAGTTGATTGCAACCGTTGGTTAAGGATCTTCCCATCAAAAAAGGGGAGAATCTATGTATTGGGAAGCTCTCAAAAAGAAGTCCTCATCTTCTTTGTATTACTGTAAGAATAATTGGGTAGGGAACCTCTTACCTTTTGAAGTTTCATAACATGCTTCCAATTGTCAATCCTTCCTTCGTTGGGCATCTATGAGATGATAAGGCCTATAAAGAGGATCCTGGACTTCATATTTTGAATTAAGTCTAGCGATGCCATAGTAGATCAGATTGTTCATTAACATTGCAAGCACTGATCAATTGAGAGACAACACAATGTTATCCTCTGTATCCCTTCAATGCAACTACCCATCTTGATGTAGGACAAAAGTGAAGTTTGACATGTAGGGATTAAGATGAGTGTAGACAACACATAGTTGTTGGGATGTCTATGTTTTAGAAATCTCATCTCTGATTGGTTTCGCTAGTATGTGGTGGATATTTCTCCTTATAAGAAGAAGCCATATTTGTCTTTGTTCAAAAACAGTGTGTGCTTGTTTTTATATTCTTAATGATTTTTTATTTAATGATTTTTACAATGTCTTTGTAGGATACACTATCTTTCCTATTTCATGCACTTAGCTAGACTAGGTCCCCAGCAACAGTGCCAATGATGAGTAGTAAGTACTCTCTCCACTCAACCATATGAATCACAAGTGTTTACTAGTGATTTGGTTGAATTCCATGGACTTAGCCCCTAAACACATCGGTAGACAAAGATAGTGATGTGAGAATTATGATCATTGTCTCCTTGGCTTTTACTTGTGTAAGCTCATTTGTATGGTGATGAATAGTGAGGTACCCCTACACCCAACCATATGAATCATGAAGCATTCACGCATGATTCGGTTGAATTCTGTAAACTTTGTCATTTCCAATGCACTAACCCTTTATGAAGTGAGTCTAGCCTTAAGGTTAATCATTGTCTTCCCAATTACATTTGCAACATTTTTTGGAATGATTTAGTGTAATTGAGGCATTCGATTTTTATCATTTTTACGTTTTATAGTTGGGTGCTTGAAATGTAGATAAAAAGGGATTTGATTAATTAATCTAAATTAACTAATTAACTAATAATTTAACTAATTTTAACATAAGTATCCATTCCCACTTTTCGTACACGTCCTGAACCCACACATTTGCTACTAGGCAACCAAGCACTACACTATTGGATGTACTAAGCAATAACATTGTTGGGATTACCAAGCAAATATGTGTTACGCTCGAAGCGGTTGTACTTATGTGCGTAATCTATCTCATTTAATTGTCTCGTTAACGTAACAACTGGGAAATATTTAATAATTAATTAAAAACATTTAATAAATAATTGGAAATAGTAAATGCATAAATAAAGTAACTAATCTATCCAAAGTGCTACAAGGTTTATCAAAAAGCTCATTTTTATTGCCACACACATTGTCATGCTCAAGTACAACAATGCTCAAATAAAGATCTGTACACTCAATGACTCTTGCTGTGGGCACTCGGAAAAATTCTAACTTTCAAATGGAAAAAATGCAAGAGCTCTACTATAATTACAATCTACTATTATAATTAATGCGACTGCAAGCATGTATTTATAGCCAAAAATCTAGAAAATTGACACTGTGTCAATGGGGACTCGTCGACGCATGGTAAGATGCAACAACTAGGCCTCATTGATGAGGCCTAATTGATGAGGCCACATTGACGAGGCCTCGTTGATGTAGCCAACTTAACATGACTCATTATACCCCCATGATTGAATGAAAACTCATCCTCGAGTTCTATTACAAAATTGGGAAGGTATGGGATTATTGGTTGACTTTTCTTCATACAAAATAAATTGATTGACTTGAAAAAAATGGAGTGTACAGATCAACACATTACAAAAAATGAAGGTGTTTAGGAAACAAAATTGAATACCATGATTCAACTCTTTAAAATCGAACAACATGTTCCTTAATGGTGTGAAGCTTGTTGAAGAAGATTAAATGGTCCCAGGTAGTGGTGGTTCCTGAGGTTTTGAGGGGCCTTCACTGACTTCACACATTGGTGGTGGTTGAGGTGGCTGCAATTGTCCTATTGCTGTTGTGACTTTAGGCAAGAGGCAGAAAGCATCCAATAGTGCTTTCATTTTCTTCTCCTTACTCCTAGGATCATGCACCATCCACATAGCTTCCCTAATGTGGGTTGGAATGGGCACATCCCAAGGACTCAGATTACTGAAAATAACCCCTTGGCATTGACAAACTAGGAAACAAACTATTTGTGTTTAATATCAAATGCTCTCAATGTGTTCTTCAACTCTTGGTAATCATTCATTCGTCTGGCTAGGTTCTTAGTGATAGATCATTGATCTTCGAGTCGCCCTCTGAGAACTTCAAGTTTAGCATTAGTAGTCTCAAGCTTTTGCTTGGTGTCCTTATGGTGTTTGAACTTGGCCTCGTATAGCAGATATGAGCTAGCCACTTATTTTTCTAACTTCAACCGTGGCCATCTAGCAGTAAGCATTTCCAAGTTTGCATAACAAAGATTGGTTAACTCCATGTACTTTGTCATCTGCTTGATTTATAGCTCCTTCAAGTGGATCTCCGCTTTGTTGTAGGCGTCAATCCCATCAAGGATGGGCTACCACATCTCTCTTTCTTGCTAGAGGACTTCATTTAGTTTTACCCTTACCATCTAGATTTTTTTTTCATTCACTTCTTTTTGCAAACTGACCTGGTCCCTGTAGTGATTTTTCACTTTCTCAAATTTGAGTGCTTCATTCTTCTAGGTGACGATCTCAATGGCTAATTTTTGGTGTAAGGTGCATACCTCCTCCATTGACAAATTGCGGTTCTCTGTAGTTAATTTCCTCAGTTCAGTGTTTACCTTGGCAAGCTACTCCTACTATTGATGAATGAATTCTTGCATTTGATCTTTCTGCTCAATCAACATTTCGCAGGCGATGATTTTGTGCAGTTAATGCTTCATTATTTTGGCGCATTTGATTCAAGTCCGTTTTGATTAAGTGCATTTCAAATTTTGCTACAAACTATTTGAAGATGGCCATCACTACCTCCTCCTTGACCTTTTGAAATCATTCTTGAAGTTGTTTGATAGCTTCATCTCTTATCACTATTGGGCTGTGGATTGTTTGTTCTACAAGTCAGGCACAAAGTTCGACAACCTCTATGGCCAAGTGTTAATTTTGTTCTTGGGCAATTTCTAGTTACCCCTTCAAGATAATACATTTGCCCCTTGCATTTAGTAGCTCCAACTAGGTTACGGTGATGTTCTTTAGAAGGTCAAAGATGTTCAGAGTCGATTGCCTAATTCCTACCAGTTGTTCTAACAACTTTTCATGTTAGGCTACATGTAACTTCTCACTGACTGTGCTTATGAACATTTGCACATCTTGAAGTGTAGATATGTCTAGTATAGATGTTGTAGTTGCATTCAGTGCTTTAGCTACATGGTCAGCTACCACTTCTACCACTATCTTCTGCCCTTGGTGCTACATCACCAAGACAGTTGCCTCTTTGCCTTCCTCCAACCTCATTAAGAAAGTGTCGACATTCCCAGATATTCCTGGGAATAGATGATGTGTTGCTAGTGACATCATCACCTCTTGAGTGTTGGGATCTAACCTCAAAGGTAGCTATGTTCTTTGGGCAAAGAAAATGGAACCACCTCTCTCCATCTAGCTAACTGTTCGGGCCACCTCATTGAGGTGACTCATTGTTGGCCGATATACAAATGGATCCACCCCCTTCATTCCTACTTATTCCTCTTGTTCACTCAAGAGATGTTCTTAGATTTTCTGTAGACGTTCAATGGTTGCATAAGCCTCCGGTGTTGTTTCCTGAGTGGGTGGTGGTGGCAACAGCTCCTCTTCTTGAGTTGTTGCTGGTGTTTTATCCTTCATGATTTCTACCCATGAGGCCACAAGAACATGCCTGAGAGTGTCATTAGAGTAGTGAATAATGCCTACCCTTTTGCAAAGTTTTTTGATGAGGCATAGAAAGGGTAGGGTCTTCCGTTCATGTTCATTTTCTTTGAAACGTTTTTCAATCTCTAAGTATAGTAGTTGTGGAAGGTTAACTGAGAACTTCCTGCTTAGAGCGACGCATGCTCGGGTGGAGAAAGCAGTCACCTTGCTTGGCCTCACCGTTTGATTGAGGTGATAGGCCATAATCTTGAAATAAATTCACTTTGTCGGTGTGAGAGCACCATACTCCTTACAATCCACTCAGTAACATTGTTGGGTCCACTTTCTCTTAGCCTTAGGATTGCCTTTTGTAGATACTTTAGCTAGCTATGTTCCTATGTCAAGCAACCTAAGTGCCTGTGCAATGGCTTTTGCCTAGTAGGACACTTAAATGTCCTTCATCTTAACAACAAACCTTAGCCTTCAACTACTCTAGAAGAAATAGGTCTCTCCCATGTACAATTCCCCATTGGACATGATGATTGGCCACATGGGAGAGGTTTGTAGCTATGTTTTAACATCCTTTGGAGCTTTCTCCAAAAATGGCTCGAAGTTGATCTCTTGAAGGACCGATCTTTGAATGTCTTAGGACTAAATGATGTTTACGCATGCTTGAGTCAACATGACCTTAAGCCTTGGCCTTCTAGGCACTTCTCCTCTTTGTGATTATTCGGTTGGCACTTCTTCCTCTGAAATCTATTAGACATATTCCACTTTGGGTTCCTCCCAAAGAGATCCCATTGCATGGGTCACCTCTAGTAGTTCTTGGCTTTGTTCTTGCTAGCCCCTTCTAGCTCTAGGTCATTTCTCCCATGGTTTTGAGGGTTCTCCTTCCTGTGGATGTTTTTGTTTGGGTGCCATCTGTAATCACAAGAAGACCATGGATTAGCAATCATTGTGTAACCTTAAAACAATTGGGATACCTTAACTCTTGAGGATATTTACACTT
>MNCI01035648.1:169791-213443 GCA_015680685.1 Gnetum montanum
GATAAGTGCAAGATCAAAAAATAAAGTGATTTGAATAAATGATTAGGAAGTTATGAGCTCTAGAAGGTTTTGGGTTTTGAAAAATTACAAAAATTTCATGTGTCTTATGAGCAATTTGCAAAAAATTCCAAAGTGTTCAAAAGTATATATAGGATCTAAGCACTACATTGACAATGCCTAGTCAACAAGGCCTTGTCAATGTGATTGATTGCATTGATGA
The DNA here is from genome assembly GCA_015680685.1 of Gnetum montanum. Classification (NCBI taxonomy): domain Eukaryota; kingdom Viridiplantae; phylum Streptophyta; class Gnetopsida; order Gnetales; family Gnetaceae; genus Gnetum; species Gnetum montanum. The sequence goes on from MNCI01035648.1 coordinate 170,012, forward strand.
GGCCTCATTGATGTAGTCAATGACCACCGTTGACTTGGTCAAACTTTTAAGTAACAAGGAATTTTTGGATGAAATTGGGTTTAAATGGAAGCTCATAAGACCAAGAATAATATGAAAACATGAGAAGAGGGTGTTAAAGCTGATAAATTTAAAAAAATGGAGAAAATGGAGAAAAATTGATTTAGTGGATAAATGAAATGAAAGATTAAGAAGTACTGAGTGGTTTACGTAATAAAAAATGCAAAAGGTAAGATTGTAGTGATGTCAAAGGTAAGGAACCTTAACTAATNAGTAAGATTGTAGTGATGTCAAAGGTAAGGAACCTTAACTAATCAAGCCAAGAGCTATACAAGTGGGTCCTGCCCATAGTAGGCTCATGTCGTTTTTACCCTTGCATAACCTCAACCAAAGGGTCCATGGGCACCATAGTCAATTTATGGTCATGAAAAGTTAAAGACCAACCCAAAAGAATCCATTCAAGAATCCTAATACGTTAGACCAAGACATGAAGCATAACATAGAACACAATAGTGAGGTGAGGTATGGTAGTGTGGATGGATGATAGAGAAGGCATAATGGTGTTCCAAATTGAGGTCATAAGAAGTCCCTTGTGGAATTTTGTGGTTAAAATGACCTAGGAAGTTCCATCCTTAGTCCAAACCAAAACCATTTGCTCTCAGTAACTTCGCATTGCCACTCTAAGATTTATCCACCCACTCAAGACACCAAAGTGCCTCCACAAAATAACCATTATTCTACAAGAAGAAGAAAAGGGAAGTAGGAAGTAAGAGAGAGGGCCTTAGTTAGAGGGGACCTTCAAGCATAGGTGCATGTTGTTTGAGTCCCATAAGTAGTGCTTGTAGCCATTTTATTTGTCAAAGGGGTGTGCTTTGAATTTCCATTAGTTTTTTTGTTTTGTTTTTTGTTTTTGAAATGGGAATCACACCATGTGAGGACTTATTCATGTTGAAGGGATGTGCTTTGAATGCCCATTGTTTTTTCCCTAGTGTTGTTTTTTCTTTTCTTTAAATGGGAACCACACCATGCAACAACTTATTTGTCTTCCTATTATTGGTTGGTGTGGGAAAAATAGTCAAGCACTCAAGTAAGAAGAAAAAGACAAAGAGTATTGAGTTCCCTTGAAGTCACACCCTTTACAAACCTTTGAATCCTTCCTAATTTCAAAACTAACAAGGTCACCGATTGATTAAAAGTTTCTTTAATGAAAAGGGACCTCAAATTCTTAGAACAAGAAAAATAATAGAGTTCATTGGATGGGCAAATGATGTGGATTCATTGCCTGTTCCATGAAAAATAAACCATGACAAAGTCATTAGATAGTAGAATTCAAAAATAGAAACCAGACATCGACAATCACACATTAAGCATAGACCATCATTAGTAAATAGTAATCGTGGCACTATGTCCTATGACAATAAAGAAAATTTATTAGCAAAAATGAGAAAATATCACACTTAAAAAAAAGAAAGAAAAATAAAGTAAAATATATAAGAAAGTGTAAAATAATCAAGAAAGTTTAAAGGTACTAAAGGTGGTGTAAAATTAGAAAAATTCGAAAATCAAAAATTTGTAAAATTAAAAATGTGAAAAACAAAAAGATAGAAAAACTGAGAGGCCATGGTATTGGTTAGCATAGATGGCCATTTCCCCCACAACTGAGTTGGAGGGAGGAGATCCAGAAAATAGAACGTGGTTGTCCATCTGTTGAGGTGGTATTCACACCAGCCTATCTTGGTTCGAGGAAAGGTTTGACTTGTTGGATGTTGACCAACTACTTTTTATCTAGGTTGTTAGGTTTGTAGATCAATATGACCCCAGAGGAAAACGTTTGATTAATTATATAAGGTCCTTCCCACAATGTTTGGAATTTTATCTTTTGGGGTACATGTGTGGGGTTCCAATAAAGAACCTTATCTCCTAGTTGAAGTTTTACTTTCTTGATTCTAAGGTCATGACATTGCTTGTTAAATGCCTTGTTCACCTCATTCAAAGATGGGCCACTAAGTGATTTTCATTTAGCATGTTTAGATTGATCAATCTTTCCTTTTGTGCTAGACTTAGGTCAAGGTTTAGATCATAGGTCGTTGAGAGTGTACAGAACGCGAATTGAATCAAGAGTATTGGAAGTTTCTCATACACTAACTCATAGGGAGAATAGTTAATAGGAAGTTTCCAAGTTGAATAGTAAGCCCAGAGAGCATCATTAAGTTTTGTACTCCAGTCCTTCCTATATTTGCTAATGGTTCGTGTTAGTATTTTTGTAATCTCCCAATTTCTGCTTGATCATTGGCTTGGGAGTGGTAAGATGTTGTTAATTTATGTTCTACCCCCAAGCATTACATTAATTTTCTAAATATGACACTGGTGAAACGAGTTCCATTATTAGAAATTAGTGAACATGGCACTTCAAACCTATTCATGATATTTGGTTGTATAAATTTGGCATTAGTGGATAATGTACAATCAATAATGGCTACTACTTCTACCGATTTTGTGTAGTAGTCAATTGCTACTATAATATACACCTTCCTATTAGACATGGGTGTGATGGGACCCATGAAGTCAACACCCCATATGTCAAAAGGTTCTAGTGGTTGAATCCACTATTGAGGAGCTTTCATGCAAGTGGTCATCCCCTCGTCGCGTTGACAACATTCACAAGACTTGACGAACTAGTGGGCATCCCTAAAGATTGTGGACCAATAGTATCTTGCCATCAAGATTTTTATTGTAGTGTGTTCATTGCATAGTGACCTTTGCAAGGTCCTTCATTAGCATCTTGGAGAACACACACTTGATCTTTGTTAGGGACATACCAACAGATTAGGCCATCAGCACACACCTTGTAAAGATGTTTGTTAATTTCCATGAAGTATTTGGCCCAATGAAGAAATTGTTGCTTTTTCCTAAAATCCATGTTTTGTGGCATCTCTTGAGTGAGAAGATATGTGAGGATGCCATTATACCTAATTACTTTTTTAGGCATTTGTTCACTTATTACTTTAGTAAAGCAGAGTTCGTCTAGAAATTGATCAGAGAGCAGGCTCTCCTCCTCTTTGTTATCCCATCTTAAGCAAAAGAGATGGTTAGCAATCACATTATCGGTCCCTTTTCAATCTACCATAGTGAGATCGAATTCTAGCAAGATCACAAGCCACTGTATAATAAGAGAGCTCACCATTGGCTTATTCATGAGGAAGCGAATTGCACTATGGTCCATATGCACAAATACTTTGTAACCTAGCACATAGTGCCTAAACGTTTGTAGTGTGTACACCACTACCATTAATTTTTCTTCATGGTGGTGTAATTTAACTATGCTCCCACAATGCTTTTACTCATGCAATGGATAGAATATGGATGTTTCTTATCATTTATCTGCATGAGCACTGCTCCCAAAGTATAGTTAGATGCGTCTATCATGATATGGAATGGTTTGGACCAATCTAGTGCTCATAGGATTAATGNAAGACTTCAACACCTCTACTTATTTGCTATTAAAAGATACTAAGGACCAAGCATTGAAATGTTGTAAGGACATTACATAAGCCAAATGGCATTTTACAATATGAAAAAGTTCCCTAGGGACTCGTGAATGTTGTCTTGGCCTAATCTTCAAGTGCAATTTGGATTTGGTTATAGCCACTATAACTATCCAAAAAGCTATAATAACAATGCCTAGATATGGTGTCTAATACTTGATCCAAAAATGGTAAAGGAAAGTGATCCTTAAATGTTATCATATTTAATAGCCTAAAGTCAATGCAAACCCACCATTTGTCACCCTTCTTCGGTATTACGAGTGGGCTAACCCACTCACTATCCTCGATTGGATAGATGAACCTCATCTTGAGTAGTTGCTCTATTTCCTCTTTGATAATTTGCTTCAATTTGGGGTTCAATTGCCTTTGCGGCTACCTTCTAGTCTTCATGGTCGGGTCGGTGTAGATGTGATGCTGGCATATCCTTGGATTGATTCTTGTTAGCTATTGATATGACCAAGTAAAGGATGTTGACCATTTATTCACCACTTTCAACAACTTTTCCTTTTGCTTACAAGAAAGTTTGACATTAATTATGATTGATTTACCATTCTTTAAAAATGCATACTCCATACCGGCCGGTAAATCTTTTTGTTCCAAGGGCTCCTGCTTGAAGTGATTAAGGATTTCCAACTCTTCCCAACATGTATCATCATCTTCATTAGAGAGTTGGGAATGAACTTGTTTAATTTTATCCATGCCTTCAACATATGAACATGTTAGGCTCTTAGTTGGCTCCATGCATATTGTGCTACTATCTAAATCAGTTATTAGCCACTGGGTGCCCTTTTGTTTTGTGGTTGTTATGTATAGACACCTTTGAATGTTAATTTCTTATGCACATTAATTGCATGCCTTAATGTATGTACCCTTGATTGACCAAATATTTTGCACGCAATTGCACTTGTTATCACTATACATAATTGATGGGACGCGATATCGCATGGGCCACGATATCGCGTCTTCCCCTACGATATTGCGTACACGATATCGCAGCGCACCGCTAAATCTATAAATAAGAGGTGACTCTCCCTTATTTCTCAATCTAGGCCTAGATCGTAGCAAAACTCTGGCAATTTTATCTCTCCAAAGATAGAATAATTTCCATGTGCTCGCAGTAGGAGCTCCAGAGTGAATGGATCTTTATTTGAGCAAATATTGTACCTTAGCACAGGTTTGTGTGCGAAAATAAAGACGAACTTTTCGATAAACCTTGTAGTGCATGGACTAAGCTAAATAGGACTTTAATTATTGTTATTTATTATTCATAATTTAAATGCTTTATTAGTTAATTAAATCTCTCTCAACCCTTCTCCCATAGTTATGTGCATTCAGTACGACCACTTTGAGGACGTGTGTTACACTTGGTAATCCTAGCAACGAATAGCATTTGGTAATCCCAGAAAGTTGCATTGGTTTAGGGTGTGAACGGTAAGTGGGAACGAATGCTGATGCTAGGTTAATTAAGGCTTAGTTAGTTAGTTAAAGCTAGTTAATTAGTCTCTTCACCCTTCACCTCATTGGCATAGGAGATAAAAACATAAAAGATATAAAAATTACATACCTTAGACTTACTTAACCATACAACCATGACAAATACAAGTAAGTCTGGGAAGACAACGAATGATTAACCTTAAGTGTTCCATGAGGCGTGTAGGCACTTAGTCTACGGAGTTCGACTAGATCATGCGTGTAACGCTCATATTCGTATGGTTGAGTGTAGGGGTACCTCGCGACTCATCATTGGCATCGTTGTCGGGGATTGAACCCGGGTCGCTCGTGTGACAAGCAGGAATACTCACCACTATACTACAACGACATATAGTGACTGCTTACCCTTATCCTCACCGTTGTGCTCTTTGTGACTACGTCCTAATGTGGAAGGAGAGGGTGAATGGTGTGATGAAGGGGAAGAAGAAGGAGAACCATCACCATGACGATGTTTCTTACCTTCTCTTCGGTGGCTACGGTCCCGATCATGATGACGATCAGACTGCCCATCCTTGTCATGTGTTTTTGTTCCCTTAGTGAACACTTGGTGTTCGTGGGCATCAGAATTAGGGTTTTGTATCGTGGAGTACAAGTTCTGATACACCACCTCCTCACTATTGTTAGGAGGGGGAACACCATTTTGTGGAGAACCTATTGAAATAGGTTCACCACCCTTAATTACTCTTATGACAGGTGAACCGTTATGGGGCCCTTTGCCCTTCAACGATGTATGGTAGCTCTCCTGCCGTAAGTTCCTTAGACGTTGTACTACTGTGGGATGGTAATCCATTATGTCATAATCTTCTGCAACATATTCAGCGTATAATTCTGTCATGCCTATCTGTGCAAGAGCACAAGGGAGCATGTTAGGGACTGCTCGATCTGGAGGTAACACTATGTTACCTTGCAAGTCTCTCCAACGCAGTTGTTCATCCTGATGGAGGATAAAGGTAAAATCGAGTATATACTCATCGTGATGAGTATATACCACCCAATACTATTGAGGAACTGGCGGTTTTTGGTTATGTGTTTGGTGTCGTCGACTATCCTAGTGTGATCCCTAGGAAATGGAGTATGATGGGACACGATATCGCATGGGCCGCAATATCGCATCCCCTGTGATATCCTGTACGTGATATCGCAGCGCATCGCCAAATCTATAAATAAGAGGCAGCTCTCCCTTGTTTCTCAATCTAGGCCTAGACCATAGTGAAACTCTGGCAATTTTACCTCTCTAGAGATAGAATAATTTTCATGTGCCCGCAGTAGGAGCTCCAGAGTGAACGGATCTTTATTCGAGCAAATATTGTACCTGAGTACAAGTTTGTGTACGGAAATAAAGACAAACTTTTGGATAAACCTTGCAGTGCATGGACTAAGTTAAATAGGACTTTAATTATTATTATTTATTGTTCATCATTTAAATGCTTTATTAGTTAATTAAATCTCTCTCAACCCTTCTCCCATAGTTAAGTGCATTTAGTACAACCACTTTGAGGACGTGCGTTACGCTTGGTAATCCTAGCAACGAATAGCGTTTGGTAATCCCAGAAGGTTGCATTGGTTCAGGGTGTGAACGGTAAGTGGGAACGGATGCTGATGCTAGGTTAATTAAGGCTTAGTTAGTTAGTTAAAGCTAGTTAATTAGTCTCTTCACCCTTCACCTCATTGGCATAGGAGATAAAAACATAAAAGATATAAAAATCACATACCTCAGACTTACTTAACCATACAACCATGACAAATACAAGTAAGTCTGGGAAGACAACGAATGATTAACCTTAAGTGTTCCATAAGGCATGTAGGCACTTAGTTTGCGAAGTTCGACCAGACTGTGTGTGTAACGCTTGTATTTGTATGGTTGAGTGTAGGGGTACCTTGCCACTCATCAATAATGCATGAAATACACTTCTTCTTAATTTTTCCTAGCTCATTTTCCTTGAATATTTCTAGAGATAGGTCCCTTATACCCATTTGGGTGTCAACCGTGCTTAACCAAGCTCTTCCCATGATGATAGGAAAGTCATTTTTGCAATTGTTCACCTTGATTACTAGAAAATTAGCAAGATATGACCACCCATAGACTGTGGTCACAATGTCCTCTACTAATCCTAGAGAGATAGTAATCAATTGATTTGCTAATTCTAGATGGATGTTGCTCTTCTTAAGAGGTGGTAGGTTCCAAGCCTTGTGCATGTCATGGGAGATGAGGTTAACTTCAAAACTAGAGTTAAGAAAAGCTTTGCATGGCTCTTGTCCAACAATCTGTAGATAGATGAGTGGACTTCCCAAGTCAGATCTTTTTGTAGGAAGATTACCAGCCTTAATCTAGTCAGAAACAGCATGAGTTAGCATTACAATGTGGATCCTAGGCAACACTTAGTTTGAAGGGCACTCAAAGGTATTTGATGTAGAGGATGAGGATGATGGAGATGTAGGATGATCATCCGGAGTAGGTTGTGAGGGTTGAAGAGGACTGCTGGGTTAGAAGAAAGGTCGTTTCTTTGATCGATTATTTAGAACACTTGGCTAAAAAACTGGTTGTGTGTGTATAACCCTTGTAGCATTTCATTATTATAGTTGTGGAGGAATCTCACCTTGCATAGATGAAGTAAGAGGTAATTAGGTTGAAGGTGGAGGTGTAGGTGTAGGTGTAGAGGGATGTGGAGGATGAAATGGATATGGATATGGATTTTTTCCTTGAGTAGATGGTGAATGTGTTCAGTGGTACTCTGGAGGGTAATAGTGATGTTGGAATGATGCATGACTTGTAGAACTTTTAGGGAAGACAGGCTGCTGAACATAGTACCCGTATGGATTTGGTTGCCTATAAGGGTTTGTTGCCTTGGCGGTGGCATTTCCCATGACTATGGTTGATACCATTATTGGTATTGTTCATAAGGTTGTGGAGGAGTTCCACTGGGGTAGTAAGCTTGTTGTTGTTGGTGAAACTATCTTGGATTGCAAGGCAATCATCTTGGAGCTTGACTACGTGCTAGGTGAGGATTCAATGTGTACACTCTAAACTCTTGTAAGTGTGACACCATAGGGCAACATCCTTTTGGATGTTTGTATTGGCATATGTCACATTCAGTTTCATCATTAGAGTCAGACTCAACAACTTTCTCTACTACAACAGCTTTGCCCTTACCTCTTTGGTAGGCATGTTCAACTTCTTTTTACCTCCTATGACTATGCTCACTATTATGGTCTTTGGATTCTTCAGCAATCTTCAAAGTGGTTTAAAAATTTTCATCCAAAGAGTCCCATAACTTATCAACCTTGGTCGAAATATCAAAAATAGATTTTTGGATGGGCAAGGTCTTTCTGTTCACCACTTCATCAAGTGGTGACTCCTCCTTGTCACAAAATCGAACCTCTCATTTTTTAAAGGAAGGGTCCCTATTATACTCTTTAGCACTTTCCCTTTTTTATAGTTCACCTTCTTCTTTTACTACCTGCTCAATTAACCTTTGGATCTAATGAGCTCTCAGTTCAAATAATCTTCCTTGGGCATGCACCCCAAGGGTTCTTCTTGTTTTGGCTCTAAGCCCATCTACGATGTGGTGAAGTTGTTCCATTTGAGAGTAACCATGGCCAAGACATTGGTGTAGGAGTGAATAGTATTGGCCCATGGCGGCATCCAAGGGTTCATGTGCTCCTTGTTTCTAGCTTTGGATTTGCCTTCTCAAATTAGACACTTTGGAGTACGTCTGGTATTTGTTATTGAATAGTTCTAACATCGTACTCTATTTGTGGATAGATTTTGACTCTAAGAATTGGTACTAACTTTCAGCTTCCTTAATGAGTATCCTTGGGAAAATTTTGAGTTTCTACCACTCATTCTCTATGTTCTATAAGGCACAGGCATATTGAAAAGCTTGTAGATGTGTTTGTGGATTAGAATTGTATCTCCCCTCCAATTTGGGATATTGTTCATGTCCAGGTGATTGATCCAACTATCATTCATATGCCTAGTTGGGATTTTAACTGCTTCCATAATGTTAAGCATACTTCAAGTCACCAATAAGGGTTCATCATCATTACTGCGTCAATGACGTTCATGATGGTTTTGGCCATCCCTTTAGTTTTGGTGGCCTTCATGGTCATTGTTATCTTGGTGATCACCTTCATCATGGTTGTTTCGATGGTGACTTCCATGAGTACCTTTAGATCTATAGGAATGTTTAGAATCAAATGAAGAGGATGAAGAGGAAGGTGGATTGTCACTACCATTGTGGTGTTTGCCATCACTCTTACACTTGTTATGATCACCATCCTTAGATCCCTTGTTGCTGCGATGTTTACTCGAGTTTTTACCTTGGTTATCACTTTTTCCTGAACCTAATTTATGAATAGTTGATCACAAGGTCAAGTTCACACACTTGCCATCAGTAGTAGGGGGTGGAAAATCTTCATGTTGAGAACCTTCCAAGGGAGGATCCTCATTGTCCTCTTGATCTAGTAGGAACAAGGGGTTAGTGTAATGTTTTCCCTTTGTAGCTTCATGGAGTTTCTCTTGACGTTGATCTCATTTACATTGTGTTTCAATGGGATAATAATTTCAAGTGTTATATCCATCCACAATGTATTCTTCGTGAAGATCTACTATGCCCAGCTTCTTAAGGGTTTTGAATAGAATCCCATGCATAGATCTATCAAGAGGTAAGACAACGTTGCCCTCCATATTATGCCATTGCATTTGTTCATCTTGATGTAGGATGAAGATGAAATTTGGCACAAACTCATCTGGATGAGTGTATACCACCCTGCATTCTTGTGGGACTAGTGGTTTGGTATCTTCATGCTTGTGAGAAGAAAAGGACATTTTGAAAAACAAAATGAAATTGTCAGTGTGCTTTTATAATTCTATGTATAGTGGGAATGATATTAACCTTTAGGTTCGTACAACAATATAATGATATTCACTTAGACCTAAATAGCACACATTTCGCAAACAAAGTTCCCAACAATGGCATCAACAATGAGTGACAAGGTACCCCTACGCCCAACCATATGAATCACGAAGCGTTCACGCATGATCTAGTCAAATTTTGTAGACTTTGTCGTTTCCAGTGCACTATCCCTTTAGGAAGTGAATCTAGCCTTAAGGTCAATTGTTGTTTTCCCAATTACACTTGTGACGTTCGTTGGTATGGTTCAATGTAACTAAGGCATTCGATTTTTATCATTTTTATATTTTATAGTTGGGTGCTTGAAATGTAGATAAAAAGGAATTTGATTAACTAATCTAAATTAACCAATTAATTAATCCTAACATAAGTATTTGTTTCCACTTTTTGTACCCATAGTTGGCCGAATTTATACTCTCACTCCCAACAAATTCAGCCGAGGGTGAGAGCATACACTAATTCATGGATTTTTTTTTCAGAAAACCCATCCTTAGGAAAAATAAGGTACAGAACTCTTGTTCTTCGTCCAGAAGGCATGAAAATTTGGGTTTTTAAATCTTGTTCTTCGTCCAGAAGTCGTGAAATTTTTTACTCAAAGAACTTTTTACTTGTAAACTAATAAGATTCTATCGGCCAATTTATAGATATATATTATAAATATATAACTAAGCTAGTTTTAATGCCAGTTAAAAACTAAAATTTCTATATTTGATTTTCCACTCTAACTAAGCTCTTACATGAAAAAAAATGGAAAATGCTGCTACCAACATGAATGCATATAAGTGCTTTTTCTTTGTAAATATTGACGAAAAAAAATGGAAGATGCTGCTACCAACATAAATGCATATAAGTGCTTTTTTTTTTTTTAAATATTGACGATTTTAATCCGATTTTGACATCGATTTGTTTCGATTTTTCGGATCCCACCTATATACCTATATAAAAAAGGTTGCTGATTTACCACTTTTGCAATATATGTGAAAAAGCATTTTAAATCGCAAGTCCGAGATTCCACGCTTATAAGGATTGAATTCATTTGATGAATAATGATTCTCCCATAATTATTGCTAGGTAGCCAAAATGCTAATGAGCTAAACAATATCCTCTGGGACACGCAGACCACGTGGGGTATAATTTCGGGCGTCACATTTTGGCAATCTGGAATGGATTGAAGCTTACAAATATAGGAACTAGAAAAACCAGAAACAGCGCACAAACCTTTAAAAAAAACACCGTATAAAAGCAGCTTAGTTCACCGTACATTATGAGAAACTAGCATTTATGCACAATATGAAGTTTAAGCTCTGTTGTATTAGAATTTTGAATGTGCTGCTGATTATGCTTGTGTTTGGTTGCTATCCGTATTGGAGGTAATAAGCAGCACAAATAACCTGGCTAGTGCTTTAGGGTTTGCAACAATGTTAGGCGCCTGCATGGCCCTGCAAATCCCTAGTTTAATTGCATCATAGCACAAGCCATATTCGACAGTGAGCAATCTCGCAAAACCAATCGTAACTCCAGCTACAAACGCAGCAATTTTTCTGGGTATCTGTCTGCCGAACTCCATGTTGTTCCTTTTGCTTCGCCCGTGAAAACACCATCACTGTATTGTACTGCTCCAGGAGACTCTTATATACATGCGGCGTTGGAAGGAGCCTTAGGAGCCACTGGTCAGCATACATTATTGAACATGTTCCAATTCAACAATTGCAATGGCACGTGACAGTGCTTGAGCGAGAGTCAAGAAGTACTGATACCAAGTTTAGAATATGATTATTCCGATTGGAAAAGTATCTATCAGGCACATCCAAGTCAAAAGTCACTGAGAAGTTGCGGAAAATGATATTCAGTTAAGCGAACCTTAAACTGGAGCGCAGATTTCGGTAAAGTTGGGTTTACTGCTAGAGTCTGGTCAAGTCTGGCTGCTCTGTCCCCGCCAATGTTTACTTTACCCAGAATTTTTCTTGCCGTCTCAGATGGATTGAAACCCATTAATTGTACTTGCGCTGCTACAGGATTACCCATTCTGACTCTTTTCCTACTGTATTTACACGAGTTCCAACAAGTGACTTGCGTTTTCCAGATCTCTGAAGATATTCATTGAATTTACGTTGTTAATGCGAGAAACTGATGTGACAAGCTTTCCTGGTCACATTATAGGTCGTTGGTACAATTAGGCGTCTAACATGTGCCGATAAAGTTCGTCCAAGCTATAATCTATCTTATTCGGCAGGACGCGGGCCGGGGTGGGGCAAGCGAGTTTTATAAATAAAGATTGAAGTGACAAGCAAACGCTTTCATTGTGAAGGTCATGCTCTTCTTTGTTAGCACAAATAAGCATCTAACATGTGGCGATAACCAAGTTTATAGTGTTGATCAAGTTTGTCCTATTTGAATCTTGAACTTGTAATCTATTAAGGTCATGCTCTTGGTTGTTGGTATAACTAGGCATCTAACATGTGTCGATCAAGTTTGTCCTATTTGAACCTTTAACCTATAATCTAACTTGTAATCTATTAAGGTCATGCTCTTGGTTGTTGGTATAACTAGGCATCTAACATGTGTCGATCAAGTTTGTCCTATTTGAACCTTTAACCTATAATCTATTATTTGGTGGGGTGGTGGTGGGGGTCGAGGAGGAGGGGGAGGAAAGCCAGTTTTATTAATAGAAAAGAAGCATTAAATACATATTCAACATCAAAACATATAAACTAGACATAAGAGGAAAGGGAAACATAATGAAGTGGGGATGTTAAAAAAGGGACACATCTTTACAAACAATTGATCCCACATAGGAGGAATACAATATGGAGATTTACCATCCACCAAGAATGAACTGAAAATTGGAGCAGATAAGAGTGGTAGAAAATTGGACGAAGTAGAAAACACTTGAAATTAAGAAGAGACACTTTCGTAAAGAGATTTGTGCTAAAGAAGATTGCTGGGACTCACGTATCTACTTCAAGGCTACACTAGATTAATCAATTGGTTAGTATCCAACTTGAACTTTGAGGCATGAGATATGATTTGGAAGTGAATAAGGCAAAGGATCTGCAATTTCTCCATAATAGTAAGATAGATATTTGAATAATTGATCCTTTGAAAAAGAATAGTACATCTGTGCTTCTAAGTATAATAAAGAATAATGGGCATAATAACCTTCCAAAGAAATTTGAAGTACACGGAAGTGGTAGACAAAAAGCCAAACATAATGTCATCTTGAGAAAGCTTGCATGAGGGGATAACTTTAGCCCCATCCCCATGTACGCTGAGCAAAGAGGCAATGATAAAAAACAAGGACAAAATCCTCAATTCCGCCACAGAGAGGGCACTTAGGAGTGAGAATCCTAAGGTATTCAAGACATTTGCCAATGGGTAAACCTTGATGAAGAAGACACTAAAGAAATTGTTGAATTTTAGGAAGAGTTGAAGGTTCTAGATATGGTTGAAGAGGAAGAGCTAGAATTGCTCATATTCTCGTTTGTGCCAAGATTTGTTACAACGTTGGATGACCATAGAGGAATCATGCAATAGTTAAAAGGGGACATGTGGATTATAAGGCAGAAGTTATCCACTAGAGGCCATGAAAAATACTTTGAACCAAAACGTCCAAATGCAAGTATTGATGAATGAAATTATAAACTCAATCTAAGTAATGATGCATTGCTTTAGAAGCCCCATACAAAATTTTAAATACTTCCCAAGAAATCCATTGATTTGCGAGATGAAGAAAACTAATAGAAATAATTCCCTTATGATACCAAGTAGTAGCTACCCTTGCATTCATGGTGGCAAAAGGAGTGGGAGATAGTGGTAACCACTAGGGGCAAAGCTTAGAAAGGAGAGTAGGGTTGATCTTGACATTAGTCTAATTTATATAAGGGTGTAGAGCCTGCCAAGCCTTTTAAATACTTTTAAAGACATGGGTCTTGGGAATGGTGATAGTATGGGGACAAAGGATTCAATTAATGTGATGGATCACTTTCCAAAATGGCTTATTTTTGGGAAACATTTGTCGAAGCCCTAACTGGAGGAGACTCCTAATAATGTTAGGGGGATCCAGATGCTAAGCCAACCACTTAGCAACTAAGGTGAGCCCTTGTTTGAAAGAATTTAGAAGGCCTCAACCACTCCTATTCTTGGGAAGAGTAACAATATTCGAAGAAACATGATGGAAACCTTTTTAGAAGTCTTTAGATGACCACATGAAGTCTTGAAATAATCATTCCAACTTCTGATAGATAGCTTGGGAGTGAGCCTAGCACAAGGAGTAGAAGCACAAATAGATTTACAAACAAAGTACTTACCTACAAGAGTGAGGGGTTTAGTCTTCCATTTTTCACTTTTCCTTTGAATTCGATAAATTACTTACTCCCAAAGAATTGAAGTAGGATCTCTAAAATAGAAGGGAATTCCCAGATCTTAATGATATCTGGGTCCTGAATAAGCTTCCAGTTATAGTGTGGCAATGACTATAATTGTTGGCAAAACCATAAACAGAAGATTTACTCTAGTTAATAGTGGAGTTGAAGAGAGAGCAATATTGCTCCACTTGAAATAAGAGTCACTGCACATTGATACTAGTGGTTTGAATGAGGAAAAAGAAGTTTGGCTAAATGCATATTAAGAAGTTGATATTGAGGGGAAGAGAGATGTACCTTGAAGAGAATATTATTTTGAATATCAAAGTTTAATTGATGATAGAGGAAGTCAATAGTGATGATGAAGAGTGATGAGGGATGAAGGTACCTCTACGTCCAACTATATGAATCACAAAGCATTCATGCACGATCTAGTTATATTTCATGGACTCTGTAGTTTTCCGGTGCACTAGTTCTCTAGGAAGTGAATTGGGTGTTCAGAATGTTCGTTGTCTTCCCAACTACACTTGTGAAGCTCAAGGGTATGGTTCAAGTGTAATTGAGGTACATTATTTTTATCATTTTTTGTTTTATGGTTTTGGTACTTAAAATAAATAGGATAAGTAATAAAGTAATTTAATGTATGATTTAATCTAATTGACTAACTATTGTGTTACTAGTCCTAACATAAGTATCTAGTCCCACTTGCCGTACACCTCTTGAACACATATAGTGTTGCTGGGTTACCAAGCATCAAGTGTTGTTGGGATTACCAAACATCATATGCATGCTTGAAGTGGTCATACTTATGTGTTTACTTAATTTCTATTTAGCTTATCTTGCTTAATTACTTAATTAGCTTAATTATTGAGGAACATTGAATAAATGACTAAAAGCATTAAATGCATGAATAAAATATTTAAGCTATGCAGAATGCTACAAGGTTTATCAAGAATTTCATCTTTATTGCCACACACATTATCATGCTCAGGTACAACAATGCTCGAATAAAGATCTGTACACTTAATGGCTATTGCTGTGGGCACTCGGGAAAATATTCTAACTTTTGAATGGAAGAACTACAAGAGATTTGCTACAACTATGATAGAATGATGCCTAAACATGGTGAGTTGGCATGTATATATAGACAGGAATAGACTCAAAGTTGATGGGGCCACGTCAATGCATCAAATGATGCATTGACGGGGCCTAGTGGATGAGGCCTCGTTGACGTGGCCAATCCACAACTCATCATACCTCCACGACTAAATGAAAACTCATCCTCAAGTTCTTTACAAAATTGGGAAGGCGTGAGATTATTAACTAGCACTTGAATCAACAAAACTACATGATAAAACTAAGTGCCCAGGTGTATAAATCAACAAAATTAAAAATTGTCGTGTTCATGACACAAAATTTTACATTAACCAAAAAATTAGACAACATGTCCTTTGATGATGTGAAGGCAACTGAAAAGATCACATGGTCCTAGGCGGTGGAGGTTCTTGAGGCTTCGACAAACCTTCTCCAGCTTCAGGCACATATGGTGGTTGAGGCTGTTGTGGTTGTTTAGCTGCTGTTGCAACTTTTGGCAGTAAACGGAAAGCATCTAGCAATGCTTTCAGTTTTTTCTCCTTATAAGATTGTGCATGATCCACACAACTTTACCAGTGTGAGTTGGAATGGGCACATCCCAACGATAAGGAATTTCTGGGAACATCTCCTTAGCATTGACAAAACATGTAGTGAATTTTTTGTGTTCGATATCGAATATCATGATTATGTTTTGCAGCTCTTGGTAGTCATTCATTCTCCAAGCTAGGTTCTTGGCAATTGATTATTGATTAGTGAATTTTGCCGTGAGAACTTCGAGTTTAGCGTTTTCCATCTTAAGTTTTTACTTGGTGTCCTTGTGGTGCTTGAACTCGGCCTTGTACAACAAGTGTGAGTTGGCCATCTATTTTTCAAGTTCTAATTATGGCCATCTAGTAGTTAGCATTACTAGATTTATGTAGAAAAGATTGGCCAATTCCACATATTCTATCATTTCTTCGATCTGTAACTCCTTCATGCAGATCTCCACTTTGTTATAGGCATCTATCCCATTAATGATAGGCTGCCAAATTTCTCTTCCTTGCTGGAGTTACTAGAGGGTATCATTTACTTCTATCTTAGCCATTTAGATATGCTTCTCATTCACCTCCTTCTATAGGCCAACCTGGTCTCTATAATGATTCGTGACTCTCTTAAATTTGAAAGCCTCATTCTTCAATGCAACAATTTCAATAGTAGATTTTTGGCATAAGGCGCAGACTTCCTCTATAGATAGATTGCGATTTTCTATTGCCAATTTCCTCAATTCTGTGTTTGCTCTAGCTAGTTGCTCCTACTATTGATGGATAAATTCTTGTATTTGTTGTTTTTGTGCATCAACATTTTGCAAGTGATAGTTTTCTATGGTTAGTGTTCCATTTTTTTGGCACATTTGAACCAAGTCCTTTAAAACTAAATAGGTCTTTGCTTTAGCCACGGACTGGTTAAAGATAGACATCACCATTCCCTTCTCAACTTGTTTTAATCATTCTTGAAGTTGCTAAAAAGATTCATCTTTGGTTATTGCAAGGTTGAGGAGTGTAGGGTCAGTAAAGTAGGCATGTAATTTAGCAACCTCCACATCCAAACACTAGTTTTGTGCTTGAGCCGTTTCATGTTGTCCTTCCAAGATGATACATTTCCCCTTTGCCTCGAGTAGCTTCGACTAGGTTGCAGTAATGTTGTCTGGAAAATCAAAGATGTCAAGAATTAGTTGCTTGGTCCCCACTAGTTAGTCTAGTAACTCCTCATGCTGGGTTATAATCAATCTTCTGCTGATAGTTTTTGTAGACATCTGTACATCTCAGAGCATAGATACATATAGTATAGATGTCGTAGGTGCATTAAGTGCTTTTGCAATTTGGTTGGTAACAACTTCTACAGTTTTCTCCTATCCTTGGTATTGCATCACCAATATAGTTTCCCCCTCGCCATCCTCTAAGTGCATTGATAAGGAGGTAGCATTCTTAGAGATTTTTGGGAATAAATGGTGTTGAGATAGATACACTGTCACCTCTTGGGCACTGGGATTTGATCTCTCGGGTAGCTATGTTTATTGGGCTGAGAATATTGGACCACCTCCCTTCATTTGACTAATTATTCGAGCCATCTCATTAAGGTAACTCATCGTAGGTTGATATATAAATGGATCTCCACCACTCGTTCTTGCTCGCTACTTCTACTCATGCAAGAGCTATTTTTAGATTTCATGCAAGTACTCAATGATTGTGGAAGCCTCTGACGTTGTTTCTTGAGTGCGTGGTGGAGGTGGCAATTGCTGCTCCTCTTTCCTAGACATGGTAAGTTTCTTCTCTTTCATCATTTTGGACTAATAGGCTATAGGAGTATGCCTAATTGTGTTGTTTACGTAGTAAATTATCCTTGCTATTTGCAAATTTTTTGGATAAGGCATGGAAAAGCCAAGGTTTTCCTTCCATGTTTAGTTTTTGAAACACATTTCTATCTCTAAATAGATTAATTGTGAAGGGTTTGCTAGAAATATCCATCTTAGAGCAGTGCATGCTTGAGTGGAGAAGGCAGTCACTTTATAGGGCCTCACCATTGGGTTGAGGTGATAGGTTGCTATCTTGAAGTATATGCACTTTGTTGGTGTTAGTGCACCAAATTCCTTACAGTTGACCCTATAACGCTACTAGGTCCACTTTCTTTTGACCTCTGGATTAGCTTGTATAGATAACTCTTGCAGTTATGTTCAAAAATTAAGCAACCCAAGAGCCTATGAGATGGCTTCAACTGAGTCAGACACCTGAATGTCCTTGATTTTCACAGTGGAACCTACCTGTCTATTATTTCAAAAGAGGTACATCTCTCCCATGTACAACTTCTTGCTCGAAGTGATGATTGGCCACATGGGAGAGGTTTGCAATTGTGTCTTTACCTCTAATGGAGCATGTTCTAAAAATGGCCCAAAGTTCAATTCCTAAAGAATTGAGCATTGAACATCATGGGGCCTGATTATGTTGAGGTAGGCTTGTGTTAGTGTGACTTCAAGTCTCGGTATGGGCCTTGGTGCCTCCCCTCATTATGATTGTTCTATTATAGTATTTTTGTGGAAATGTGTCGAATAGATACCACTTCGGGCTCCTCCCAAAGAGGTCCCATTGCATGGGTTTCTTTTGCTTGTTCCTGGGCTTGTTGTTATTGGCCCCTTCCAGTTTTGAGTCATTTCTCCCTTGGTTGAGATGGTTCTTCTTCTTGCAGTCATATTGGTCTCGATGTCATCTAAAATCACAACATGACCACATGTTAGCAATTATTATGTAATGTAAAAAAATTGGGATACCTTATCTCATTTGGAAGGTGATGAGTTGTGAGATACCCCTATGCCCAACCTTATGAATCACAAAGTGTTCATGCACAATCTGGTTGAATTTTATGGACTTTATAGTTTTCGGCGCACTAGTCTTCTAGGAAGTGAACCTTGCCTTAAGGTTGTTTGTTGTCTTCCCAATTACACTTGTGACATACACTAGTATGGTTAAGTGTAGTTAAGTCATTTGATTTTTATCATTTTATAATTTATGGTTTTGATGTTTAAAGAGGGATAAAGTAATTAGATTGACTAATTTAATTTAACTAATTAACTAGTATCTAAGTAGTCCCAACATAAGCATCTGGTCCCACTTTCCACACACATCTTGAACCCACGTATCCACTACTAGGTTACCAAGCGCTACACTACTAGGTGTACTAAGCAATAACATTGCTAGGATTACCAAGCGAATATGTGTTATGCTCGAAGTGGTCATACTTATGTGTTTAATTTATCTAGCTTATCTTTCTTAATTACTTCATTACCTTAATTATTAGAAAACATTGAATAAATAATTGAAAACATTAAATGCATAAATGAAACATTTAAGCTATTCAGAATGCTGCAAGGTTTATCAAGAAGTTCATATTTATTGCTGCACACACTATTATGCTCAGGTACAACAATGCTTGAATAAAGATTTGTACACTCAATGACTCCTGTTGCAAGCACTTGGAAAAAATATTTTAACTTTCAAATAGACAAACTGTAAGAGCTTTGCTACTACTTTGATAATTGATGCCATAAATGTGGTTGGTAAGCATGTATTTATAGACCAAGATAGACACCTACATTGACGAGGCCACATTGATGCAATAAACTACATTGATAGGGCCTAGTCAATGCAACAGACTACGTCGATTGGGCCTAGTTGATGTGACAAACCAAAACTCATCATACCCCCATGACTGAATCAAAACTCATTGTTAAGTTCTTTACAAAATTGGGAAGGTATGGGATTATTGACTAGTTTTTGACATAACAAAACAAAACAACATAGACATAACAGTACTGAGTGCCCAGTGTACGAACCAACAAATTAAAAAAATTACGGTGTTCATGATACAAAATTGAACATCATGATATGATTCTTCAAAATTGGACAACACATTTTTTGATGGCATGAAGTTGGCGGAGAAGGTCAGATAGTCCTAGGTGATGGTGACTCCTGAGGCTCTAAAAGACCTTCACTAGCTTTAGGCATGTGTGGTGGTTGAAGTGGTCCTGTTGCTACTGTGACTTTAGGTGGAAGGTGAAAAGCATCTAGCAATGACTTCATTTTCTCTTCTTTACTCCTAAGATCATTCATGGTCCATGTAGCTTCATCGATGTGGGCTAGGGTTGGAACATCCCAAGGACAAGGCAAAATAGGAAATAACTCTTTAACATTGACAAACTAGGTTGCAAATTGCTTGCACTCGATGTCAAATGCTCAGAGTGTCTTGCAGCACCTGGTAGTTTTTCATTTGTTTGACTAGCTTCTCTGTGACTAATCTTTGGTCAGTGAATTTTTCCTTAAGAACCTCAAGTTCAGCATTTGCCATTGTAAGCTTTTTCTTGGTGTCTTTATGAGTCTTGAACTTTGCATCATATAATAAGTATGAGCTAGCCACTTACTTCTCAAGCTCAGACCATGATCATCTGACAATCAGCATTACAAGGTTTGCATAGCAGAGTAGGACAGCTCCATGTATTTTTTCATCTCTTCAATCTACAACTCCTTCATGAGGATATTTGCCTTATTGTAGGTATCAATCCCATCGATGATGGATTGCCACATTTCTCTACCTTGTTGGACTTGCTAGAGGGCCTCATTAACCTTTGCCTTTGCTAGTTGGATATGCTTTTCATTTACCTCCTTCTGTAGGCCAACCTGGTCATTGTAATAATCTTTAGCTTTTTCAAATTTCAGAGCCTTGTTTTTCCAGGTAGCAATCTTGATGGTTGATTTCTAGTGTAAGATGTGGACCTCCTCCATGGAGAGATTACAATTATCTATTTTCAATCTCCTCAATTCGAACTTTTTCCTAGCAAGTTTCTCTTGCTATTATGGATGAATTCTTCTAGCTATTATTTTTGCGCATCAAAGTTTCATAGGCAATGATTTTCTGTGGTCAAGGACTCATTTTCCTGGCATGTTTGAATCAAGTCCTTTCGTACTACATGAGTTTTAGCTTTTGCTATTGACTGATTAAAGACCACTATTATCATCTCTCTCTCAACCTTCTTTAGCTATTCTTGAAGCTATTGAAAAGCTTTGTCTCGTGTTAATGTAGGGTTGATAAAAGTAGGGTTAGTAATTCAGGCATGCAACTTGGCAACTTCTACGGCCAAGCTTTGATTGTGTGTTTGAGTTGTTTCGAGTTCCCCTTCTAAGATGAGGCACCTGCCCTTTACCTATAGCAGTTTTGATTGGGTTACAGTGATGGTATCTAGAAAATCAAATATATCTAGAATTGGTTGCTTGGTTCCCACCAGTCGGTCTAGTAGTTCTTCATGTTGGGCTGTACTTAATTGCTTGTTAATTGTCCTCGTGTATGTCTACACATCTCTTAGTATAGAAACATCTGGTTTAGGTGCTACAAGTGCATTTAATGCTTTAGTGACTTGATCAACAATGATCTCTATAGCTATCTCTTGCCCTGGGTGCTGCATCACCAATACAGTTGCCTTTTCACCCTCCTCCAAGTGTAGTATAAAGGAAGCGACATTTCTAGAGATTTTTGGGAATAGATGATGCTGAGAGAGAGACACTATCACCTCTCAAGCACTTGGATTTGACCTTGTAGGCAATCATGTTTGTTAGGGAGACAATATTGATCCACCTCCCTTCATTTGGTTGATTGTACAAGCCACTTCTCTAAGGTGACTCATGACTAGTTTGTACATAAATGGATCTCCATTAGTAGTTCTTACCTATTGCTCTTGTTGTTGCAAGAGTTGCTCTTGGATTTTCTGCATGTGCTCAACTTTACTGCAGGCCTTTGGTGTTTGCTCATGAGTAGGTGGTGGAGGTGGTCATTGTTGCTTCTCTTCTATTGTCATGGTAGGCATCTTATCCTTCATCATCTTGGTTGAAGAAGCATTAGGAGCATGCCTGAGTATATCATTTGCATAGCAGACTATTCTTACCCTTTTGCATAAATTTTTGATTAGTTAAGAAACAAGTAGGATCTTTCTTCTATGTTCATTCTCCTTGAAGTGCTTCTCTATTTCTAGAAAGATCAATTGTGGAATATTTGCTAGAAATTTTTTGCTTAGAGCAGCACATGCTCTAGCGGAGAAGGCTATCACCTTACTGGGCCTCACCATTAGATTGAGGTGGTAGGCCACTATCTTAAAATAGACTTGCTCCACTAGTGTGAGCATGCCTAACTCCTTGCAGTCAACCCCATAACACCATCGAGTCCATTCCTTCTTTGCTTCAGGATTGGCTTATGTTGATAGCTTTGCCAACTGGGTTCTTACATCAGGTAACCCAAGGACCTACACAATTGCTTCTATTGAGTAGGATACTTGAATATCCTTGATTTTCATAGTAGCTCTTGCTCTCCTATTATTCCAAAAGAGATATGTTTCTCCCATGTACCACTACCCACTGGAAGTGATGATTGGCCACATGAAAGAGGCTTGTAGTTGAGCTCTAACATCTTTTGGAGCTCGTTCAAGGAATGGCTTGAAGTTTAGCTCTTGAAGAACTGAGTGTTGAATTTCACAATTCTCGATTATGTTGAGGCAGACCTGTGTGAGTGTGACTTCCAGTTTGGGTATAGGGCCTGGTGCCTTGCCTTGCTGTAAGTGTTCTGATGTAGCTTCTTCTTTGGGAATCTATTGGATAGATTCCACCTTGACCTCACCTCTGAGAGGTCCTGTTGCATGGGTTGCCTCAACTTTTTCTTGGTCATGTTCTTGTTGGCCTCCTTCCTCTAGGCTGTTTCTCTTGTGGTTGTGATGGCCCTTCCTCCTATGGTCTCTTTGGCCTTGGTGCCATCTATGATCACACATAACAATGGATTAGTAATTATCATGTAACTCAAAATGATTGAAATACCTTGTCTCATAAGGAGGTTACATTTGGCTAGGGTGTGATTATGGTTGGATGGATTTAATATTTAATTATTAATTTAATATTTGCTTTATTGAAGTTGTTGGAAGGGTTAAATTCTCAAAAATTAATGATTTAATAGCATTTTACATCTTAACCCTTTGGGGGAGTTAGGAAAAAATTCAACAAAAAAATTCATTGAAACCTTGGGATTTGCTAACCCCATGACTAAGAGCTTACCTCTAGTAATTGCAAGGTCAAAAAATGAGGTGATTCAGATAAATGGTGTGAGAGTTATAGGCTTGGGAAGGTTTTGGGCTCTAAAATTGCAAAAACTCCTTGGGCATTATGGACCAAATGTGAAAAATCCAAAGTGTTCAGTAGTATTTATACTATTTTTGCATTGTGTTGATGGGGCCTCGTCAATAGGGCCAAATCAACACGGTCCTCTACGTCAATGGGGCCTCGTCGATGCAATTGTTGACCATCGTTGACTTTCGTTGACTTGGTCAAAACTTGAAAATTACAAAGATATTTTGAATGAAATTAGGATAAAATGGAAGCCCAAATAACCATGAACATGATGAAAATGTGAGAAGAGGATGCTAAAGTCCCAAAAACTAAGGAAATTAGAAAAAATGATAAAAATGGGATAGAAAATAAGAGTTCAGGGAGCATAGAGTGGTTTACCCAAAGGAATATGTGAAAGATAGATTTGTAACAATGTCATAGGTAAGGGACTTAACTAACTAAACTAAGAGATATGTAAGTGGGTCCTCCCCATAGCAGGCTCATGTCCTTGTTGCCCTTGCATAACCCCAACTAAGGAGTCCATGGGCGCCATAGTTAATTAATGGTCATAAAAAGTTAAGGACCAAACAAAAAGAATCTATCCAAGAATTCCAACACATTAAACTAAGACATCTAGCATAACATAGAAACTAGTAGTGAGGTGAGTTATGGTAGCATAAATGAATGACTCAGAAGGTGGGATGGAATCCTGAATTAGGTTCATAAGAATTCCCTTGTGGAATATGTGTTTAAAATGATCTGAGAAGATCCATCCTTAGTCTGGATCAAAACCAGCCTCTTTTAGTGACTTTGCATCATCATTCCAAGGCTGATCAACTCACCCAAGACATGAGAGTGCTCCCATAAAATAATCACCATTCTAAAAAGAAAAGAAAAAAGAAGTAGGAAGTGAGAGAGAGAGGGCCTTAGTTAGAGGGGACCTTTAAGCATGGGTGCATGTCTTTCTACTCCCATAACTAGTGCTTGTAGCCCATTTATTTGTCTAAGGGGTGTGCTTTGAATTCCCATCATGTTTTTGTTTTTTTGTTTTTTTTTTCAAGTTTTTGGATTGAAACCACACCATGCAAAGACTTTATTTGAATTCCTATTAGTGGTTGGATTGGAACGGTAAGAAGCTCATGAAAAGCACCCAAGCACTCAAGTAAGTAGAAGAGTACAAGGAGTATTAAGTCCCCTTGAAGTCACACCCTCCACAAACCTTTGAATCTTTCCCAATTCTAGAACTACCAAGGTCACCAATTGATTAAAAGTTTCTTTAATGAAAGGGACCTCAAACTCCCAGAACAAGGAAAACCATAGAGCTTATTGGATGGGTGGATGACATGGACTCATTGCTTATTCCATGAAAAATAAACCATGTCATAGTCATCAGAAATCAGAATTCAAAAATAGAAAGTAGACATCAACAATCACAACATTAAGCACAAACCATCATTAGTAAACAATAATAGTGGCACTATGTCCTGTGGCAATAAAGCACTTTTATTAGCAAAAATAATGAAAATTCACACTTAAATAAAACAAAACAAAGTAAAATATATGAGAAAGTGTAAAATAATTAAGAAAGGTTCAAACGTACTAATAATGGTGCAAAATTGGGAAAAATTTGAGAATTAAAAATTTGTAAAATAAATAACTTGTAAAATCAAAAACGTGGAAAAAAAAAGTAGAAAAACTGAGAAGCCATATGGACCATTAGCATGGATGACCATCTCCCCCACAAGTGAGTTGGAAGGAGGAGATCCAAAAAATGGATTGTGGTTGTCCGTTCGTTGAGGTGGTAGTTGCACTAGGTTATCTTGGCTCTAGGAAAGGTTTCACTTGCTAGATGTTGACCAATTGCTTTTTATTTGGGCATTCAGGTTTGTAGATTAACATGGCCCTAGAGGAAAGGTTTGATCAATTATATAAGGTCCCTCCCACAATGTTTGAAATTTTGTCTTATGGGGTATGTGTGTGAGGTTCCAATAGAGAATCTTATCTCCTGGTTGAAATGTTAATTTCCATATCTTGAGGTCATGACATTGCTTATTGAATGCCTTGTGCAGCTCATTCAAAGATAGGACCACCAATTGATTTTCATCTAGCAAATTTAGGTTGATCAATCTTTATTTTTGTGTTAGACTATTTCAAGATCCAGATCATAGGCTGTTGAGAGTGTACAAAGCTTGGACTGAATTGAGAGCGTTGGAAGTTTTCCGTACACTAACTCGTAGGGAGAGTAGCCAATAGGGAGCTTATATGTTGAGCAATAGGCTTAGACGACATTTTTGAGTTTGGTGCTCCAATCTCTCATATATTTGCTTATGGTTCTTGTTAAGATCTTTATGATCTCTCAATTAGTTACCTTTTCTTGATTGTTGGCTTGGGGATGATAGGGTGTTGTTAATTTATGTTCAACCACCAAGTGTTGCATCAACTTTCTAAAAGTGGCACTTGTTAAATGAGTTCCATTGTCAAAAATTAGTGTATGTGGCATCCCAAACCTATTTACAACAATTTGTTGTATAAATCTAGTAGCAGTGAATGATGTACAATCAGTAACAGCTACTGCTTTTTCCCATTTTGTGTAGTAGTCGACTACTACGGTGATATACATCTTTTCATTGGACATGGATGTGATGGAACCCATGAAGTCAACACCCCATATGCCAAAAGGCTCCAGTGGTTGGATCCACTGTTGAGGATCTTCCATTCAGGCGGTCATCTCACCATCTCATTGACAACGTTCACAAAATTGGACAAAGTAGTGGACATTTCTGAAGATTGTAGGCCAATAGTATCCTACCATTAGGATTTTTATGGCTATGTGTGTCCCATATTAATTAAGAGAGGTGGTCAGTGACCACATTCTTAGTTCTTTTTCAATCTACCATCATGAGATTGAATTCTTGCAAGATCACAAGTCACCATATGATACAAGGGCTCACTGTCGGCTTTTTCATGAAGAAGTAGATTGCATTATGATCCATGTGCAAAAATACTTTGTAGTCAAGCACATAATGCCGAAACTTTTCAAGAGCATACACGAGAATCATTAGTTCTTTGTGTGTAGTGGTGTAATTTAATTGTGCTCCCACAATGCTTCAGCTTGTGTAGTGGATGCAATATGGACATTGCTTATCATCCAACTACATGAGCACTGCTCCCAGGGCATAGTTAGATGCATCCATCATGATGTGGAATGGTTTGGACTAGTTTGGTGCCCATAGAATTAGTGTTTCTTCAAGTTTCTCCTTTAATTTTTGGAATGCATGTTCACATTCCTTGGTCCAAATGAAAGGTGCATCTTTCTTTGTAAGCTCTATCAACGATTTTGCAATCTTAGAGAAATTCTCTATGAATCACTGGTAGTAGCCAGCATGTCCAAGGAATGACTTGACATCTTTAATTATATTTAGTTGGCATGTAATTCCTTGGATGATCCTTATTTTTTCTAGGTCTACCTCAATTCCCTCTTGTGAAATTTGGTGCCCTAACACAATGCCTTCTTGGACCATAAGGTGACTTTTTTGCTAGTTGAGCTGCAGATTTGTTTCCACACATCTTTTCAATACTTGCTCAAGGTGGTCTAAGGCTTGCTCAAACGTAGCTCCATAGGTGAAGAAGTCATCTATGAAGACTTCCATACCACTATTGATCTGTTATTGGAAAATACTAAGGATTAGGCATTGAAATGCTGTAGGGGCATTGCACAGACCAAATGGCATCTTACAATATGCAAAAGTCCTCTAGGAACTCATGAATGTTGTCTTGGATTGATCATCTAGCACAATTTGGATTTGGTTATAGCCACTATAACCATCCAAGAAGCTATAATAGCAATGCCCGAAGATAGTGTCCAACACTTGGTCCATAAATGGTAATGAAAAATGATCTTTAAATGTTGCCATGTTCAATAGCTTGAAGTTGATGCAGACCTACCACTTGCCATCTTTCTTTGACACAATTACGAGTGGGCTAACCCACTCACTATTCGCAATGGGATAGATGAACCTTGCCTTGAGGAGTTGCTCTATTTCCTCCTTGATGATCTACTTCAATTTGGAATTTAGCCATCTCTGCAGCTACCTTCTTGCCTTCATGGCCAGGTCAGTGTAAATGCGATGTTGGCATATCCTTGGATCAACTCCTGTCGGCTCAGGAAATGACCAAGCAAAGTTATTGGCCATTTGTTAACCACTTTTAATAGTTTTTCTTTTTGTTTAGGAGCAAGTTTAGAATTAATTATGACTAATTTTCCATTATTTAAAAATGCATATTCCATAGTAGCTAGTAGAGTTTTTAGTTCCATGGACTCCTACTTAAAGTTATCAGGGATTTCCAACTCTCCCCAATAGGTATCATCATCTTCATCTTTAGAGTTGATGATGAACTTACTCAAGTTCATCTATGCTTTTAACATAAGCACATGTTAGGCTCTTAGTTGGTTCCATGTATAATGTGCTACTATCTGAGTTAGCTATTAGCCACTGGGTACCCTCCTATTTTGTGGCTACTACATATAGGCACCTTTAAATATATATTTCTTATGTACACTGATTGCATGCTTTGACATATGTACTTTTGATGGACCAAATCTTTTGCACACAATTGCACTCATTATCATAGTATGTGATGCATGGAATACGCTTCTTCTCTAACTTTCCAAATTCATTTTCCTTGGAGATTTTCAAGGAGAGGTCCCTTATGCCCATATTTGCATCGACTATGCTTAAACAAGCCCTTCTAATAATGATGGGGAAGTCATCTTTGTAGTTTTCAACCCTCATCACTAGAAAATTGGCATGATAGGACCATCCACTTACTATGGTTACAAAGTCCTCCACCAATCCCCAAGGAACAATGATCAATTAATTTGTTAATTCTAGATGAATGTTGCTCTTCTTGAGAGGAGGTAGGTTCCAGGCCTCATACACATCATGGGAGATGAGATTAATACTAGAACCAAAATCAAGAAGAGCCTTGCATGGATCATGTCTAGCAATCTATAGGTAAATGAGAGGACTTCTTGGGTTGGGTCTTTTCATGGGAAGATTGCCAGCCTTGATCTAATTGAAAATAGCACGATTTAACATTATAGTATAGATTTGAGGTGATGTTTGGTTTGAAGGGCACTCAAATGCATTTGATGCAAAGGATGAGGGTACTAGAGATGCAGGGTGATCAGCCACATTAGGTTGTAATGGTTGGAGAGGATTGTTGGATCAAAAGAAGGGTCTTTTTCTGGATTGATTGTCCAAACCACTCAGCTAGAAAGCTAGTTGTGAATGTAAAACCCTTGCAGCATTTTGTTGTTACCGTTAGAACCAAAATCAAGAAGAGCCTTGCATGGATCATGTCTAGCAATCTACAGGTAAATGAGAGGACTTTCTGGGTTGGATCTTTTCATGGGAAGATTGCCAGCCTTGATCGAATCGAAAATAGCATGAGTTAACATTATAGTATAGATCTGAGGTGATGTTTGGTTTGAAGGACACTCAAATGCATTTGATGCAACGGATGAGGGTACTAGAGATGCAGGGCGATCAGCTGCATTAGGTTGTAATGGTTGGAGAGGACTATTGGGTCAGAAGAAGGGTCTTTTTTTGGATCGATTGTCCAAACCACTCAGCTAGAAAGCTAGTTGTGAATGTACAACCCTTGTAGCATTTTGTTGTTACCATTGTGAAGGAATCTCATCCTACATGGATGGAGAAAGAGGTAACTAGGTTAGGGCAGAGTTGTGTACGTGGATGGATGTAGAGGGTGGTATGGATATGGGTTTTCTCCTCAAGTAGATGGTGAATGTGTTCGATGGTACTCTAGAGGGTAATAGTGATGTTGAAATGAGGCATGAATTACAGAACTTCTTAGAGAGAAAAGTTGTTGAACATAGTACTCGTATGGATCTAGTTGTCTATAACGATACTACTATCTTGGTAGTGGGATTCCCCACAATTGTGGTTGGTGGCATTGTTGGTATTGTTCATATGGTTGTGGTGGAGCTCCACTTGGGTAGTAAGCTTGTTGTTGTTGGTGGAACTGCCTTGGATTGTCTTGAGGATAAGGCAACTACCTAGGGTGCTTACCTATGTGCTAATCAAGGATTCAATGCGTACATTCTAGACTCTTGTAAGTGTGACACCATAAGGCAACACCCCTTTTGATGCTTTTATTGATAGATGTCACAACTAGCATCATCTTCAGAGTCTATCTCTACCACTTCCTCAATAGCAACAACTTTTCCCTTACTTCTCTAGTAGGCACATTCAGCTTCTTTTCACCTCTTGTGGTTATGATCACTATTTTGCTCTTTAGATTCTTCAACAATCTTCATGCAGTTTGGAATTTTTCATCTAGAGAGTTTGATAATTTATCAACCTTTGCCAAAACATCAGAAATAGATTTTTGGACAGGCAAGATTTTCTTATTCACCACTTCATTGAGTGGCGACTCTTCCTCACAAAATCGGACCTCCTGTTTCTTGATGGAAGGGTCCCTATTATACACTTTCACACTTTTCCTTTTTTGCAACTCACTTTCTTGTTTTTCTATTTTCTCTATTAGCCGTTGGATCTAGTGAGCTCTTAGTTTATATCATCTTTCTTGGGCATACACCCCAAGAGCTCTTCTAGTTTCTACTTTGAGCCCATTTATGACGTGGTAAGTTTCCTCTAAGATTAAACATGGCTAGGGCATTGGTGTAAGAGTGAATAGTATCTATCCATGGCAGCATCCAAGGGTTCATGTGTTCCTTGTTTTCAGCCTTGGATTTGCCTTCTTAGATTAGACACTCTAGATTATGTTTGGTATTTTTCATTGAACAACTCTAACATGGTACTCCATCGGTGAATGAATCTTAGTTCCAAGGATCGGTACTAGCTCTCAGCTTCTTTAATGAGTGTCCTAGGGAAGAGCTTGAGTTTTTGCCAATTATTTTCAATGTTTGGTAAGGCACATGCATCATGGAAAGCTTGTAGATGATTCTACAAATTAGAATTGTATCCCCCTTCAAATCATGGAATATTATTCATGTCTAAGTGCTTGATTCAACTATCTTTCATATGCTTGGTTGGAATTCTAACTACCTTGCAATGTTAAGCATACTTCTAGTCGCTAATATAGGTTCATCATTATGATTATGTTGATGACATCAATGATGGTTTTTGTCACCTCTATGTTCTTGATGGCCTTGATGGTCATTGTTGTCTTGTTGATCACCTTCATCACGATTATTTCAATGGTGGCTTCTATGAGAACTGAAAGATGAAGAGGAATGTTCATAATTAGATGAAGAAAATGGAGAGAAAGGTGAACCACCATTGCCACCGCAGTGTCTACTACCACTTTTTTTCTCATTACAACCTCCATCCTTAGATCCTTTACTATTATAATGTTTACCCGAGTCCCTACCTTGATGATCACTTTTTCCCAAACCTAGTTTATGAATAGTTGATCGCAGGTTCAGGGTCACACCCTCATTACCAACAACAGGGGGTGGAGAATCTTCATGTTAAGAACCTTTAAAGGGACGGTCCTCATTGTCATATTGATCTAGTAGGAACAAGGGATTAGCGAAATGTTTCCCCTTTGTAGCCTCATGGTGCTTCTCCTAATGTCGATTTCTCTTGCATTGTGTTTCAATGGGGCAGTAGTCTCGAGTGTCATAACCATTCACAACATATTCCTTATGAAGATTTGAAATGCCCAACTTCTTAAGAGTTTGAAATAGCATCTTGGATATAGATTGATCAGGGGGCAAGACGATGTTGCCCTCCATATCACACCATTGTAGCTATTCATCCTGATGTAGGATGAAGGTGAAGTTTGGTACATACTCATCTGGATGAGTGTATACCACTTTGCACTCCTATGGATCCAACAATTTGACATCTTCACAATTGTGAGAAGAAGACATTTTGCAAAACAAATAAAATTATCAGTGTGCTTAGTAGTTATATGTTGTTTGAGAGTGATGTTGACCTTAAGTTCATCCAATGATATTAATAGTATTCACTAATCTTACATAGTACACGTTTCAACAAATAAAGTTCTCAGCAATGGTGCCAATGATGAGAGGTGAGGTACCCCTACATCCAAACATACGAATCACAAAGTGTTTATGTGTGATCTTTTCATATTCCGTGGACTTTATAGTTTCCAGTGTAGTAGTCTTTTAGGAAGTGAACCTTGCCTTAAGATCATTTGTTGTCTTCGCAATTACACTTGTCATGTACATTGGTATGGTTAAGTGTAATTGAGGCATCTGATTTTTAACATTTTGTAATTTATGGTTTTGGTATTTGAATAGAGATAAAGTAATTGGATTAACTAATTTAATTTAACTAATTAACTAGTATCTAAGTAGTCCTAGCATAAGCATCCAATCCTACTTTCTGCACACATCTTGAACCCATGTATCCATTGTTGGGTTACCAAGTGCTACACTACTGGGTGTATCAAGCAATAACACTGTTGGGATTACCAAGTGAATATGTGTTACACTCGAAGCAATCATACTTATGTGTTTAATCTATCTAGCTTATCTTGCTTAATTACTTTATTAGCTTAATTATAGAAAAATATTGAATAAATAATTGAAAACATTAAATGCATAAATGAAACATTTAAGCTATCTAGAATGCTATAAGGTTTATCAAGAAGTTCATATTTATTGCCGCACACACTATTGTGCTTAGGTGCAATGATGCTTGAATAAAGATCTATACACTTAATGACTCCTACTACAAGCACTTGAGAAAAATATTCCAACTTTCAAATAGATAACTTGCAAGAGCTTCACTACTACTTTGATAATTGATGCCATAAATGCGGCTAGTGAGCACATATTATTAAACTAGGATAGACCCCTACGTCGATGGGGCCACGTTGATGCAATAGATTACGTTGATGGGGCCTAGTCAACATGGCCTAGTTGATGCAACAGATCGCATCAATGGGGCCCAGTCAATGTGACAGACTAAAACTCATCAGAAGGTTACACTTGACTAAGTTGTGATTATGATTGATTTAATTAATTTTAATTTTAATCATTATCTTGTTTGAATTTTTGTGTTAAAAATGATTATAGTCATACTAGGGATGTTGGAAGGATCAAACTCTCAAAAAGTGATGGTTTAATGTCATTATATTTCTTAACCCTTTAGGGGAGTTAGAAAAATTTTCAAAAATATTCTCATAAGAAACCTTAAGATTTTTGGTCCCCACAACTAAGAGCTTACCTTCAGTAGCTATAGGATTTAAGAATGTAATAATTTAGATAAATAGTCAAGAAGTTATGGGCTTTGGAGGGTTAGGGGCTCTGAAAAATGGCAAAAAAATCCTTTCTTTTTGTGAAGCAAATGATAAAAATTTGAAAGTGTTTAATGTTTATTTATAGACTTTTTGTGTTGCATCGATGGGGCCTAGTCGATGGGGTCCCATTGATGAAGTTAGCTGCCTTGACTAGGCCTAGTTGACATAGTTGTTTACCATTGTTGACTTTGGTTAAACTTTGAAAATACAAGGAGTTCTTGAGTAAAATTGAAGTTAAATGGAAGCCCAAAAATCCATTAACATGATGAAAATAGTAGAAGAGGATGTTGGAGTTTAGAAAATTGAGAAAATTTTAGAAAATGGTTGGAGAATGAAGTTTATGAAAGTTTAAGGAGCATAGAGCTAGATGCACAATGGGGCACGTGAAAGATATGATTGCGACAATGTCTAAGGTAGGAGGCTTAACTATCCAAACCAAAAGATATGCAAGTGGGTCCTCC
This sequence comes from Gnetum montanum, assembly GCA_015680685.1. Lineage (NCBI taxonomy): Eukaryota > Viridiplantae > Streptophyta > Gnetopsida > Gnetales > Gnetaceae > Gnetum > Gnetum montanum. The sequence continues at coordinate 202,881 of MNCI01035648.1, forward strand.
CCATAGCAGGCACATGCCCTTTTTGCCCTTGCATAACCTTAACTAAGGTGTTTGTGGGCCCCATAATCAATTAATGATTATGAAAAGTTAAGGACCAACCAAAAAGAATCTATTAAAGAATTCCAACACATCAAACTAAGACATCGAGCATAACATGGAAATTGGCAATGAGGTGAGTTACGAATAGCATAGATGGATGATCGAGAAGGTGGGATGGAATCTTGAATTGAGGTCATAAGAGGTCCCTTGTGGAGTTTGTGTTTAAAATGACTCAAGAAGATCCATCCTTAGTCTAGATCAAAACCAACCACTTTCAGTAACCTTGCATCATCACTCCAAGATTGATCTACCCCCTTAAAACACAAGAGTGCTTCTACAAAATAACCACCATTTCATAAAGAGAAGAAAAGAGAAGTAGGAAGTGAGAGAGGGCCTTAGTTAAAGGGGACCTATAGGCATGGGTAACATGTCTTTCTAGTTCCATAACTAGTGCTTGTAGCTCATTTTATTTATCTAAGGGGTGTGCTTTGAATTCCCATCATGTTGTTGTTTTTTTAAATTTTTTTTCCTTTTTTTTTGAAATGGGAACCACACCATGCAAAGAATTTATTTAATTCTTGTTATTGGTTGATACAAAATGGTGAGAAGTCAATGAAAACACTTAAACACTCAAATAAGTAGAAGAGTACAAAGAGTATTAAGTCCCCTTGAAGTCACACCTTATGCAAACCTTTGAATCCTTTCCAATTCCAGAAACTACCAAGGTCACCAATTCCATTAGCAATAATCCATGAAAAATAATCCATGTCTTAGTCATTAGACATTAGAATTTAAAAATAGAGACTAGACATTAGCAATCAAAATATTAAGCACAAACGCCCATTAGTAAACAACAATATTATCACTATGTCCTATGGTAATACAAATCTTTTATTAGCAAAAATAATGAAAAGTCACACAAAAAATAAAGTAAAATATATCATAAAGTGTAAAATATTCAAGAAAGATAAAGCATACTAATGATGTAAAATAAAAAATTGAGAAAATCAATAGAATGAAAAACCAAAAAGAGGTAAAAATCAATAAAGTGTAAAAAAAAAAGTGTAAAAAAAAAGTAAAAAACTGAGGAGCCATGTGTGTGGTTAGCACAGATGAGTATCTCCTTCATGACTAGGTTGAAAGGAGGAGATGTAGAATATACAGTGTGGTTGTCCATGTGATGAGGTAGTAGTTGCACTCGCTTGTCTTGGCTCTAAGAAAGGTTTCACTTGTTGGATGTTGACCAACTACTTTCTGTGTGGGCTCTTAGGTTTGTAGATTAACATGACCTTAGAGGAAAAGGTTTTTCCAATTATATAAGGTCCCTCCCACAATGTTTGGAACTTTATTTTTTGGGGTATGTGTGTGGGATTCTAGTGGAGAACCTTATCTCCTGGTTGAAATTTCACTTTTTGTATTCTAAGGTCATGACATTGCTTATTGAATGCCTTATGCACTTCATTCAAAGATAGGGCCACCAATCAATTTTCATCTAGCACATTCAAGTTGATCAATCTTTCTCTTTGTGCTAGGCTTAGGTCAAGGTCGAAGTCAAGGTTGTTGAAAGTGTATGGAGCTCAGATTGGACTAGAAGTTTTGGATGTTTTTTGTACACCAGCTCATAGGGAGAGTAACCTATGAGGAGTTTCCATGTGGAGCAGTAGGCCTAGAGGGCATCATTGAGTTTTGTGCTCTAGTCTCTCCTATATTTACTTATTATCCTTATTAGGATCTTTATGATCTCCCTATTGGTGAATTTTTCTTGACTATTGGCTTAGGGGGTGATAGGATGTTGTTAATTTATGTTCAACCCCCAAGTATTGCATGAATTTTTGAAAAGTGGCATCTATAAAATGAGTTTCGTTGTTAGAAATTAGTGCATGTGGCACTCCAAACTTATTTATAACATTTTTTTGTACAAATCAAGTAGTAGTTGATGATGTACAGTTGGTAATGGCTGCTGCTTCTACCCATTTGGTGTAGTAGTTAATTACCATGATGATGTATACCTTTCCTTTGGACATGGGTGTGATGGGACCCACAAAGTTAATGCCCCATATGTTAAAGGGCTCTAGTGATTGAATCCCCTATTGAGGATCCTTCATTCGAGTGGTTATCCCACCATCTCGTTGATAGTGCTCATAGGATCAGACAAATTGGTGGGCATCCCTAAAGATTGTAGGCCAATAGTATCCTACCATTAGCATTTTTATGGCCATGCATCTCTCAACATAGTGGCCTCCACAAAGGCCTTCATGAGCATCCTGGAGAAAGCACAATTGATCTGCATTAAGGACACACCAACAAACTAGGCCATCAATGCATACCTTGTAAAGGTGCCCATTGATTTCCATGAAGTACTTAGTTCAATGAAGAAACTGTTATTTCTTCCTAAAGTCTAGATCTTGTGGCATCTCTTGAGTGAGAAGGTAAGTAAGGATGTCATATACCATTTTGATTTAGTGGACACTTGGTTATTGATTGCTCTTATAAAAAGGAGTTCATCTTGAAATTGATTAGAGAGGAGCCTTTCCTCCTCCTTGTTATCGCATCTTAATCGAGAGAGCTGGTCAGCGATCACATTCTCAGTTCCCTTTTGATTTACCATTGTGAGATTGAATTCCTGAAAGATCCTGAGCCACCATATGATACGAGGTCTCATCAATGGCTTATTCATTAGGAAGCGGATGGTGTTGTGATCTGTGTGCATAAACTCCTTATAGCTAAGAACATAGTGCCTAAACTTTTCAAGAGCATACACCACTACCATTAGTTCTTTCTTAGTCGTGGTGTAATTCAACTATGCACCCACAATGCTTCGGCTCACATAGTGGATGTAATATGAACATTTCTTATTATCAAAAGAAGCCTGCCAGAAAGAACGAGTGGAAAAGTAAAACCTATCTAATCCACTGTATATGAAAGCCTGCCCAAGAAGAAGATTACTCTAGATGAATTTGAGAAGAGGACCACCAAGAGTAGCCTCAACACCATTAGAAAGATAGAAACATTTCTTTAAATTTAACCATGACTAATACTCATATTTTGGAAGTTGGAAGAAAATCCCCACCTTATCATGAGAGAATTCTGTCATATTAAAATCCCCACTAGAAATCGAAGGTATAGAAGGAAGAGAATGGGCTAATTCCTACCATAAATGAGCATGTTCTATAGAATCATTAGGGGAATAAATAGAACAGACACCAAAAGGTCCTAATGAGGAGGAGAAGATAGGCCAAGAAACTTTGTGGCTAGAATTGAAACCACATTGAATGATTTTGTCTTTCTAATAAGTTGAAAGGCAAATGGTTGCTCCACCTTTTCCACATACATGGGAAGTAGCAAGAATTTATGAGTGGAAAAGAAACCAATGGGTTGAAAGAGATAAGTGGTTGGCTGAAATCTTAATTTCTTGAAAAAGAAAAAAAAATCAAAAGCGATATTTAAACTAGAGAGAAAGTTGCTAGTGCATTTGCGTCAAAGCCTATCAGTTAGGTCTTGGACATTTCAAGATAAGAGATTCATGGGGAAGCAGAGGATGTTTCTAATGGAAGGACATTAGAAGATTCTAGGTTTGAAGTATCAACTTCCATTATGTGTGAAAGAATATCAAAGGAGTTGCTTGTAATAATAAGCAAAGCAAGATTGTTTGTGGGGGAAGAAGAAATAGGTAGAGTAGTAGTGGAGGATGCTTTAGCTCTTTTTCATTGACCCCCTTCACAAACTCATCACTTAACAATGAATTCTTGAATGACTTTGAAGGGGTGACTTGTGCTTTTGAAGTGACCTTTATGATAGGATTAGATTGGGATCCTTGTGAGTTAGAAGGGTTGGATGAGGAGAAAGGCTTTGAAACCTTTTTAGAAGAGGTTCCAAATTTTAAAGTTTTTGATGATGGGTGGGATTCTAGAGTGGCTGAAGAATGGTTTTTTGAAAGGTCAACAACATTTTTTTTCTTGACTAAAAAGGAGCATGTAGAAATATGATGTTTAGTTCGATGATAGTAGCTATAAGAATTTGGGAGTTAAAAGTAATCTACTTTTTGAGTAAACAGTTTCCCTTCAGCTGCAAGGGTAAGAGAGGTCATTTTGTGAGAGGTATCAAGCTCAATGAAATAATGACAAAACTAAGTTCCATTAACCTTAATAACCTATTCAGAAATGATACAATTGAGGGTACTCACGATGTTGCTCTCCATGGAAGAAAAAATTAAAGGAAGGTTTGGTAACTCAACATATCAAGGAATAATATTGTGGGCTTGGTCATCGACATTAAAGTTGAATTTCCAAGCATGTGTGATGAGGGTTGCATTACGTGTTGGAAAAATTTGAATTAAGAGAACCTTCTCAAGTTTAGAGGCCTCAGAGAGTTTTGCTAGAATAAAGTTTTGGGGATAGTAGTGAGCATGGGAAACTTGAATACCATGGGACTATAAATTATTTTTAATTTTCATATTAATACTCATAGAATAGGGTAGAAAACCCACTATTTGAAGAAAGATAAAACGTGTAGAAAAGTCCCTAGAAACCACTTAAAAAATATCATTAGGAAGGAGAAAATCAATAGTAGGAGAGTTTGAGGTACTTCCCTATAAAGGAGTAGCAACGTTGGGCAATTATGTCATATTGCAGTCATCACGTTTACAAGTGATGAGACGCAACATGCATAGTGCTGCGATATCGCGTCTTTCCCTTCGATATCGCGTACGCGATATTGTGGTCCGCCGTCATATCTATAAATAAGAGGTGGCACTCCCTTCATTTCCCAATCCTGGCTAGAAGTAGCGAAGCTCTGGCAGTTTGAACACTCCAGAGTTAGATTAATTTCCCATGTGCCCGCAGTAGGAGTCCTAGAGTGAACGGCTCTTTATTCGAGCAACTTTGTAACCTGAACAAAAGTTGTGTATGGTAATAAAGATGAACTTGATTGGATAAACCTTGCAGTACATGGTTTTATTTCATTGTTATTTATTGCTTTCCTAGTGCGCATGAGTACGACTTGATTACGAGCATCTACGGATGTGTACCGCTAATCAAGGAATTGGCTGCTCATCACTAGGCTAGAACGTATGATAAGTACGACTTGGCTATGAGCATCCACGGGTGTGTATGGCTAGACAAGGAATCGGCTGCTTATCACACTTAGGCTAAATAGGTGCCTTAGTATGACCACTTCAAGCACTTGTGTTATGTGTGGTGATCCTAGTAACGATTAGCGTTTGGTAAGCTGCAGTTGCATAGTTCGGGGTGTGTCCTGTAAGTGGGAACAGATGCTGACGCTAGTTAATTTAGACTTAGGATATTAGTTAGAGTTAGTTAGCTTCTCAACCCTTTCCCTCATAGCTTAGGAGATAAACTGAAAAATACCAAAAAATCATATTCCTCAGACTTGCTTAACCATACACCGTGACACATACAAGCAATCCTGGGAAGACAACGAACAATTAACCCCAAGTGTTTCTTGTGGCGTTAAGGCATTTAGTCTGCGGAGTTCGACCGGATTGCGCATGTACGCTCGTATTCGTATGGTTGAGTGTAGAGGTACCTCGCCACTCATCAACAAGTATCTTTAAACAAAGTTTAAATTAGAATTTGCTATGAAGCTAATTATTATTGGGCTCCACATTCAAATTCCATGTAACCATGTACAATAGTGGGACTAATAGTGTTTGGGGTGGATGGATAGAAACTAAGGGGGTCCCTCTAGGTTTGAAGAACTATTTTTCAGTTCCCATTGGATATTAATGCACCCCATTGACCATGTGTGTTAGAACTGACACTGGTCCATGCCAATGGGACTTCTATCTCCTTGCTATGCCATGGCATGGGTTAATATAGTTTTATCATGCCTATTTCACCATGCTCATTTGGGTGTTTGAATTTTTTTCATTTCTACACTTATTTCCTTTTTGCACTTATTTCTTGGTGCGTTCATTTTATTTCCACTCTCATTTCTTTTTTGCACTTATTTCTTGGTGCGTTCATTTTATTTCCACTCTCATTTATTTTTTGCACTTATTTCTTAATGCGTTAATTTTTGTTTTCATAGCCCAAGTATCTACCATAGGTGAACTTATTTCAAGAAGATTTGAAAATTCAATGCCAATCTTATTTTAAAGAAGATATGAAAATTCAATGTTGAGCTTTCCTTGAACAATAATGGTTTTCTTCAGTTTTTGCTTTAGTTTTTGTGTTGAAGGCTTTCCTAGAATTGTGGTAGCTCTTCTAGAATAATGATGGTTTATAAAGAGATCTTGAAAAGCTATAAACTATGTTTAAAAGTTGATTCCCTAAGATTCACTATCATAATAATCAAACATGTAATTGTTGTATTTCTAGATATTATTATATGTGCTAATTAACAAGATGTTTACACTAAATGATACTTATAAATGATGTCCCACTACCATCCACGATATACCCTCTAAAAATTCATTTATAAACATTATCTTGGTTTCTAAAGAGTAAATGCCCAATAGGACAAGCATCAAAGCATATACAACAAAAAGTGACCTAGGTAATTACAAATAATCAAATAACCAAATGGACAGTGTGCACAATCCAACAAAGTTTAGTTCTAAACAACATGTCACAATGACCTAGATAGGCATTCAACACCTTCATACCAAGTATTTTAGTTCATTCTAACATAAGTGAAAATTGTGGAAATTTTCCATTCTTATTTAAGTTTCTAAATAAAATTTCTACAAAGGAATTTAGCTCTCGCATGGACCATAACATGCTTTTCCAAGTATAAAGAGTTTTGATAGAGATCGCACGCGGCTTGCCTATGGACCTTTAATCTTACCCTAAAGAGAGATAAGCAAAGGCCTAAAACCAATATGCAATATCATTCAATAATAAGATTTCTAATAGCTAATGGCTACTGCTATGTTCCAAGAATTCGCTACATCAAGTCAAGAATCTAAGCCTATTAGTTGTCATCCTTTAACTAATTTGCATACCATCGTAGGCATGAGCCAAGCTTCCACTAAGGATATAATCATATACATAAACAAATTTTCTTTCAAGCTTCCATAGAATCCTTTGAACCTTATTGGAAAACTTATATCTACCAATACCCTTCACCTTAGCTTTGAAATCTTTGAATCTTTGCAAACCACCTTACCCAAGCTTTCTTAGTGCAAATATGGGGCCATCTTCAAGAACAACGTTATACAAAATCAACTATGACAAGCATCCAAAAGACAATGGAAATAAGTGGTTGCAGAAACAAAATGAGCACACCGGATGAATGCCTAAGTGCAAAAAAAAAAAAAAAAAGAAAAAAAGAAAAAGAAAAAAGAAAAAAAGAAAAAAAAGGAAAAAAGAGCATGGAAATAGAAAAGACCTACAATATATATATATATATTTTAAAATACCTATATATTTTAAAATACCTTTTACATGGTGAAATAAGGATCATTATGCCATGCCATAGCATCGCATGGACATGGAAGAGTCCATTGCCATGAATAAATGTCAATTTTGACACACATGGTCAATGGGATGCATTACTACATCCCTTGGGCTAAGTCACATGTTATGATTTTTGGATCTTTGATCATGGCACCACTTAAATTTAAAATAGTTAATTAGCTATGGCCTATGTTATCTATCATCTAGATTATTTTTTTACCATGGCATGGTTTTTAGTTTTAAGTGGCATGGCATTTACATGAATACAAACATTCATAACCATGCATACAATTGTACTTAGCTAGAAACGTGTGTAATTAAAATTAATTGTCAAAGACCATGGTTATGAAAGAAACAATGTAACTTATGTGGCAGTTTGTAGGTATACAACTTAACCAGTCAAATAGCCATGGTTGGCCATAACAACCAAAAATCATGACATGTGACCGGGCCCTCAATTTGTGGTCAATTAATTACTTCCATGCTTTCACTACAATGGGTAATTTGACTAAGCTGTAAACTTCATTGCCAACACTAGAAGGTCCTAATTGTAGTGGAAGAATAACATAACTTTAACTTAAACTACTAAAATCTTATGAAACTGAAATGCTTTCTATTGCATCTAGAGACCCGTAAGATCTATTGGACAAAAGAAATATACATATTATGTATAGTAAACACTTCATTAATCACACTAGCTTTATTATTAATTTGTAAAAATATTGATGTTATGGTAAGTTTTGGGATCTTGGTAACAATGGATCTTTCCATTTTAGATAGAAAAAAATCCCATGATCACATTAGCTTTTATATTAATTAATAAAAATATGTTGTTTATTGTAATGGTAATATTGATGAGTATGTTACTATTAAGCATTAGAAAATCTTTTTTAATTTTTTTCAAGATTTTAGAAATACATTTTTCTTTTAAGCCTAACTTGATAAATGGAAAGATGAAAAATTCATCCTTGATAGAGTTTTAGCTATTAAGCAAATGCTTTAGTTTACTCATGTTTAGTAATCTTGTTGTTAGAGTTATACTAAGCTTCTTATGATAGAATTGATCAAATTATTGATTAGTTTTTTTGGTTTGTTAAGTAAAATAGTAAGGGCTGTTCTAGAGTTACTTTGAATATTTACACTATTGGTAAGAAATATAAAGAATTTGTTCTTATTAATTATTATAAGGAGAGTGTTTCTCTCACAAAAAAATAGATTGTAAAATGCATTGATGGTGATGATGTTTAAAAATAGATTATGTAAAGAAAACCAAAAAATAATAATAGTTGGTCATCTAATAACTTTCTTCACTATTATATTTTTTCTCACAACATTGTTATTCTTGGTTCCTTAGTGGTTAAAAAAATTTCAAAGACATGATGCATGCTTAGTAATTATTGGAACTACAATTATATTATAGTTTCAAATGATATGCTTAAGAAAAGTAGTTCATGGTGGCTTCCTTTAAATGAAGGAGCTTGGGATCCTCATTCATCTAAATTATGTACCACTTGGAACAAATTAGAAATCATTGCAATTTTCTATTTACATATTCATGATAGATTAATTATATGGGAGGAGGCTTCTAGTCTTTATGGTTTGAATAAAATGAAAAGAAAAACTTTTGAAAATTTGATTGATGATCTTGATAATTTATTTAAAGTTGATAATAGTTTGCATCAAACTTTTCTAGATATTTTTTGAAAGGATGGCAGTTTTGTTTTTCCTTTTAACTTCAAAGTTGCATATGATATTATTACCAAAAATTATTTTATTCATAATAAATTTAATAGTTTTGTTGGTATTAAGTAAAGATGTTCTCGTTCTCCTACTTTATTTGCACTTTTTATACATGAACTTAAAAAGTAGATCCATAAAATAATTTGTAATTACAATTAGAAGTAGTCTTATCAAACTTTTACTTAATGTTGATAATGATTGTAGTAAATTCTTAATACTCTTGATTATTTTTATTAGCATTTAGGAATGAAAATTATATGTCCAAAAAACTAAACTAAAATAGAAACTAAAGATTTATTACATCCAATGACTCATAGGATCCACTGGACAAAGATTACATTTTCATGAAAAATAAAGGTAAATTCTTCAAATTGACTAAGCAACAATGGGGATAATAAAAATAAATCATAAAATTTTTTTTGCTATAATATTATAATGTTGTCACATCCCATTCCTAAATCGAGTTGTTCCATAACAAAGATAGGGTTGCTTTGTAAAAAAAAATGTAATTATTATAATAAGAACCTAAAGAACACATTATAATAATGACATATCCCTTGAGCTATCCTGTAAGGGTTTGACTTGATGTATTTATACTTGGGAATTAGAGTTCATACTAGCATGGAGTTGAAAAATTGGTAAAGGTGAGTAAGAGGTGCTGAGTGAAGAAGGACATCAGGGGGATTGGCCATCCCTTCTAGTTGGGTACAAGCCTAACTATGGTGATAGTGTTAGATTACCTCTAAAGGGTAGATGTCAAAGGAAGATAAGCCTAGGGGACCCTCATAGCATGACCCAGATACATTACTCGCACATTAATAAAGTTTCCTTTTTAGTTCCTTCTACATTTCCCTATTGCATTCATTACACATAATATTGAATGTACATATATTTGATGTTGCCATTCGAGAATGAGATCTCACATTGGTAGTCATATTATAGAAAAACATACATGTAACTCATCTTCAAAGACTTCTCACTTGCACAACCTATAGGTATGCTTTTTTCGAGGAAGTTGAATCCATCTTTCACTTTAAATTCTAATATGATGTGAATTTAAGTAAAGCATGTTGATGACACTTTAGTACTTAATTGAAATAGTAGCTGAGTGATGAGACACGACTTGCACTAGGCCACGATATCGCGTCTTCTCTTGCGATATCGCGTACGCGATATCGCGTCTCGCCGCCATATCTATAAATAAGAGGTGGCACTCCCTTCATTTCCCAATCCTGGCTAGTGTAGCGAAGCTCTGGCAGATTGATCACTCTAGAGTTAGAATTTTTTCCCCATGTGCCCGCAGTAGGAGTCCTAGAGTGAACGGCTCTTTATTCGAGCAGCTTGTAACCTGAACCCAAGTTGTGTA
>MNCI01035648.1:215180-226879 GCA_015680685.1 Gnetum montanum
TGATGAGGAGGATGAGTCACCACTCGAGGAGTTGGTGAACAGGAAAACCGTGCCGATCCAAAAGTTAACAACGGAGGTATCGGCTAAGGTAGACCAAATGTGGGATTCCTTAGACTCATGAATAGAAACAGTTTTGAAAATCGTAGAGGAGTCTAAGGATGAGCAAAGTAGTGATAAAAGAAAAAACAGGCGGAGAAACTTTAACCCTGCACATAACAAGGGTAAGGGAAAAATTTCTAACTTCGATGAGGCTGAAAATTCGAATTCAGACAATGATGGTGGATGTGAGGTTTGCTACTATGACCATCCTAAGGGATGTTGTCCAATCATCTCACATCTGCAGGATTCTGGGGGTGTATGCATTAAATCCAAGGCTTAATCAACGACAAACACCTCGAAGGTTACCTTATCCACAAGGTAACCCAAGGAAGTTCCACCAACCCTTGACGTATTATCCAAGTGGAACACCTCCGCAGCCCATTGAACAACATCAGCAGTGGCAATACCCATAGTGGTGGGGGATGCCACAGCCGACACATCGATACCCTTACCAGCAGCCTGATCCTTATGGTTATTATGTGCAGCAGCTAGTTTCTCCAGGTGACTCTTTGGGTCACATTACTCCACGCCGTCACTACCATGCTCAAGAGTACTTCAAAAGGACTCCTTCTCCTCCGGGAGACATCCCACATTCCGTCCATCCTCTAACTCCACCCGCACCTTTTCCACAAGTAGTTCCCATAACACCTCCTGCTCCAACAATGCAAGGGGAATTGCCTACCCAACCGCTGCAACGTCATGCTGCGAGATCTGTAAATATTCAGAGTGTAAATATCCAACCGGACACTAGTTCTGGCGATAACTGTACAAAAAAGAGACCCTTTTTCAGAACTAGGAGCCCGGATAGGCTCTCGCAACAACAAGCGGACGGGTATATGTATAGGCCTCTAACTACTAACACTTCGGAGCACCCTTCAGTCCAAGGGAATGTAACGCATACGGTTATGCTAACACATACCGTAACTGACTGGATCAAGGTAGGCCACCTTCCCAGGAAACTAACTGATCCTGGGAGTCCCTTTATTCATTTGCAGATCGCTGGGAATGCACCACATCGAGCTCTTCTTGACTCAGGTTCCGGAGTCAACTTAATTTCGCGAAAGATGTATCACGCCTGGAACCTGCCCCAACTTAAGAAGAGCAACATCCAACTAGAGCTGGCAGACCAGTCCATCACTATTCCCTTGGGTTTGGTGGAGGACGTTATCACCACTGTGTGTGGTTGGTCCTACCCAGCGGATTTCCTAGTGATCGATGTTAACAACAACGAAGGGGACTTCCCAATTATAATGGGAAGGGCATGGCTAAGCACAGTAGATGCATGCCTTAGGATCCGTGATCTTTCCTTGGAAATCTCCAAGATAAACATATGTGGAAAGATCGAGAAGAGGATAGTTCCATGCATCACATACAGTGATTCATCGGGTGATGACACGGAGGAAATGTCTCCATGTCACAGGTGTGCCCAGGAAACTCTGCAACAAAGATGCCTGTATGTAGCAACCACACAAGAAGTAGTAGACACCCCGTGGTTGACAGCTTCTCATAAGAGCAAACAAATATGCATGGAACGAACTGAGGCAACTCATGCCAACAACCGTGGCATAGACACATTGGAACGTGAGCGTCGCCAACTTCCAACCCTGAATTTAAGATCATCAATTGGGAGAAGTTGGGCACTGCTTAGAAATTCAAATAGGCGCTCACTACTTCGGATCTCTCCCTCACAACTCAGTCATGGGGGAGATGGCCACCTATGCTAATCATATGGGGCCCTCAGTTCTTTTTCAGTTTTTGTTTTACACATTTTTGTTTTACAACGTTTTTGTTTTTCACATTTTTGTTTTACAATTTCTTTAACTTTTCTAATTTTTGTTTTACAAATTTCTTTAACTTTTCTTGTTTTTGTTTTACAACATCGTTATATTTTTCTATCTTTTTGTGTGTGTGTGTGTGTGTGTCATCCATCATGTAAATTCGTCACCCAATAAGTGTTCGGGCCGATGGGATGAACTGTTTTTCATTAATTGCTAATGTTTGGTTTTTACCTTTAAGTTACATTGTTGATACTAAGGTATGTTCTTTTGATATGGCAGGCAATGAGATCACTTCATCCATCCATCCATCAAGTCTATGGTTTCCCTTGGCTTGGAAATGTACAGTTCCCTTCCAATAAGAACTTTAACGAACCAGTGACTGGGCATTTCTCAAACTAAGGAAGGACTCAAGGATTTGAAACGGGTGTGACTTCAAGGGAACTTGGTGCTCTTGTGTTGGTCATTCACTTGGGTGCTTGGATGTTTTCTTCTTGGGTTTTCTTACCGTTCCGATGTAACCCAATAATCGGAAGCTGAGACAATAAAAATAAAGAAGTCTTTGCATGGTGTGGTCCCCACGCATAAAAACACAAAACAAAAAAAAGAAGAAAAAAAATGGAAAAACAGAAAAAAGAGAAGAAGAAAAAGCTAAAAAGCTAAAAGTGAGGATTCAAAGCACACCCCTTAGACGGAATAAATTTGGGCTGCAAGCACTGGTTATGGAACCAAAGTGTTCCCTCTAACTAAGGCCCTTCTCGCTTCCCATTCTCTCTGTTGTTTCGTCGGAATGGTGGTGGCTTCTCGAAGTTGCATCCTTGTTACCCAAGTGGATGATTTAACCAACTGCATTGATGCGAAGTCACTGGAAGTGGTTGGTTTGAGCCCAGAGTTGGAATGAGATTCGCCAAGTCACATTAATCATGTAACACACAAGGGGCTGTACACCACCTTGTTCTTGGGATTCCATTCCACTTCTCTTCTTCCCATCCTTCTCTCCATTGTTCACCTCATTGCCGGTTGTATCATTGTATATACTTTAGTTGATGCTTTGTTTTCTTTTTGGTAAATTCTTCCGGTTAAGACTTTAACTCTTGTTTCCAAAGGACATTCCCAGAGCCCACGGACTCTTTGAATGTGGGATTGTCAGGGCATTAAGGGCATGAGCCTGCTTTGGGGAGGACCCACTGACATTCCTATTTGGAACATTAGTTAACTTCTTTTCCTTAACGTTTTGCAATTAATTAACATTTTTGTTCATTTCCATCATGACATCCTTTTTATCGATGCCATAGTTGTCCCTTTTTACCTATCATTCCTATTCCTTTTCTCTCTCCATTCTAACGCTACCGGAGGTTCGCGATTAGTCATGGGGGTACGGGGCCTGATTTTTCGATTTTTATCCTAAGCCCCGGATTTTTTCGTTTTTCTTCCTAACCCCTATACCTTCGGTAGTCATCATCTATATTTTCCCAGATCCATATCAGCCATACCACACCTTAGCCAGTGAACCTAAACCGAAGCAAGGTATGCTTTACTTAATGATTCAATTACCCTTGCTAATATATGATGGTGTTGTGTGTGCAGATGGCAATCATACAACAACGGAATGGATCTGGAGCAGACACTTGGAATGGAGCAGCGCTGAAGCAGCATGCAAGGAGTGGAATTGATAATGCGCTTACAGATGGACAACGAAAGGCGCAATCTAGGCGTTGGCAGCAACAAGACTCTTCTTCTTTCTTCTCTTCTATTCTCTCTCCTCTTTTCTCTCAGCTGCCAACTGTGGCCTGATGTCATTGTAATAAGGTGTTCACCCATGTTGTCATGAACACCAGTTTTTGTCAAGTCTTGTAATAAAGACCGTTCACATGTCATCCCATTAGTTCCATTTTCCCTAATAATCCCATACCTACCTGATATCATTGTAAGGAACTCGAGGACGAGTTTTCATTCAGTCATGGGGGTATGATGAGACGCGGTTTTCACTAGGCCGCGATATCGCGTACGCGATATCGCGGCCGACGCGATATCGCATCCCATGCGATATCGCGGACGCGATATCGCGTCTTCTCCTGCGATATCGCGTACGCGATATCGCGTCCCGCCGCCATATCTATAAATAAGAGGCGGCACTCCCTTCATTTCCCAATCCTGGCTAGTGTAGCGAAGCTCTGGCAGATTGATCACTCCAGAGTTAGAATTTTTCCCCATGTGCCCGCAGTAGGAGTCCTAGAGTGAACGGCTCTTTATTCGAGCAGCTTGTAACCTGAACCCAAGTTGTGTACGGCAATAAAGACGAACTTGTTTGGATAAACCTTGCAGCACGTGGTTTCATTTATTGCTTTATTTCCTGCTTTCCTAGTGCGTTCAAGTACGACTTGATTACGAGCGTCTACGGACGTGTACGGCTAGTCAAGGAATCGGCTGCTTGACGCAATGCATGAGTACGACTCAATTACGAGCATTGGATGCTTGGTAACCCAGTAGCGTATTCCAGGATTCTGCGCTTGGTAACTCCCGGGTCTGATGTGTACGGCTAGTTGAGGAATCGATGCTCATTGCTAGGGTAAGAACGTGTGATAAGTACGACTTAGTTACGAGCACCCACGGGTGTGTACGGCTGGCTAAGGAATCGGCTGCTTATCACACGTAGGCTAAATAGGTGCCTCAGTACGACCACTTCGAGCACTTGCGTTACGTGTGGCGATCCCAGTAACGATTAGCGTTTGGTAAGCTGCAGTTGCATAGTTCAGGGTGTGTCCGGCAAGTGGGAACGGATGCTGACGCTAGTTAATTTAGACTTAGATCTTAGTTAGAGTTAGTTTAGTTTCTCAACTCTTTCCTCCTGGTAGCATAGAAGATAAGCCGAAAATACCAAAAAAATCACATACCTCAGACTTGCTTAACCATACACCGTGACACATACAAGCAAGCCTGGGAAGACAACGAACGATTAACCCCAAGTGTTTCTTGTGGCGTTAAGGCATTTAGTCTGCGGAGTTCGACCGGATCGCGTGTGTACGCTCGTATTTGTATGGTGGAGTGTAGGGGTACCTCGCCACTCATCACTGAGAGATAGTGAGCATTTTCATCTAGTTTAGTAGATCTAATGTGATGTAAATAAAATTATTTTCTTGTATTCTACACGAGACCAAAATTATGTTAAAACCTTCTACTTGACTAATTGGCAAATATGCTTAGGATTTTGTTACACTTTATCCCAAAAGATATCCCATTTTCTCAACAATTACATTCCCTAAAAATACCAACAGTAGTTTCATAAATCCTTAAAAATTGCTTTAGAGAATTTGTCTTACCTTGAGATATGTAAGCTATTAGTGTATGCAATGACTTGACATAAACCTTTTTATTTTAAAAGTAATAAATCATATTCATATAAGAACATTGAGTAAAGTACAGGTATATTAATATGACAATACTTGTGCTTGAAAATGAGATCATTAATGTCATATGTTGTACAAATTGGCTTAGAAAATTTCATTAAGCATGATTTTTGGGGTTCTATGGGTAAGGTACTTCAAGAAATTCCTTGGTAAAAAAACATATTTATTGGAGAGGATTTTAATGGTCATATTCGATCTATGAAAATGAGATATGACAATATTCATGAAGGACATAGATCTAGAGTGTGCAATGATATGGGAGATTCACTATTGCAATTTGCAAGTGCCTATGACCTTGCAATGGAAAATACTTATTTTAAGAAGAGGGAAAAAAAAATTCATTACATATAAGGGTGGTATGCATAAAGCACAAATTGATTATTTCTTGTTCTATGAAAGAAATTGGACCATGTGTAAAGACTACAAGGTCATATTTAGAGAGTTTCTTGTAACTCATTATTAACTAGTGGTCATGGATTTAACTATGCAGAGCTTCAAAGGTAGCATGAGAAAGGGATTAAATGCATAAAATGGTGGAATTTGAAGTAAGATAACAATAACTTATTTAGAGAACAATTGCTTCATGAAGACATCTAGAATTGAGATTCCTCTATAAATTTAATTTGGGGCCAAATGGAAAGTTGCATTAAGAAACTTGGAAAGAACATTTTTAGTAATATAAAAGGAAAACAAAATACATCCTAAAGGAGACAGTGATGGAGTGATAGAGTGATGAAGTGCAAGATGTTATCCAAAATAAGAATAAATGCTTTAAGGAATTATAGAAAAAGTACTAACTAAGAAAACAGGTTGACATACAAGATGGCAAAGAAGGAGGCAACTATAGAAGTAGCCAAAGCTAGACATAAGGCCTTGGATAGCTTTTATGAGAAATTAAGAATAAAGGAAGGAGAAAAATACATTTATAAACTATCAAAAATTAGAAACAAAAAATGTGAGGATATTAATTATGTCAAATTCATCAAGAAAGCAGATGAAAGAAGTTTGGTAAAAGATAATAAAATTTTGAAGACATGGAAAAATTATTTTCAGAAATTATTAAATGAAGAATTCCCATGAAAATACATTCAATAAGAAGAACCAAGTTTTTGTTTGATTAATGAACTTTCATTTTGTAAGGTAAAGACAACCTTATTAAAGATGAAAAATGGAAAAACTATTGGGCTAGATAATATTCCTATGGAGGCTTGGAAAGAATTAGGAGGTGCATGAGTTTCTTAGTTAACATAATTATTTAAAAAATTCTTAAAGAATGGAGAAATGGCCAATAATTAGAGAAAAATATTTATTGTTCCCATCTACAAAAATAAAGGAGATATACAAAATTATGCAAACTATTGATCAAATGATCCATACTATGAAACTTTGGGAGAGAGTCATAGAGTAGTGTCTGTGACTTAAATTAACAATATCAAAAAAATCAATTTGGATTTATGATAGAAAGATCTATTATAGAGGCTATTTTCTTAATATGACAATTAATGGAGAAATTCAAAAAACATAGAAAAAGTTTGCACATGATCTTCATTAACTCAGAAAAAGCATGTGAAAAAGTGCCTAAAGATATTATTTGGTGGGCTTCATGAAGGAGAAACATCTATGATAATTATACTAAAGTGATTCAAGATATGTAGGAAGGAGCTACAACTAAAATTAGAACAGGGTGTGGAACAACATCTAATTTTTAAGTCACAGTAGGTATTTATTTTTCATTATTATGAATGAATTAATAAAGGAAATATAAGATGAAATCCCTTGGGGTATATTATTTCCAAATAATATTATGTTGGTGAATATAGCTTGAGAAAATATTGCTTCTAAAATAGAGAAGTGGAGACATGCTTTGGAATCAAAAGACTTAAAAACTAGTAAAAGTAAGATAGAATATATGGAATGTGATTTTAATAACGTCATAAATAGTGATGAAATAGAAGTGACAATTTACGATAAAAATTCTCTTAATGTAAATAATTTTGCTACCTAGGATCAATCCTCCACATAGATGGTGAAATTGATAAAGATATGAGAAATAGAATCGAGGAAAGATGGTCAAAATGAAGATAGGCTAGTTGTGTTATATATAATAAATCAATACCAATAAAATTCAAGGAGAAATTTTATAGGATAACAATAAGGCTTGCTTTCTTATATGGTGCTAAATGTTGTGCACTACAAAAGAGGTATGAACAATAAATTAGTATGGCAAAGATGGGAATGCTTCAATGGATGTTGAATGTTACTAGAAGATATAAACTACATAATACATAAATTAGAGAAAGACTTGAAATGAATTTTATTTTAGATAAGCTACAAGAATGACACCTTAGATGGTTTTGACATGTGCAAAGTTGATCATACAATGAGCCTATAAATAGAGGTTGCTACATCGCTATTCTAAGAAAGCCACCAAAAACTAAAGAAGGCATGGGAAACAATGATCAAAGATGATTTGAAAAAATTACAAATAAATAAATATATAGCTATTAATAGATGTGAATGGAAAAAAAAATCATGTAGTTGACTCCATTATGTTGGGATAAGACTAGGATGATGATGATGATGATGAGAATTGAGTAAGTGAAGGAACATTTTTTGCACTCTTTCAATATTTCTTGAAAGTCCAAGTCCTAAAACAACACAACTATATAACATAGTAAGATAGATGCTAGTCTAAAAAACTTGTTTTTGACCTTCCAAATCCAAAGTCCTAAATCATTGCACCTACTTTTAAAAGCACACATCTGGTTATTCTTTCTTTGATGCACTTATTCTATAAGTAATTATTTATATAAATAAGACTAAAATATTTAAAAGAATCTACTATTTGCACATTGGTACCCTAAAAATTAAATTTATAACAAATATTTATTATATCCCACAACATCAATTTGATTTTATCTATATTCACTTGAAGACTATATGAGTGAATAAGTTTCTAAAATTTGCAACATATTTTTCATACCTTTTGTAGTATTAGAGATCAAGGTAGCATCATGTGTATGCAAAAGAAGATTCACTATTTGGGATTCAATTTTAATAGTGTGACTCTCTTTCTTGTTACATAACCATTTATGCATTTCATTAGTAAAGAGGCTAAAGAGAGTTGGAGAAAGTAGACAACATTTCTTAACTCTAATTTTGCTTTGAAATTGAAATTTTTTCTCTAAATTGTTATTTATAATTTTAATAATTACTTATAAAATCTTTGAGTTGCTATAAAAAATTCTAAAGGGAGATCTATTTTATGCAACCACAACCATAGTTTTGCATGAACTACTTGATGGGTCTTTATTTTGTTAGCCATGTCAACGTAGCAGTGTCGACTTATCAGTATTGATGTAGGATCAATTACATCAATACAACATCATTGACATAGAGATAATAAATGCCTATATAAATGCATGCATCTACCATATTTATGACATTATTTAGTTAGTGGCATAGCTGAACTCTTAGAGTTTCTCTCTACCAAAGTTAGAATTTATCACTGAGTGTTTATTGCATGAACTAAGTAGATTGTTTGGAGTCTTATTTGAGTGATTATGTACCTAAATATATTTTCATGATGATAATAAGATCAAGATTTATTTACCTTCATTGAGGCACTCAACATAGTTTAATAATTTTCTTAAATGTAATTTTTATCTAATGTTTCTTTAATATGCATGCACTTAGTTAATTATTTTACATTCAATCACACTTGATTACATCACATGAGTACAACCAACTTTGAGCATAAACATGCTAACAATTGGTAATCCTAGTAGTGTACCACTTGGTATGCTTAGTAGTTGGCATTTGATAACCCAACAACATTACCATATGTTCAAGATATACACAACATGTTGGGAACATATACTTAATGTATAGGCTAGACTAGATTTGTTTCTTACACTTATGTTAAGATAAATTAGAATTTTTAATCTTATAATATTTTAATAATATTTTAGATATGGCCACCACAACATCATTATCATATGCCTTGATTATTCTTAATCAAAGAATTAGGCTACATGGCTATGACAAGGAAGACATCGACTGATGATCTGCTGTCTAGCTTTCTAGATACTTATACTAGTTTGATCCATGAATTCGACTAGGTTGCAAGTGAATGATTTTGATCTATATGGTTGAGTGTAGGATTTACTATACCACTTATCATTGGTGTCATTGTTGAGAACTTGGTGCTAGTGATTTTAATAGTTAGAACTATCTAGTGATCACTGTTAGAGCTATAATGATTTATCACTTTTGAATAATATTATTTTATCTAGCACATTCAATAATTCAAATATATCTTCTTTTGATGGGGAAAATTTCCCACATGTTGATGAATCAACAAGGGGATGTAACAAGATTATTAAGAATTAAGATGAGATGCCATAACAAATGAAACTTATATACTAGTATCTTG
Organism: Gnetum montanum; assembly: GCA_015680685.1. Classification (NCBI taxonomy): domain Eukaryota; kingdom Viridiplantae; phylum Streptophyta; class Gnetopsida; order Gnetales; family Gnetaceae; genus Gnetum; species Gnetum montanum. The sequence continues at coordinate 224,897 of MNCI01035648.1, forward strand.
ATCCTTATTATCCAAACTTCACTTTCATCCTTCACTAAAATGAACAACTATAATGGAAAGACTTGGAGGTAAAATTGTGTTATCACTTGATAAGGTATCATAACAAATGAAAGTTTTCTACTAGCATATGGATATTTACTATATAGACATCACTTTCATCCTTCATAGAGATGAACAACTACAATGGAGGAACTTGGAAGATAACATTGTTTTATCACCTGATTTTTCAATTCCATTGATGCTCATAGCATTGATGAAGATGGGACTTGAAATAGTTGTTCTAGACTATAAGGTGGTTGATGAGATGTCTAGGTCCTACCATCCCATCAAAGTACAACTATGAAAGGATCCTTTTTATTAAGGCACATTATGAAGCCACCAAAGGAAAGGGGGATACCATCTGATGAGACGCAGATTGCACAAGCCGCGATATCACATACGCGATATCACAGCCTGCGATATTGCGTACAAGATATCGCGGTCCGCTGCCATATCTATAAATAAGAGGCGGCACTCCCCTCATTTCTAATCATAGGCGTAAAGTAGCGAAGCTCTGGCGGATTGATCACCCCAGAGATAGAATATTTTCCATGTGCCCGCAGTAGGAGTCCCCCAAGTGAACGGTTCTTTATTCGAGCAGCTTTGTACCTGAACGCAAGCTGTGTACGGTTCTTTAGTCTACGGAGTTCGACCGGATCGCACGTACACGCTCATATTCGTATGGTTGAGTGTAGGGGTACCTCGCCACTCATCATTGGCGCCGTTGCCAGGGACTAAGTGTTTTTACGCCAATTGAACATAAGGGATATCACTCACATCATTGTGAGCCTCAACTAACCTTCGGGTTAATCAACAAAAAATTAATTAATGGTAAAAATTTGCACACCATTAGGATGGCTTCTTCTCACGAAATCAACTCACCTAAGGACAACACAGGAGACAGTCAGCACCATACGCATAGCCCAAATCAGCCATGTCCTAAACAATCTAAGGTCACATATACTCATCCTGATGAGTATGTCCCTGACTTTACTTTTATTCTCCATCAAGATGAGAAACTGCGATGGAGAGATTTGCAAGGTAACATTTTGTTACCCCCGGATAGATCTGCCCCTAACATGCTGTTTCGTGCCTTAGGACAGATTGGCATGTAAGAACTGTTTGCGGAATACGTTCTGGATGACCATGACACAAGGGATTATCATCCCATAAATGGCCAACGTATTTGGGACGAAAGGCAGGAGAGCCAACATTCATTATTGAAGGGCAAGGTCCCCCATGTCATTAGTGAAATAGGAGACGAGGAACCCCTCACAATGGGTTTCTTAGAAAATGATATTCCTCCTCCTCACTCTGGTGAAGAGGTTAGGCATCAGGGCCTTCGATCAACTGTACATGCTACAGGCTCTGATCCCCATGAGCACCAACTTTTCACGGTAGGAACAACCACTCACACTAAGGACGGACACTTAGATCGTTACAATGATAAGGGCCGAAGCAGCCGAAGAGAAGGTAAGAAACATCACCATGGTGATGGATCCCCTTCCTCTTCTCCTTCATCTCACCATTCACACTCTCCTTCCACATCTGGGTGCAACCATCGTGAGCATAACGGAGAGGGTAAAAGCAAAAGGGAAGATGAAATACCTCGACAGGAAGGTCGAGAGGAGTTAGGATAAGGACAAGGACGTAGGGAAAGTAGGGAGCCACCACGAAGACATCATAGACGTCATGAAAGAGATGATCATGACGAACCCCTACTCGCAACCCGAAGCATGCTAGACATTAGAGAGGCAGTTAGGATCCCCACGAGGCATTTAAAAGACAGCAGGATCAAGCGTTTGGACATAAATAATATCCCACGTTTTGAAGGGGGATACAACGCTGATCCTCAACATCATTTACAGGCATTCCACGATGCCTGTGCCTTGCAGAACATAGATAATGAGTGGCAGAAGCTCAAGTTGTTCCCAAGGACACTCA
>MNCI01035648.1:232598-326940 GCA_015680685.1 Gnetum montanum
TTGTTAGGGCATTAAGGGCATGAGCTTGCTTTGGGGAGGACCCACTGACAATCCTATTTGGAACATTAGTTAACTTCTTTTCCTTAACATTTTGCAATTAATTTTTAGTTTTGTTCAATTCCATCTTGACTTCCACTTCATTGATGCCATAGTTGTCCCTTTTTCCCTATCTTTCTTACACTTTTTTCTTTCTCCATTCTAACGCTACTGGAGGTTTGTGATTAGTCATGGGGGTACGGGGCCTGATTTTTCAATTTTTCTCCTAAGCCCTGGATTTTTTCGTTTCTCTTCCTAACCCCTACACCTTTGGTAGTCATCATCTACATGTTCCTAGATCCATATCAGCCATACCACAACCTAGCCAATGAGACGACACCGAAGCAAGGTATTCTTTACTTAATGATTCAATTACCCTTGCTAATATATGATTGTGTTGTGTGTGCAGATGGCAATCATACAACAGTGGAATGGATCTGGAGCAAACACTTGGAATGGAGCCGTGCTAAAGCAGCTATGCAAGGAGTAGAATGGATAATGCGCTTACGGATGGACAATGGAAGGCGCAATCTAGGTGTCGGAAGCAACAAGACTCTTCTCTCTTCTTCTCTTCTATTCTCTCTCCTCTTTTCTCTTAGCTGCCAGGTGTGGCTTGATGTCATTGTAATAAGGTGTTCACCCTGGTTGTCATGAACACCAGTTTGTCAAGTCTTGTAATAATGAACCATTCACATGTCATTCCATTAGTTCCATTCCCCTTAATAATCCCATACCTACTTGATATCATTGTAAGGAACTCAAGGACGAGTTTTCATTCAGTCATGGGGGTATGATGAGACGTAGATTGCACAAGTCGCGATATCATGGTCCATCGCCATATTTATAAATAACAGGCGGTACTCCCCTCATTTCTAATCATAGGCATAAAGTAGCAAAGCTCTGGCAGATTGATCACCCCAGAGATAGAATATTTTCCATGTGCCCGCAGTAGGAGTCCCCCAAGTGAATGGTTCTTTATTCGAGCAGCTTTGTACCTGAACGCAAGTTGTGTACGACAATAAAGACGAGCTTTGCGGATAAACCTTGCAGTGCATGGATAGGTTTAATTAATGTTATTTACTGCTTTCCTAGTGACGCGGCATGAGTACGACTTGGTTACGAGCGTTGACGAACGTGTACGGCTAACCAAGAAATCGGCTACTCATCGCGAGTAGATTCTCTCAACCCTTTCCTCCTAGAGTGTGGGACAAGTACGACTTGATTATAAGCATCTATGGATGTGTACAACTAGTTAAGGAATCGGCTGCTTGTCACACATAGGTTAGTTAAGTGCCTTAGTATGACTGCTTCGAGCACGTGCGTTACATGTGGTGATCCCAGTAACGATTAGCGTTTGGTAGCCACAGTTGCATAGTTTAGGGTGTGTACGGTAAGTGGGAACGGATGCTGACGCTAGGACTTAGTGCTGTAGTTAGAGTTAGTTAGTTTCTCAACCCTTCACCATCATAGCTTAGGAGATAAACCGAAAAATACCAAAAAAATCATATACCTTAGACTTGCTTAACCATACACTGTGACACATACAAGCAAGCCTGGGAAGACAACGAACGATTAACCCCAAGTGTTTCTTGTGGTGTTAAGGCATTTAGTCTGCGGAGTTCGACTGGATTGCGTGTACACGCTCGTATTCGTATGGTTGAGTGTAGGGGTACCTCGCCACTCATCACCATCCTTCTAACATTATGGTTAGAGAAGTAGGATATAGAATACTAATCTAGCTAATCTCATTGCCAAAATCCTCCTCCCCTTAATGTAGATAACATGGATAATTCATGGCTACATTTAGGCTCAGTGAGTAACCAAGGAAAATGGAGAATGAGATCCAACACATAGGAGTCCTTTATACCTATGTCTTCTAGCAAACCATTTAGAGAAAATCAAAGGGATCAGGAAATGAAAGTAAGTACCAAAACTCTCCTAGTTCATCATCTTTCTCATCCTCATCATTATCAAGATTTGATGAGGGTGAGCATGGTCAAGGCAAAAGAGGTAATGAAGCATAATGAAGATTATTAAAGAGACCATCACAAGGATGGTAGAAGAGGTGGTGGACATGATAGAAAAGTAGGGCATCAACATGAACAAAGTCACAGTAGCCAATATCAAAGGAGACATGGTTGTGACAAGAATTGTGATAAAGATGATAATTATGATGAACTTTTGCTTCCTACTAAAATCATGATTAATATCAAGGAGGCAATTTACATTCCAACCATGCAACAAAGGAACTACCAAATCAAACAAATATACATGAAAAACATTTCTAATTTTAAGGAAGGCTAAAATGCAAATTCACAACATAATTTGCAAAGCTCTCATGATGCTTGTACCTTGTAAAACATATATAATGAGTGGAAAAAGTTGAAATTCTTTGTAACACTCCCTGTACCTAACACTCTAGTCTATCTTTACTTATATCTTATTGATCTTTTATTGGATTATTTATTTTGGAGGATTTGATCTTATGACCTTCTTAGCATTTGTGCATAATTAACTTTATTTTGAGATCCTTAATAATGTTTTATGAAAACTTTCCTTTTTATTAATTGTGAATTTTCTTTTTGAAAATATCCCTCTTTTAAATTCTCTCTTTTGAAAACAACTAATGATTTTTTATAAATTATTTTTGTAAAGCTTTTTGATTTAGATATTACTAATTTCTTGGCATTTCTTGCTAAGAACAAGTTGAGAAGGATGGTGGTACATGTTGTAGTTGGTAGTAGAATATTATAGAAAATATCATAATTTCATTAAATTTTCTGAAAGGTTATTCTATTTCTTTTCTTATGTAAACTAGGATTTTTCAGTTAGTTGTTGCATCCTAAATGGGCTTTTCTATCTATTATGATATTAATCATAGAGATAGTCCAACATGAATCATTATTTCTATGTTGCCTAGAAGCTTGGATTTTTTATTAAGTTGAGAGTTATATTCTCATACATCGATGGTTCATTCTCATGGTCATTTTTCTCTTTTGTTGATGATTTGGTATTTCTTAACCCTTCATTAGATCCAACTTTGTGTGTTGCAAGCCCTAATTTATGAAGGTAGAGTAACTAGATTTTAGGCTTATTATTTTTCTATGATTTTGATTAGCATTTTTATCACTTGTTAATTCTTGTATATATAGCTCTTTATGCTTTTAAATCTTTTCCATACAACTATGCTACAATTTTAGTTCATTCTATACTTGTTTCCTAGTCTTTCTATGCATCTTCAATGGCATTTCTTGCCACCATGATTCATGGTATGTTATGATAACTTGTGATGAAGGCACTAGTGAAGATCATGAGTCATGACATGGTCATGCTTCTCAACTAAAACTTGACCACAGGTTGTGGGGAAGTCATGGTCCTCAACCATGATTGTACCATAGGTAATGGTTTTACAAGTATTCTAAACTTGAGTTGAGGTGTGCATTTCTCAATTTATGGTATTCACCATAACTCGTGGTGAGGTCCTGGACTAATCATGAATTGGGATAAGGTAGAAATAGAAAGCAATAAGTAACATAAGTCATGGTCTTCACCACAACCTGATAGCAAGCCATGATCAATCTCCCATTAAGATACCATGAGTTGTGGTTTACTTATGATCATCGATTCTCCTCCATTTTAGTGTTGTTCTTGTGTCCTTTAAACCATTTATGATCTCTAGTATCATGTGACATTTTAACCTCCATTCAATGGGATTAATGGATCGATATTTTGAGTCTTTGTTGGCCATAATAACTTGATCCATGTAGCCTATGATTATCTATTAGGTAGCTAGATTTATGTGTCAATGAGTAGGAATTATGGAGGGTAGGGTTATATTCCTTGCTTGATCCATGTTACCTATGATTAAATTTATATTGTGTCATTATAAAAGCATTATGGGGAAATTCTTTTGCTAATCAATGTTTAATCACATTGCTTGTAAGTATCATGTGGCTAGTTTCTTAATGTAGAATGAAAGCACAGGTATTACACATGAGATTGTTTCTAGGATCAACTCATTCAAGATTAGATGAGATTAATCATCTAGTCCTTAAGAAGGATCATTGACAACCTCCAAGATAGGTTAGACCGTTATAGACCAAAAGACCTTATGAATGATTGATTTCTAGTTCATTCTTGAGTTGTCTATTCTTAACATTTTGTGGATATTATAAATCTTATGATGTTTGGCTTCTAATCTTATGGATGTTAAGATGGCTTCTTGTGTAGCATGTACTCCTATCCTTTAGCTTATTCTAGGTGCATCGAGATGGTTGGCTCTACTAGATGTTTTCTAACACTCCCTACATGTTGGGGTGTAGACTTAGGTGGTAGGAGCTAGAAGCTTGATGGAGATGGAGCTAAATATTTTAGAATTTCTTTGTCATTTTCAAATATAGTCTTTGATTATGTTTTAATAAGCATGATATAATGAGCTTATGTCATCATAAATATTACTAGCTTTCTTTATAACTATGGATTTAACATGTGTATGAAATTAATTTAAGCTTTTAATGAATATAAATTTGCTAATTTAAGTACTCTAATTGCATATTTTAGATTTTAACATGCAAATTAGTTTAAGTTTATAATGCTTATGATGGTCATTTATCTTACGATGTAAGTATTATGTACTCACATGCCCAAGTAATAAGTTATTAGTAAATGAACCATAGTTTATCTTAATTTAAGTTTTTGGTTTGTGACCCTCTTCTACAGGACATTCCTTAAGGAAGCTAAAATTTGGTATTGGTCTTTGGAACATAAATTTATCAAAAGATGGAGTACAATGTTGGAGCTATAAAATGACAAGTATCAAATGTACTCCAAAGTGTTTAACTTGAAGAAGTAAATCTAGGGATGGAAGGAAGACAATCATGAATCTCTTGATGTAGTATTGGGTAGATATAATTCCTTGCTGCATAGATGCCTTGGCCATGACTTCTCTTAGAGATAACAACTATGCCACATCATAAATGGACTCAAGAATAAGACAAGAAAAAATCTTGGGGTATAGGCCTAAGGGAGACTTTTAAAAATGAGAGCCTATTAGATTTAGAGACTAATTAATCAAGTGGTTAACGAGGATTAAGAATTGATGAAAAGAGAAAGTGTAGAGGAGTACAACAGGAACCCTTCTTTCCTTAAAAAGCAGGTTTGTTTCTATGAGCCAGATGAGTAGGCATCCTTAAAGAAGATAACACAAAGAAAAATCTTATGAATCTAAATAATCAATTTACTAGAATTTCAACTAAGGTTAATAAAATGTAGGACTTATTTGATGAGAAGTTCCAAAAAAAATTGAAAATTATGGAGAAGAAAAAAAAAGTAGGGTAGAGCCAAAGACAAAAAAAAGAAAGAAAAATGATATGGGAAAGGACTACTAATAGCAAAAGGGAAAAGCAAATGTAGTTGAAGAGGTTGTAGACTTACAATCAAAGGATGAAGGTTGTGATATTTAGTAATATGAACACCTAAGGGATGTTGTCTAGTTCTATTATACCTTCAAGAGTTTGGGGTTTTTGCTTTAAATCTAGAATTCACTAAAAGGCAAAACACCTAGGAGGTTGCTTTATCCTAAAAAAAGAAAAAGAAAGAAACTATAGGTAGCCCTATCACCATCAACAATAGTACTAAAAAAAATGTTTAATGTTTATTATAGATAATTCAATTCTTTAATCTATATTAACTAATCACTATGTATGTTTATTATATTGACATGACTGTACTTTTTGATCTACATAAGTGTTGATTTTGATTTTCTTCATGTGTTTAACATATACATTTGATGAGCAGCGAGTAGTCCCTACACCCAACCATATGAATCACTAGAATTCACTAAATATGGTTGAATTCCATAGACTTTAGCTCTCCAAGTACACTGGGTCTAGGTAGTAAATCTAATAGACCTGATTGTTGTCTTCTCAATTTCACTTGTGAAGTGTAATAATATGGTTAAGTGTAACTGAGGCACATGATTTTTATAATTTTGTGTTTTTCATTAATTCACCTAAATGCTAAATATAAAATAATTAAATGTTTAAAAAATTTAATAATGAACTAATCATAACATAAGTATCTATTTCCACTTTTTGGTACACATCTTAAACACATTGCAATGCTATTGGGTTACTAAGCGTTAGGCACTACTGGGATTACCAAGTGTTAACATATGCTCGAAGTGGTCATACTTATGTGTGTTAATTAATCATATAAATTAATTACTTAAAGGTATTAAAGTAAACATTAAGCTAAGTCCAAGTGTTGCAAGGTTTGTTAAGAAAGCTCATCTTTATTTCTATTCACATTGAGATTCGTACACTTCTCAACTCCTATTGTGGGCACTTAGAAAATATTCTAACTCTGGAAAGATAAAAATGCAAGAGTTTGGCTAGCTATTAATGATTGGATGCCATAAATGTGACTAGTGTGCACACTTATGTAGGCAAAATACAACATTGCATCAACACATACACTTTGACATAGAAAACCATACATCGATGCGATCTTGTCGACGTAGACGAACAACGATGGCTCATGATACCTCCATCATTGAAAGAAAACTTGTCTTGAGTGAACAAAAGAAGGAACAAGGTCTTTACAAAATTTTGGGAAGGTATGGGATTACTGACTAATTGATTGGCACACAAACTGACTCAAACTAACACTAAGTTCCCAAGTGTATAGATTTATAATTTTTACAAAAATTGGTGTTCATGACAATAAAAGTGAACACCATGACCAAAATTGATAGAACAACTCCTCTGGAAGCTTGAAGACAAGGAAGAAAACTAAATGGTCCTAGGTGGTGGAGGTTCCTAAGATGTTGAAGGACCTTCTCCTACCCTTAGTGCATGTGGCTATTATGGTTGAGGTTGTGGTTATGTTTATTTAGCTACAACTGTGACTATTGGTTAAATATGGAAAGCATCCAATAATGCTTTCATCTTCTCCTCCTTACTCCAGGGATCATACATGGTTCATGTGGCATCTCCAATGTGGGCTACTATGGTAATATCCCATGGATAGGGTGTTATAGGGAACCACTCCTTCACATTGATAAACCAAGATGCAAATTTTTTGTGTTAAACATTGAATGCCTTGATAGTGTTCTACAGTTCCTACTAGTGAAGCATGCTTTGATAACTTCAAGTTCAACACTTACCATTTCTAGTTTTTTTTGGTCTCCTTATGATGCTTGAACTCGGCCTCATACAACAAGTATGAACTGGCCACCTCTTTCTCCAGTTCTAACCTTGGCCTTTTGGTAGTTAGCATTGCCAAATTTGCATATCAAAGGTTTGAAAGCTTTATGTATTTTGTCATCTCCTTAATTTGCAGCTCCTTGAGGTAGATCTCTACCTTGTTGTACTTGTTCAGTTCATCAAAGATGGCCTTCCATACATCACCTTCTTGTTGGAGCTTTTGGAGGGCCTTATTCACATTTTCCTTTGCCAATTGGATATGTTTTTCATTTATTTCCTTTTGCAGGTTGACCTAGTTCTTGTAGTCATATTTGATCCTTTCAAATTTAAAGGCCTTGTTCTTCCAAGTAGAAATTTCACTTGTAGATTTCTAGTGAAGGGCATAGACCTCCTCCATCGAGAGATTATGATTTTCTGCTACCAACTTCCTTAGATGCATGGTCACCTTGGCAAGCTGCTTGTATTATTGTCTCATATATTTCACCATTTGCTCTTTCTAGAGCTCAACATTGTACATGCGATGATTGTCCTTATTTAGAATGGTGCTCTCCTTGTGAACCTTTGACAAGTTCATTCAAATGTTGTAGATAGTGGCATCTTCAAGGGATTGGTCAAAGATTGTCGACTCCTTGGTGTACTTAGCCTCCTGAAGTTTGGATTGTAGTTGTTAAAAAGCTTCATCCTTGGTTATAGCTTGGCTATGTATAGTGGGATCATAGAGGCTAGTTCTTAACTCCACAACTTTAGTAGCCAAGTGTAGATTTTGCTCTGTGGCTACCTCAAGTTGGGCGTTGACAATGAGGTACTTACCCTTTGCCTCCAACAACACTGACTAGGTAGCAATGATATCATCTAGAAGGTCAAAGATATTTAGATTTGGTTGTCAGGTTTTCACTAGTTATTCTAGAAACTACTTGTACTAAGCTATGTTGAATCTCCCACTTGGCACTCCTATGGACATTTTCACATCTTTGAGTGTAGCACTATCTAGCATAGACATCGCAGGAACATTAAGGACTTTACCCACTTTATTAGCCACCATCTCTACCGTTGTTTCCTACCCTTGGTGCTACATCACCAAGGCAGTTGCTCCATCACCTTCCTCCAAGTGCACCGAGGAGGTAGTAGTGTTTTTAGAGATTTCAAGAAATTGCTGCTGTCCTAAAATAAACACTATTACCTCTCAGGAACTAGGATTTGAGTGTGTGGATGCCTATGTTCTTTGGATAGAGAAAGTCAACGTCATGTCCTCCAACCATCTTATAGTACAAGTTACCTCATTCAAGTGACTAAGGGCTAGTCAGTAGATAGATGGATCACTACTTAGACTAGCTTGTTACTACTATAGGAGTTGCTCACAGAGCTTCTGCATGTCTCCATAGTAGCATGAGCCTCTAGCATTGTTTCATGAGTGGGTGGTGGTGGTGGAGACTCCTCTTCTTTCATTGTGGTAGGGATCTCATCTTTTATTATTTCCATCCAAGAGGTGGCGTGAGCATGTCTAAGTGTGTCGTTAGAATAGTGGGATATTTCTTTTCTTTTTCACAATTTTTGTATTAGGCACGAAAAGGAGAGTACCTTCCTCCCATGATAGTTCTCTTTAAAGCGCTTCTCTATCTCTAGTTAGATTAGCTATGGGAGGTTCATAGGGAATTTTCCACTTAGAGTGGCACATGCATGGGTAGAAAAAGCTATCACCTTGCTTGACCTCATTGTTGGATTGAGGTGATAGGCCACTATCTAAAAATAGACATGTTCTACCATTGTGAGTGCATCATACTGTTTGCGGTCCACTCTATAGCATTGCTAGACCCACTCCTTTTTCAACTTTGGGTTCACTTTCATTGAGATTTTTGACAAATTGGTCCTAGTTTTAGGCAAACTAAGGGCTTGAGAGATGGCCTTCACCAAGTAGGACACATTAATGTCCTTGATCTTCACACTGGCATCTGGTTGCCTATTTTTCTAGAAGAGATATGTCTCTCCCATGTACCACTCCCCACTGGGAGTGATGATGGGCCAAATGGGAGAGCTTTGTAGCTTCATTCTAACATCTTTTGGGGTAAAGGCTAAGAAGGTTTCATAGTTCAGCTCTTGGAGAACTAAATGTTGAATTTTATTAGATTAAATTTTCCTTAGATAGACATCCATCAAAGTGACCTCAAGGCTTGGCCTTGATCTTGGTGCCTCATCCTAGTGGGATCGCTCGGTTTTAGCTTGGGAAATTTGATGGACAGATTCCACTTTGGGCTCCTCTTAAAGAGGTCCTGTTGCATGAGTTTTAGCTACCTACTCCTAGGGTTGTTCTTACTGTTGGCCTCTTCTAGTTTTGGGCTGCTTGACCCTTGTTTGGGATGGTCCTCCTTCTTGCGAATGCTTAAGTCTTGGTGCAATCTATAATCACAACATGATCAAGGGTTAGAGTTTAGTATGTAACTTTATAACACTTGAGTACCTTATCTCTTTGAATTAGTTACACTTGGCTAAGTTGTGATCATGACAAGTTTGATTATTTTAATATTATTTCATTTTAATGTCTACTAGATTTGGCTGGAAAGGTTTAACTCTCTTAAATTAGTGATTTTAATATTATTTTATTAGTTAAACCTTGTGGGAGTCAAAAACCTAAGGTTTGTGGCCCTCACAATGTAGAGCTTACATTCAATAGTTGTAGGAGTAAAAAATGAGGTTAATGTTAAGTGGTTTGAGAGTTATGGACTTTGGAAGGTTTTGGGCTCTGAAAATTACAAAAAATTCTTCCCCATTTGAGAGTAAATGACAAAAATTTGTGAAGTGTGGGGCACTATTTATAGAATTTTTGTCCTGTATCAACAAGATCCTATCGATGGAATCACATCGATGTGGTTGACTACGTTGGCAGGATCCCATTGATGCAATGGATAGACAAAATTTTCATCATTAAAAAAATAAGGGAAAAATAGTGTTTTAACATGAAATTGGAATCCAAAGGAAGCCTAAGAAGCCTAGAACATGATGACATGTATGAAGAGGGCTAGATATTTCATAAAAGGGAGATTTAATTAGGGAAATAATGGAGAAATGCCATGAAGAAGCACACAACTAGATGTAACTGACATGGAATGCAAAAGATTTGCATGCAAACATGCCTAAAGGATAAGGAGCTTAACTAGCTAAACTAAGGGGTAGGCAATTGGGTTCTCCCCATAACAATCTTATGTCCTTGATGCCCTTGCATGCCCTCAAAGCAAGGAGTCTGTGAACCCCATGGATGACTAATGGTTATGGTTAGTTAAGGACCAAATCGGTAAAGAAACTATCTAAGAACTTTGACAATTTCAAACCAAGACATTGAGATAAACATGAAAAATGATAGTGAGGTGAGTTGTGAGAAGCATTTGTGGATGAAGAAGAGAGCAGAATGGGGTCCCATATCATGGTCACATGGAGTCCCTTGTGGATTTCGTGGTTAATATGGCCTGATAACATCCATCTATAGTTCAAATTAAAACTAACCACTTTGAATGACTTTGCATCGACACTCTAAGACTAGTCCACCTCCTTAAGGCACAAAAGCATCCCCATAGATCAATCACCATTCCTAAAAGAGAAGAAAAAAGAAGCAAGAAGTGAGATGTGCCTTAGTTAGAGGGGACCTTCAAGCATAGGTAACATGTCTTTCTAGTTCCATAACTAATGCTTGTAGATGTTATTTCTTCTATGGGGTGTGCTTTGAATTCCCATTATTGTTGTTTTGTTTTGAATGGAAACCACACCATGCAAAGACTTAACTTCATGTTATTGGTCAATAGTGGAATGATGAGAAATCCATGAAAACACTCATGCACCTAGGAGGGTATGCAAGTACAAAGAGCATCAAATCCCGTTGAAGTCACACCCTTATCTATCCATTTAATTCTTTCCAAGTTTAAAAACTATGAAGGTCACAGATTCATTAAAGGTTTCATTTAAGAAGGGATCGCATATTTCCAAAATAAGGGAGTAGCATAGAGTTTGGTGGATGTGGACTCATTGCCTCTTATCATGAGAAAGAAACCTTATCTTAGTTATTAACATCAAAATTTAAAGATAGAATCTAGACATTAGCAATCAAATAACATTATAGTACAAACACCATCAATTGACAGCTACAGTTGCACTTAGTCCTGTTGGTAATAAAGAAAGAAAAACAAAACATAAGAAAAGAATAAAAGAAATCCAATCCAAATAAAGTAAAATGTAGAAGAAAGTGTAAAGTATTTAAGAAAGAGAAAAATGTATGAAAATGATGTAAAACAAAAAGGAAAAAGTACTTATTAGTTCTTGATTTAAAATGGAGCATCTCTCCCATGAGTAAGTTCATGGCCAAGACAAGAACTACTAATTGGATTATATGTTTCCATGCATTGTTTGAATAGTTTGGCATTATCATTTGGAAGCCACCATGTGTCCTTTGGTTTAGTGGCTATTTTGTGGACCTAGTTTGACACACACTCTCTTTCATTATGTTAATTGTGGGCTAGTGTAGGAATTGAGGGAACACTTTGAACCTTTAGCCCATAGTTGCACCCTTTGTTATTACTAGTAATGCATGGAATGTTCTATCTCTCCTCAATAATAGGTTTATATTTTATGTTTTGTGTTGGGGTGGTGACAATTGTTATCTCTTGCATAGGATTGGAAGACATTGTTTGTACAAGGAAGGGTGTTGCACCAGATTGACCTTGTGCTAGTTTTGATAAGCTAGTAGATCTACATGTCTTATTCATATGAGTGGGGACCATCCTAAAGAAGGAATGTTTTCTAGATTTCTGTAGAGATCTACTAACATGATCATTTTTGTGTATGTTCACAACATAGGTGGAATTCTTTTGCTGAGGTTATGATGTCAATTCTTCTTGCATTATTGGTGGTGGAAAATGATGAAGGGAAGTATAGGAGTAGTGAGGATGTGCTGAAGGATAAGAGGTGAGAGATGGTGATTTTTCAAGAGATGCTACGGGTTGATGATATTCAGGAAGGTGGTAGTAGTAATTGGATGTAAAGGAAGTAGAATTAGTTAGGAAAACAACTTGCTAAACATAATATCTATAGGGGTTCAGTTGGTGGGAAGGGTAGTGTTGGTTTGATGATGGTCTCTCCCATAATTGTGGGTTTTGCCACTGCAGCTAACAGTAATTTTGGGGCTGATAAGAAGTCTTATTGAAATAGTATGATTGGTTGTAGGACTATCTATAATTACCTTATGAGTAAGGTAGTTTCCTAGGCATTTGCTTTTGGATGAACTTAGGATTCAAAGAAAAATCCCCATACTCAAGTAGATGTAACATAATTGGGCAATAGCCCTTTGGATGATCATATTGGCATATGTCATATCCATCATCCTCTTCTATACTTGATTTTGTAACCTCTTCCACTATAGTCATTTTTCCTTTTTGCTGATAAGTATTCCTATCTATTTCATTGTTCTTTTTATTTTGATCACTTGATTATTTTTGCACTACCTTCTCCCCTATGGTTTCTAAGTAGGTTATAACTTTTTTGTTCATCAACTCCCACATCTTATCTAGCCTTGCTTTGATCTCAGTAATAGCCTTTTGTATTGGCAAGGTCTATTGTGAAATCAACACATTGAGACCTTCCTCTTTTTCCTTATCATACATGTGGAGCTCTCATGTTTGAAGAGTTGGATCCTGATTATATTCCTCAACACTCTTCCTTTCACATAGCTCTCCTTCTTCTTTCACCACCTATTTCACTAGCCTTTGTATCCGTTGGACTCTCAATTTAGATAGTTGCCCTTGGGCTTAGATCCCAAGGGTCTTCCTTGTTTTGTTACAAAGCCCATCCAGGATGTGGAGAAGCTACTTCTTTTGAGAAAACCCATGACTTGGACATCTATGTAGTGGAGAATAATATCTACCAAGGCCACATCCAAGGATTCATGATTTTCTTGCTTCCATCCTTAGATTTGTTTTCTTAGATTGGACACTCTCTCATAGGTTTGATATTTTTTGTTGAAAATCTCAAGCATTGTAAACCATCGGTGAATTGAATCTGGCTCCAATGATCTATACCAACTCTCAACTTCTTCTATGAGTGTTCTAGGGAAGAGCTTAAGCTTTTGCCATCTACTTTCAATTTTTTGCAAGGCATAGGCATCGTAGAAGGCTTGTAGATGATGTTGTGGATTAGAGTTATAGCCACCCTTAAATCTAAGAATGTTATTCATATCTAATTATTTGATGTGGTTGTCCCTTTAATGCTTATGAGGTATTTTAACTACATCCCAGATTTGTGTCATGCTCTTATTTACTAAAAAGGGTTCATTTTCATTAGACATGTCATCATGATAATCACAATTTATATTTGTCTAATTGTGATGATATTGTCTATGCTCATTTTGATGTCTTTGATTTGGCCCTTGGGTTCAATTTCTATCTTTATATTAACCTCATAATGGAGCTCTATCTCTATACCTATGTTCATCTTTGTCAGAATTGAATGTTGAAGAGGAAGAGGAAGATGGAAAACTAGGAGAATCACCATGGCTCTTATATCTCCCCTCATGGTCCCTTCATCTATCATTTCTAGGTTTAGATGAGGTCCTAGGCCTTGAGGCCCTTCTTGTTCTAGGACTTTTTCCATCTTCTCTAAGATTGTCTACAATAATTGAATGTAGTCTTTGCATGTATTAAGGATAAAAATAAGCATATGAAATCCTTATTTGAGGTTTTTCACTCCAATTCTCTTCAGTATAGAACCTATCATTTCTCCTATGAATGTTTTCATCATACAATGCGTTATTGGTCCTATGTGAAGAAGACATGTTTTCAATTAATAATGTGTGTGTCCTAAAATACTAATATTTACAAAAATATAAATCGTTAATTCCATTACAATGATTGTTTAGTAATTTCACTATCATCCTAGATAGTGTATGTAGTTAACTAAAGTCTCCCTGACAATGGCGCCAATGATGAGCAGCAAGCAATTCATACGAATCACTAGCATTCACTAAGTGATCTAATTGAATTCTATAGACACTAGCTCTCCAAGTACACTGGGTCTAGGTAGTGAATCTATTAGACATGATCGTTGTCTTCTCAGTTTCACTTATGAAGTACCAAGGTATGGTTAAGTGTAACTAAGGTACATGATTATTATCATTATGTGTTTTTCATTAATTTCTCTAACTGCTAAAGATAAAGTAATTAAATGTTTAACTAATTTAATAATGAACTAATCCTTAACTAATCATAACATAAGCATTCGTTCCCACTTTCTGTACACATCCTGAACATGTTGCAACGCTATTGGGTTACCAAACGTTAGGCATTACTGGGATTACCAAGTGTTAACGTATGCTTGAAGTGGTCATACTTATGTGCAAAAATTAACTATATGAATTAATTACTTAAAAGCATTAAAATAAATGACATGAATAAGAAATGCATGAAGTAAACATTAAGCTAAGTCCAAGTGCTGCAAGGTTTATCAAGAAAGCTTGTCTTTATTACCATTCACACTGAGGTGCTCAGGTACATTGGTGCTCGAATATTGCAACTATAGGAAGATAAAAATGCAAGATTTTAGCTAGCTACTAATGATCGGATGATATAAATTTGGTTGGTGCACACACTTGTATAGGAAAAACACAAAATTGCATTAATGCATATGCAAGGATGCAACAAACCATGCATGGACGAGATTGCATCAACACTGACAAATGATGATAGCTCATCATCATCTAATAATAGAGATGCATCCTTTAATAGTATTCTTCTCTATTTATAGTTTGGGTATAACACATATGCATAACATTGTGGATTATATCATATCTAATGGTGTGCATCTATTTTTCTATTTTAATAGTCATCAAATTATTTCTAGTTTCTTAAACCTAGTAATTTGAATATCATAAAACTTAGCATGTCATTAGAACTTGGTTTTCATAAATTTATTAATCAACACTGTGAAATGATTGTGGTGCTTTGATAGTTAAGTGAATTTAATGGGAAAGTAAATACAAAAATCAACTATAAAATTTCATTTCATACATGTGTAAAGAAATCATGAAAATCATAGAGAAAGTTGAGCACAACTTGAGAATTTTGTTTAGGTGTATTGAGTTTCAAATTAATTCACTTAATTCATTTAAAGTGTGACTTATAGTTGAAATATCATAGTTTTTTCTTCAATTTTAAGAAATTAAAATGGTTCAAGATTTTCCTAATTGATTGATTTTGCAAATTTGTATTTCAAATTTTAAATTAGTTTATAAGTAAGAAAATGTTGTGTAATGCTTTTGATTTGGAGCACATGTTATTTTTTATTGTAAAAAATACAATTTTAAAAGCCCTAGTTTTCTAGAAGTTACAAAGTAATTGTTTTGTAAAATGGCTTTTAGTGGAAGGGGACATGGAAATTCATGGGGAACTTATAATAGAATCACTCCCTTTCAACAGTCTCTTGTAAACATATGCAGAATGAGACACTATCATTGTCACTACCACCAGAATTGTAGCCTAGAAATCATTGTAGGAATTCCCATAGTGAAGCCTCTAGTTCAAAGGCTAGTATCAAGAAAGTGAAATTATAGTCTACAATGGCTAGTTAGATGATAAATGTTGATATGTTATTATCTAAAGAAGAATATGCCAAATATTTATTCACAAGGTCAATGTATAGTATCATTATTATGATTTGACATTTTCCATGAAGTTAGTGAAGGATGGCTGCTATGCTAAATTAGAAAGGTTTGGCTTGCCATCATTTGTAGAGTTTGCAATGTCAAGGACTGATATGGTGGTTTATAACTTCATGAGGACCTACAATAATAACTAGTTCATCTATCAAGCTAGGAAGACTTGAAGATTTTTCACAATTCAAAAGAGGTTCATGTGGTTTTGTTTTTGGATAGTGAAAAGAGATTTTGTACTAAAAGAGTGGTGTTTCCTAGGCATCATTTGTTAGAGTGCTTTATTAATGAAGGTGAATGGGGAAAAGCATCCATCATTGCCATTGCAAGAATACTAATTTCACCAGTCAAAGATGCCATATTCTAGTTTCACTAATATCATTTCTTGTTGATAATCTCTTAGCATTTACTAATGTTTACTCTATGTCATGGAGAAAGAGGAAAGATATGTGGATAGATTATCCATTTTCGAGATCGAAATGAAGTAACAGGTATTATCATATTACATTACATTTCCCCCTCATTTTTCCTATGGCTACTTGCCCACATTTGTTAAAGTATTCAATAATGCCAACATTTTGGATGTTATCATGGTGGTGAAAAGTAAGAATAAAAATTTAGTTTTATGATTATTTCTTGAAGCCTTCTCAAAGCCAAAGAAAAGTACTATTGATCTTCTAGAAATAAAGCAACTTGCTAATGTCCAACCTAAGGATGAAGCAAAACTAAAGTGTGATTATTGATCTCCATCCATAGTGCATGTGATGATGCAACATCGTAGTTTTGAAAATAAGGTTGTGCATCAAGTAGTGATCATTAACTTCTTCAAGGGATGACTAAAGAAGAGCCTCATGGAGGAAATGTTATATGATAAAGCTTTATGGAAAGATTTTAGGGATTTGAATATATATTACTTTCCATAAGTGATTAGAGACATGGTGAATAAAGATCTTAGTAGGCTTTTGAAAGTTAGCTCCATTGTGGTGAGTAATGATTTGTTATATGCTTTGATGTTTATGAATTACATTACAGTGAAATATTATTTCAAAGTTGAAGCCTATGATGTGATGCTGAGGAATAATAAGATTTTAATTATGATTTTGCACAAAATGAGACATTGAATAAAGATTTAACAACTGTCTATTAAGAAAAGGAGCAATATACCAAAGCTTTTGTCAAATTTAAATAAGAGGTTAAAGATTTGCTAAATTTTGTAGAGAAATAGTTTCAATAATTAGTAGCACTAAAGTAAGCAAGGAACATTATGGGTTCTAGTACTGAAGTAGATTTTGCAAGTAGATTAGAAGAATCGATAATGCAAACTATGTAGTTTGAGGATGCTAAGCTTATCATGCAAAACAATACCTCTAAACTCTAAGAAGAGATTAACTTCTTATGAAACCATGTGAAGGATCTAACCACTCAAAATAATAAATTATTAGAGAATTTCATGATAGAGTGGAAGAAGTTAGAAGCTATAGTGAGCAATCTACAAGAATAGGTAGTAACTAATAGTTTTATAGCTCACTATAAAGAATTGTTACAATTTTTCTTATGCAAAGGTTGTGAGATTCAACTTATTACCACCATTATATCATCATCTCTTATGACCCCTTATAATGAATCTCAAGTAGAGATATAGAATATGTTTGGTAAAACTAAAGTTAAAGAGTCAACTAAAGAAGTTCCATCACTATTTTCTAAAACTCTAGTGGTTCTTGAAGAGTCCATGATAAAGGATTCTATACTAGAGTCATAGTTAGGATCATCATTAAACGTTTTTGATAATCTTATGAATGTAGATATAGACTCCTTTGGTTATTGATGATTTAATTTACTTAATTCCCTTAATTTTTATTAACATATTTATAACATCTTATATTGGATGGTGAAGTTATTTAATTTCTAATTTTCTATGACAAGTAAGTATAAGTATTTCTTTTTGTGGTTAAATATTTGATTATGTTAGAATATATTTTTAAGAGATACTAGTGCCTAATATCTCTTGTCATTTTTCCTTGTATTTTAGGAATAATCTAACATGACCAAAATAATTTACAACATTTATTTAGGAAGGAAATGTTGCTCACTATCATATTGTATTTATGATAATATTGGCTTTACTAATTAGAGATAAAATTAGTACCTCTTTTGGCTACATGGGCTTATTATGAAATGTATTTTTTTTCTAATGGGAATTTTATTTTAAGAGCATTACTCCATAATTGTTGGATGTGCTTATAAATCTCTAGTTTATGTAGTATTATGAAGTTTAGTAATGATTTGATATTTTTATTATTAGTCATTTTATTGATGCCATGGATTTGGTTTTATATATTAAAGCAATGTTATCAATCTTCATGTTAGCTTGAGTGGTGGTGTTAGAGATTTGATATGTTCTATCATGCTTAACATGTTAGTTAGTATCCATATTCTATAACATCATGGATGTTTGTATATACCATCATGATGTACCATATCATCTATGGTGTAGCGTACTATATAACTTATTGTTTGTTGTTTGCTACATATAATTTAGTTCTTTAACTTGTATTAACTAATTTTTGTGCTTGTTCATTCTATCAACATGAATATTATTTTTTATCTACATAAGTGTTGATTCTAGTTTTCTCCATGTATGTAACATATACATCTAATAATAACAACACACTATTTAATACTTTTCTTCTTTATTTGTTTTTGTTTATATTTGGATATAAAACATATGCATAACATCATGGATTATATCATATCTTATGGTGTGCATCTATTTTGGTATTTTAATACTTATCAAATTGTTTTTAGTTTCTTAAACCTAGTGATTTAAAAATCACAAGACTTAACAAATCCCACACCTACAACCTTGTAAATACATTCGAAGTTGCCTTCAAACAAAAGCTCCTTTAATGTAAAAATTGTTACATTGATCCATGTAGTTACTAATTGGATCAAGGCAATGATGAAACATTAATAGGTTAGCTGCATCATTACATGCTCATCGATGTAGCCTTGTTGATGCATCTCAGGATGTGTTAGCATATGTATGTCAACACTAATCCTCCTAAAGACCATATAAGTATACACACTAGTTGCATTTATGACATCGTTGGCCAATTCCTTAGCTGAACTCTTGCAGGTTTCTCTCATAGAACTTAGTGAAATATTTCCTTTGAGTTTCTATAGTGTGGATTGAATTGAGTGTATGAAATTTGTTTTAACTACAATATATATCTAGACAAAGTTGCATGAATGGCAATAAAATCAAGATTTATTCTCTCCATTATAGCCCTTGGATTAGTTTAAGTTTAATTTTTAGTATTCTAATTTGAATGCATTTACTTTGTTGTACTTAAGCATTTAATATACTAATTCATAAGTAACATGAGTATGACCACTTCGAGCATAATACACCAACACTTAGTAATCCTAGTAGTGAATACTTGGTATGTCCAGTAGTAAACACTTGGTAACCTAGTAGTGTTAGTATACATTTAGAATATGTATTGAAAGTGGGAATAGATGTTCCATGTTCAGGATAGTTTAGTTATTAGTTAGTAAAGTTAAATATTTGAACCCTTCTTTTAGTTATTCATTTTGCAAATAAATAAAATGGTAAAAATTATAAAAATAAATATCTTAGACTTTAATAACACTTAGCCATACAAGTAAGTTAACATAAGTGATGAGTAGGAAGATAATGACCAGCAACCACATGTTTTACTATCTAAGAACATAGGTTACTTGGGTAGAAGAGGTCTATGGAATTTGATTAGATCCTACATACATGCTTCTGATTCATATAGTTGGGTGTGGAAAATACCTTTTTCTTATCAAGAATAAGCATTTTTGTTACAAGAACCAATCTAGGGAGTCCCCTAATTTAGCTATAGATCATAGGAAATGCTTCTTACAAGGCTCTACTAGATTAAAATTTTGGAGTTAACTTGATTTCTTAAGAGATGTACAAAGCCTAAAACCTACCTCCTTGAAGAAAAGCAACTTTAGACTAGAGGTTGCTAACCACTCTATCATAGTTCTCTTGGGATTAATGGAAGACATTGTGACCACCATTTGAGGTTGTTTGTGCTGGATTGATTTCATAGTAATCCATGTTAAAAATTGTAAGGGAAAGTTTCCCATCATTATGGGAAGGACTTGGCTAAGTATAATTGATGTTGAGCTTGGGATTAGAGACATGATCATGAAGATTTTCAAGGAGAAGGAACATAGAGTTATGAAGAAGAATCATATTCCATGCATCACATATAGTGACATAGGATGCAATTGCATGTACAAAATTTTGGTAATCAAACAAAGAACTATCATAACATGCAAATCATGTGAAGAATCAATGAGTGTGTGAAAACACATATATGCAATAACCACCAAATATATGGAATCCAATGGTTAATTATAGATGAAATTTATAGTTCCATTATGTGCACAAAACCTTAAAAACTCCTCACAAGTGCCTAAATTGATAAATTGGATGAAATGGAACATCTTAGATACAACCTTCTTCAAGTAAAAAATTACCAAGTAGACATGGACTAGGAAAAGTTGGAAATTCATGAGACAACTAAAATTAAGCCCATTGAACTTAAAATATTGTTAGAGTCTCTTGAATGTGTTCTTAAAGTATGATAAATTGGTAATTGTAAATGTCCAACTTATAAAAGAATAGAAATAGAAGTTATTGGTAGTTGTAAACAAATGGCCAATTGTCTTTGCCTATTCATACGATGAGATAATAGGGATTGATTCTTGCATATGCCATCATATAATTTATATTGATCTGGCCATCAAATTCAAAAGATAGCCATAATGAAGGTTGAATCCAAAAATCAAGTTGTCAAAAAAGAGGTAGAGAAGCTCCTAATGTTGGATTCATCTACCCTAGAGTAGAAAATGAGTGGACAAGCCCACTTATTATTGTGCTAAAGAAAAGTGGATAGTGGAGGAATTGCATTGATTTTAGGTTGTTGAACATGATAAACTTCAAAGATTATTTTCTATTACCACTTGTAGATGAAGTGTTGGATACTATTTGGTGTAGGGGTGACACCTTAATAGATTCTAATAGGATTCATACCACAAACTTCCAAGTAGATCTAGCTTAGAAAATAAAAAGAACACAATAAAATATAGAAAATCTCCTTTATGTTAAGAAAACTCTCAAAATATAGAGAAAATACATTAAATATGAGGAGGAAAGCTTAACTCATAACTCTTTCAAAGATCTTAGAGGCTACACTTGTCCCCTCTTAATCCTCAATTACTCACCATGGAGCACAAGCACAAGACAAGATACTTATAAGAGATTTCCACAATCCCTCTCAAGTATTCTTCCTTGCCTCTCATTCAATTTTCTTGCACAAGCTATCCTTCCTCAAGAGCTCTCTCTCTCTCTCTTGCTTGTGGCCTTGGTTCTATAATAATGGAGAATTACATTACTATTTATGGACAATTGGAAGACAAGAAACCTAGAAACCTTTCCTCAACTCAACTTGAGGTCCTTTAGATATGTTCTAAGTGTTCTCACTTTTTAATTAGCTATTTCCATCCTTTTCAATCTTGTTTGGACTATTTCTTGAATTGGGATGGGTGTTTCAAAAGTTTCACCAGCCGTATAGGTCATCTCTGATCTTGGAAAGATGTCTCTATGTCAACTCAGATCTTGGGAAAGATGTCTACTCTTTTTATGAGACGTCTCTTTTGGGGTAAAGATGTCTTCTTCTAGGCTAAGATGTCTTACATGAGACATCTTACCTAATATGTCTCCTCTAAGAAGTCTCACATTCGGCTAAGATGTCTCCTTTGGTTTCAAGATTCTATTATCACCTCTATGTCTTAGCCAAGATGCCTTCTTTAAGCCTGAAACTTGCAAAACATACATGTAGGATAGAACAAGGGGATTAGAAGAGGTGTCTCTACACCACTATTGTAGGGTACAAGTACTACAACTTATTAGATGATTCTAGTGGCTATAATCAAATTTAGATAGCCTTGTAGCCTACAAGAAGATGTCTTCTAGCCTATGTAACACTCTTGCAACATTCTAACACTTGGTTCTTAATATATTCCAATAGCAAATTGGTAATGGTATGACAATATTCATGAATAACTTCTCCACCTATGAGTTTTATTTTAAATAGACATTGGACTATTTCGAGCAGGTATTAAAGTCATGTGTATAAATCAATCTTAAGCTCAATATGTAGAAAAGGCATCTAATGGTTTAAGAAGGTAGTGTTATCAAAAATTGGGTATCAAACAAAGAAAGAGTAGTGAATCTTGGAAAGATAAGAGTAATCCAAGAAATCATACAAAAACTAAAAATAGTAAAGGATATCAGATATTCCCTTGGACACATAGGCTACTATAGGAGATTCATATAGAACTTCTCCAAAATTCCCAAGCCACTAGTGGTGTTTGTAAAGAATTGTTGATAGGTATGCCCTTCTTTTGAAAAAAAAATGAAAATATAAAAATTCCTAATTGTAAAAAAGGATTTTTATTTTACTGTAAGTCTTGGTATATAGAAAAGAGATATGATTAAAATTCTAAAGACATCATGATCAAACCACAAGTCATGGTAGCTTATCATGTCTACTTCATGGCTCATGATGACTTGCCATGACTATTCCATAGGTTGTGTTGAATTTACCTTATTTTGTTGAATGGTCATGAGTTGTGGAGAAATACCATAGATCACGGTTGATAGTAATGGCTGCTACAAGAGGCCATAAGTGGTGATTGACTTGTGAAAGAGTTTCTAGATTGAACATAAGTTGATCTTAAATTGTGGTCTATTTTTTGATGATACTACAAGTTGTGGTTTGATAATTGTTTTTATAGATTTTAACTTGAATTTGAATGTAAATTGAATCCTTGATGTCATCTAGGAATGTAGATGATGCATATACGAAAATTCAAATTGACAACTATGAGTTTTGAGAGATGTAAAGTTAGATAAAGGTGTTGATTGAGAGTTTTCAACAAAATGAAGTTTATTGATGTCGTGGAGTAAAGCTTGATGTAAGATGTACTTCAATGAAATTGTTGATGATAATGTGGTTTGATAACAATGTTGATGACTTGAATTGATAACTTAATGTTGATAAACAATCTAGAAACAATCAAAGATAATGTTAATGGAAAATAGTTAATTAAGGAGAATTAATAGATAAGAGCAAAAACTTTGATAAAGATTAATATCTAAGAGAATAAGTGTATCTTGGGAAAATTTTGAAGACAATCTTTAATACTGGAAAAAATGATCATTACAACCATGTATAACCTTGGATTTTAAAGAGAATGGTTAGAGCCATACTAAGGGGATTTGACAAGTCATTCCCCATGATAAAAAATAAGAAAATTAAAGTAAATAATGATGAATTGGAACCAGAAAGAGTACATCTATCCATAAATTCAAAAAATATAAAAAAATACATTTAAATTTGATAATGAAAGAAAACCAAGTAATATTTGTCTTCTTGCTCAAGATAATGTTGCATTATGTACTAGAACTAACAATCTCTCCTGAAACACCATAAAATTTTTGGACCCTCATGCTTCAGCAGAGTCTTGGAATTTGGGCAAGAACTTGCACAAGTGCAGCATCATGATGGTTCAGCAGGAAAGTTGTAGGCACTAAGGATAGACTATCCAGTTCGACAAGTTTTCTATCTCCAGAGATGACAGGCTCGCCGGACTCTCCAGCCTGCCCAACTAGACAATTGACCTGGCTAACAGTCTACCTAGAGACCATGCTAGGAGTTGTTGAAAGTGTTCAGGATGAGCAAAATAGTTTGGCAAGTTTTCTAGTGAAGAAGTCAGCTACGCTACACTATGCAGGGTAGCAAGCATTGAAAGCTAACCACTCAAGCGTCCAAATGCAAATTGACAAAATGATTGCAAGATAAGTTAGGATTCAGCCAACACAAGGTGCTACGCTATGCTACACTATGTAGGGTAGAACAACGTAGCAAAGGTAGGGGCAGAAAGGCCCATCTTGCCAAGTGATTCCAACAAGAAGACTGCACTTTGGCAAGACTTCAGCCTCCAAAACTCCCTGCCCCACTTAGCCCTCAAGCCTCGAGCAAAGTTTCTTGCTAGAAAATGGTAGATTGAAGAAGGAAGCAAGGTACACTGGCTACTATGCATAGCATAGCAACGATGAAAAAACAATATAAGTGTTCCAAATATGGACTCAGCGAGTCCAAAGGCTTTTCGGCATAGAGGACAAAAATTGTAGCTGTTAGCCTGACTAAGCCTTAGTCAAATGCTCTTCGGCTCTTATGCAAATTTCTATCAAGACCAATGGCTATGCTATGCTATGTTATGTAGCGTAGCATAGTGTAGCAAGTAGCTACTTATGCTACACCAATATACTCAATGCCGTGAGTAGTGCAACACTAGCAAGAAAGCATCAAGACATCTTCTAGTAACTCTAGAACTTGTTGGCAACAATCTTTCCCACTCTGGCATCTCCTTGGAAAAATCAGCAATTTTACTTCATTTTGCATACCCTTGGTCAACTCCCAAAAAATTGTTCCTATGCTTGACCCTACTTGTAAGAGCAAGGAAGGCATAGTCTTGGAGCATAAGCTCCATTTTTCTTACATTGTTAGCACACTGGATTTTGGCACATGTAGTTTCAATGGTATAGTCACAGCGTAACAAAGTTCACACCCAACATCGCACTCCTACACGGTATGGACATGTTAGCATCTTGTGGGGTCCAAGACACATGGCATCCAAACCACGCTTCTCTCTTGCTCTTGGCCCTATAAATACCCTAACAAACAACACTCAGGGGGTTGGCTTTTTTGCGCGGTTGGATTTTTGGTGCTGTTGGCTTTTAGAGAGCATAGTTTGCATTTTTGAGCATCCTGGTTACTTTTGAGTTCTCTGGTTGGCTCCAAACATACCTTTGTGAGTCAAGAATTTTAGCATTTTAGCAAATAGAGTAGCAAGCAGAAGACCTGTGACTATACTATTCGGTGTAAGCAGTGTCTCTCTAGTGTTGCATAACCTGGTGTACACCTTTCAGCAAGGAAAAGCATCAAATCTGCAACCTTGGGGTGGTGCACTTTCGCACCCAATTTTATTTTGCTATTTCCTTATTATAATCATGTTTTACAATATTTTCTCTGTTTTGCATTTATTGATCATTGATTACCCCTCGCTTTCAAAACCAGCATTTACGAAAGGTTAAGATACACCGATTAAGTCCCTGTCTGATCGACTAGACCGTTTAGGGCACCCCATTTCCATTTCTCTCCAGCACGGCCCCCGCATGGATCTGGGGTTAAACTGTTCACCTGGCAACCTCTCGGTGTTCTAGCCACTGACATTTTCAGTTGCTATAATTTTTGGTGCTAGAAGGAGGGCCTTTTTGGTGCCCTTGTTGCATCTTACAAGTAGTCCTGCACACTCTTTGTACCTTGTCATGCATTAGCATAAATGTGATACCCTTTTGTGGTTGTTTATGCATCGTGTGGTGCAGACTGGTCGCAACGACGATTCCTTTGGAACCCGGTAGGACGAAAAGCCTCTGATCGCCTATTGATTTCTGTGTTTCCTATTTGTAATTTTTCCTTTTATCATGCAAGATGATCCTGCCAACAACCACTGTTTCCACCTCGAGCCTTGAGGCTCCTTTCTCAGCTTAGAGCACCATGGGTGTCGAGCGGCTTGTCACAGCTACGTTACCCTACGTGCACATCGCATCTTCACAGTTTCATGGAGTCTCTGCTCCTATTCCATCATCTCCCCCCATTCCCCCATCAGTGGTAGGCATTGCCCCAACCACGTGGTGGACCCCAGCCACTTTGCTCCCTGTTTCGCAACCCTCCCAGATGCCACATTACCCTTACCACCAAGCATACAAAGTCCCGTAGGTGTCACAACCAAGCGCGGGACTATGGCCCTTCCCATTAGTCATGAAAATGACTAACCTTGCAGCACCACCAACGACCGTTGCTCCAACGGCATCACACACTGGCTGGTGGACGTCACAGGTAACACCCTTCGCAAGGGCAACCCCAACAGCACCCCCTATGAGCCAAGAGGATATCCTTGCTACGCCACGAACAATGGTTGCCCCTACAACCTCACAACCATCTACGTCATCCCCAGGTCTGGATCAAGCATTCCAACTTATCCAGACCCTCACCATAGAGATTAAACATCTCAAAGCCGTTGGTTCCAACATGGTGCAGGTCATGGATTTCTACCATGATGACCCCATCAGCCTGGCTGTTCCCATGATCACATTACTTCCTAGGATGCCACTCCCCCACTTCACAAAATACAATAGGGAGGGCAATCCTAATGTGCATTTAGTCACATATAGATCTAAATCTTTGTTGTTGTAGCAGTGACCACACACCATTATTCACGTCTTTGCTATGTCTCTGATGGGAAAAGCTTTAGACTGGTACCATGCACTCCCACGTGCCTCCATCTTAACACTAGAGGAGTTGCTGACCTAGTTTGTGATCCACTTCAAGTATAACTTGAAGCCTGAAGTCACGCTAGATCAGTTGATGGGCATTAAGCAAGACTCGCTGGAGTCGGTGCAAAAGTTTATATAGCGGTGGAGTGCTACCTTGAATGAGATCCGTGAGCCTATCACGGAAGCCAATTTGTTGGCTATCTTCAAGGGGGCGGTAAATGATTTTATCAAATCCAAGCTATACTACCTAGCCCCGTGCTCTCTTAGTCAAGCTTTCGCTGAGACGAAGAGCATCCAAGATGCGGTCGAAGCCAGTAAAGACTCGACCTATGTTGCATACAAGAATGCATATACCAAAAAAGACAAAGAGAAGGGCAAAGTTGCAACTACCACGGTGGCTGCCGTGGCAAACGAGGAAAAGGACAGCAGCAAAAATAATAAAAAGGTGGCCATAATGCCAAAGAACCCCATGCCTAGCTCAAGTAATGTTGCCCAACCCTCCATGTCAGCACCAGAGGCATCAACCTAGCCTAAACCCAACTTTGAGCATAAAGATCGCTCCAAATACACCCCATTACCCGTCAAGCCTTTAGAACTTCTGAAGTAATTATTGGGGGTTGGGTACATCCAACATAAGTGGATGTCCGAGGAGGTAACCAAATGACATCAGCGGTATTGTGAAATTCGTAGGAACCCCTCCTTAGCTACACCCAACGAGTCCCCAGTTCCTAAGAACTTCAGGTTGGAGCGGTTCTATGACTACCATCAACTCTGTGGTCATGACACGGATTACTATTTAGCACTAAAAGACGAAATCCAACAAATGATTAATTAGGGGAAGTTGGTTCTAGATGTAAGAAACCCTATCCCCCCTAAAAATCAATCCATGCATGTCTACAAGAACCCCCTCAATGCTAACAATGCAGGGTACATTATCAACATGATTAGCATAGACCGTAATCCAAAACCACCATAGCAATTGTTTGTGGTTCCTGTGCCTCAACGTGATGTAGCAACAAAAACAATAGTAAAAAAGGCATTACAACAACCATTTCTTCTTAAGGTTCCTCCTCAGACATCTGCCCTTGCACCCTTCATACTCAAAACTGCATCGCTACCCTCGCTAATGCCACAAATATCGTTTGTCATTAGGGGTCCAAAACACTCAACTGCCCCCATCACATAGAGCCAACCTAAGACAACATCATAGCCATCCTGTTCAAAGAAACGAGAAGAGTTTTTGATGGATGAAACTGCCAAGGAACGTACCACCCTAGGTCCCCCCAAGCCTACCCCTTCGTCCTTCGTGTCTACGCCCCCCTCATCATCAACAGTTGATGCCACTATGTGCACGTAATCATCGCCATGCTACCCAAAAGGGTCTAGCCCCAAACCTGAAATTGCTCCTCCTCGAGAAATTCATTTCCTAGGACAAATGGAGGAAGAGAAGGGTGACAAAAAACCAGAAAGTGGACAAGACCTTCTAAATGCCTTTACCCAAGTCAAATAGGCTCTAAAGTAAAAGAATACAACCTTGAGCTTGTACAACTTCGTAATGACCTCCACTGCACACTGTGAGGCCTTGGTTCCTATGTTAACGTCCATACCGGTTGACAAAAACATGCCGGCAGAGGAGAAAGCAATCCATGTGGTCATGCTTCCTTCTATGCTCGAAGAACCACAACCATCTCAGTTGACGTTCCATGGCAAGTCCATTAAGGATGACCCTGAAAAGGGTCGAGAAAACAACACCCCTATTCATCATAATTCAGGTTGGTCAACACAAGATCTGAAGAGTACATGTTGATGATGGGGCTGCTACAAATGTCATCCCTTTCCCCATAGTGGACAGACTAGGTTTGATGGATCAAATCAAACCCATGACAACCTCATGTCTGAAGTCGTTCAACGGAGCGCAAGTGGTGGTAAAAAGGACTGTCCACATTAACTTTGTGGTAGGGAACCAGTTCCCTACAAGTGCAACATTCATCATGGTAGAAGAGATGCTTGGGTTTAACCTGATCTTGGGGAGGTCATGGTTAGCCCAACTCAGGGCTATCTCTTCACCCATACATCAAGAAATCCACCTACCTTACGTGGGTAGGGAGGTGGTGATCTACGGTGATGAAGTGGCAACCCATGCGATAAACAATGTTGACATGGAGTAGGGTTCAGAAGCAGTAACCTCTAAAAATGAAGAGCCTATCCCCACCAAGGTTACTTGTTTGGCAAATGAGCTGGCCCAAAACACCGGCTCGGAAAATGAAACTACATGGGCCGAATTACCTTTTCAAGCGGTAGATAACGACATAGAAGAATACCGCAACAAAGCCCCTCAACCTTACGCATCACTGAGCCCATGATGGGTTAGAAAGAAGCTGGGACAATGACCATTACCTATGTAGCGTAACTACTCCACTGCTTCCAACACAATTAATGCTTATCATATGTTTATTCTTTGTTTGCTTCACATTCATTCGTTTATGCTAAGTGTTTGCCTCATTCCTTAAACTAATCACATCATGTCCAGTATTTACATCACACCATGGCTTGCTAAGGCCTAAACATGGTAAAATTTTTTCCCTTACCAACATCCAATGGCCAGAAATGGCCTAAAACTACCAATGACCTGAAATGGCCTAAAACTAGCGATGGCCCAAAATGGCCTTAAGCTATTGTTAAGGCCCTAAATAGCCTAAAACTAAAATGAGATGCTCCCAAGGAGTTTAATTGATAAAAAGAAAAGATAAAGAATAACATAAAAATAAATACAACACATAACCCAAAATGAAATAAATCTCTTCATGTTCTATTTTTTCTTGCATTCAAAATATTAATCAATAATGTTTGGAACATTCTTTGCGAGAATCCAAATAAAATCCTCAGCTGCTACATTATGACCCTTCACCCGCTCCATCGTCCCTTGCCTCATTAGGTCTTGTGTTTTCATTTGGATTCTGTACCACAGGGAAAATGAAATAGTCAGTTATAACCTACAATAAGGACTCAAATAAGATAAATTATCACAACACCAAGAAACGACTGACCCAAGAAGACCCCACATTTGTTTCGGGGGGTATTCGATCTATGCCTACTGCGAGGCATTGCTAGATCTCCTCTTCTGCAATATCGGCCTAATTCCTATCTCCTAGGTTAGTGCTTGCTACAACTTTCTCCTTTTCTATGGCTGTCTATCTTGGTGGTCTTGGAGAAAAGGTGGCAGTGGTGGTCTTACCCGCGGGAAAGGTCATTTCCCTTTCAGAAGATTCACTTACTATCACCTGTTACATAAACCTGTCGTAAGTCCTAGAAGCACCAATAATGTCAAGGAATACCTCGTAAGTATGTAACTTGATAGAGGCATCCTAATATTGTTTACGGTAGGTGGCACATTCTAGTTTATACATGTGTTTGTGACTTTTCTGTGCCTGCCCCCACTCGTAAACTTTTGCACTATAGTCCTTCTAGTCTTGGTTCTTCTGGGCTAGCAGGTCCATTTACATGCGCTATTCTATTATTTCATGAGTGGCCTCATTTTTGCGTCGCATGGCTATCCAATACCTTGCGTAGTCGATGAAGGCCATGCGCCAACTGCCATCGTTAGTGTCTCGGGTCAATAGGAATTCATTCCTGGACTGGAGATCTTCCACCTCGGTGGTCAGATTGGCCTTCTCCTTCTCAAGCCTCTGTACCCATTTCTAGAGGTCTCTGTTCACATGCCTACATTCCCATAAGGAGTGTGTCGAGTATAGTGCACATTGGCTTGCTTCTTAATAGATGTGATGGGGTACTTCGGTCACCTACGGTGGAAATTTGGGCACAACGTAGACCTCAACCGCTTGCTTAGGATCCCACTTGAGACGAGAGGCTATTGACTGCACATAGAAAGGCATTAGTCACAATGGCATAGTGAAGGAACAACAATTTAGAGAGTTTAACGTAGCAATTTTAACTTACCCACTTATGGTGTGATTTGCTTTAAACGGTCGATCACGTCGTCGACTGCTCCCTTCATGAAAGTAAATTTTTTAGGGGTCTCAGTCCATGGTCGCAGGTGGATCGAGGACAGGCTAGAGGTGTCAATAGTGGTGTCATTTGCACAGTAAAACATGTTAGCCACAGTGAAGGGGAACCATGATAGAGCTAATGAACAACATAAATGACAGTGTAAAGCTCCTACCTAGCAAACCCTCAAGGGTGATAGTAGGGAGGTCACCCATCAGCACACTATCAAATATGCAGTTAAACTCACCAGCATACAAATGAATCCCCTCTCCTTCTAGCTAACCCAACGACATGGCAGCGTCCTTAATGCTCATGTGCCCCTCTAGTACTGAACTACTCTCCCCAAAAGGGTCATCAGCAGGGGCCTCTTCCTGATCACCAGGAGCCTCTTCCTTAGTGGTTGGGCCCCTTTCCTCTTCATTGGCAGGGGCCTCTTCCTCACCTGCCAAGGCCCTTTCTTCTGGAGTAGGGGCCCCTTCTTCATTGACTGGGGCCCTTTCCTCTATGGCCAGAGCCTCTTCGTTTTCGCCAGTCATCCCTGTTGTAGGGGCCACCACCTCTTCTTCCCCTTCTTCCTCTTCTTCCTTTGCTAATAAAGCATAGTCACAATAAGCAAATTATACCAACTTAAAGCAAATGCTATGCTATGCAATGCTACCTAGCGTGACATAGCATAGCGAACATTAGAAAAAAACACTTACCAATCAGAGGCTACACTCTGTGAAGTTTGAGTCGCAGCTTCTTCCCTCTTTCCTCATTTGTGCAGGGAAGCTCCTCGACTGGAAGAGACCTCTTGTGTTGCAACTTAGTTATCACCATCTCTGCAATGAGGCATTCCCCCTTTCTCACACTACCAGTGGTAATGAGGGGTGCCTCTCCCATGCTGTCCTAGGCACGAAAGTTGCGTGCCACCTGATCCCTGGTCGTCATTGAAAATGATTCCCCAATAGCCTTTGGGGGGTCCTGAGATCGGGTGGTATGGAAGACTTGGCAAATCCATGGCTTTGAAATTTGGCTACGATCTTATAGTACCCAGACTCCATTCTCATGGACTACCAAGAATTCTGCAAAATGCTGCAAGTAGGCTATAAAGAAGGCATGATGCACATTGAAGCGGGACTCAAGCTTCCCACGAAGCTTGACCATTTCAGCTTGCAAGCCTTTGCAAAGGTGTTTGGCCCAATTGTAATGAGTCCGCTCTTCCATGACATTCCTCATTATCCAATCTTGCTCAATTCTAATGATTTTTCCTTGGGAGAG
Source organism: Gnetum montanum (assembly GCA_015680685.1). Classification (NCBI taxonomy): domain Eukaryota; kingdom Viridiplantae; phylum Streptophyta; class Gnetopsida; order Gnetales; family Gnetaceae; genus Gnetum; species Gnetum montanum. The sequence goes on from MNCI01035648.1 coordinate 264,247, forward strand.
CAGCTTAGGGAAGGCACGAACACAGAAGACAGGGTAAACTGTTTTGGCCACCCATAGCCTGACATTCTCAATGTAGATTTCCTTTCGATCCTTTGCCACCCCTAGACACTCCTCAATGTCCATCTAATGGTTTTCATATTTCTTGGATTTTTTTCCTACAAGGAGACCATCAGAAGGGACACCAAAAAGATCAGCAAACAATTGGTCATTGATGTCAAACACCACTCACACACCGTGAACATGTGTGTGGAAGCTGCCCACTTTCTCAGAGAAGGAGTCGGCTAGGGAAAGCATTTCAGCAGGCGAGATGTTCGGGTTGAAGGCCAAAAATAAGTTCATGAGCCCAGCCTCCTAAAGGTTGTGGACAAGCGTGGTTGGGGTCCCATTGCAGAGCCAACATTGGGTCTCCTCCACCTCCTCATACTTGAAAAAAAGGTTGGTTTCATTGCGCTTGGAGGTGATCACAGTCACCTCTTGGGATTTCCTCACCACTGAAACGATTTGCAAAATAAAAGAAAAATAGTTAGAAAAAAAATTTAGCAAAAAAAATGATGAACATCACTTGAACGTGTAACAGTGAATTCGCGGTTTAGCGTACTAGGTTTAAATGGCATGGGAAATGGTGGGAGATCTACCAACACGTCTTTAATGGTGAGCGACCTGAGGGATGCTCACTCCCTATCCAACCAACTAGATTCTTTACACTTCCTATAAAATTGGGAATACCGGGTTGGATAGGTTCTAAACTCACCCCAAATTGGCCTACTACGTCGATGCACACATTCCCAGTAGAGGAAAAACTCTCATAGAGCCATCTGTGCCGACACCAAGGTGTCTATGTCACCGTGGAGACCACTCTTGTCAATAAAAAACTTGGAAAAACACAAAAAATACATATATACATTGTTAATACCTGTTTCTAGCATAGCATGGATTACACAACGCAATAAAATACCTTCATAAAACTCACCCTTTGGCATAATAAATGGTTCCAGATGGGTTTTGAAAGTAGGTGCCCATGTGACGGGCAACAAATAGCATGTTGTATAAGTGATAGAACTTATACTCAGGCATCTCCCAAATCTAACTTAAGCATCTTAAGCTCTTTGGGCACTGGTTGGTATCTTTTGCCCGATCATCCCCGATTGACCCATTAGTTAAAAATTTTAGAATTCCCCGATTTGCCTTGGGCAATAGGGTTTCTGTGATTGCGGCTGGTGTCTCCACTGATAAGTGTGACCAAATAATCACACTAAAATGGCAAAGGAGGAATTGTAGGAAGTCCTATGCACCCTCCCGGAACTAGACCGCCTACCATCCCACACGTGCATGGGGAGGAGGGACATTGGCCACCGGTTTGCTAAGGCAGCACATGACTCCCACAATCTCCAGGACAATCAAGATGGACTTCAACATGACCCTGCACAACAAAACATCAAACGTTAGCACTGTGTATGAGTGAAGTTTACAAGTAGCGTAGCATAACCCTCTGATTACATATAGCGTAGCATGATACTTTCTTTGCATGTAGTGTAGCATGATCTCCTAGTCGCATATCTCTCTAAGATAAAAAAAAACACAATAAAAATCATAGGCAATGTAGCAACATGATACTTGCAGCATAGCATAGTCATCAAGCCTTGCACAATGTAACAACATGTAGATGCAAATGCATGACACATGATGTAGCAAATGAACAAGAATAGATGGACGTGCAAAAATACAACAATGTAATCAAGATATTACCATGATGAGTATGGCAACATAGTAAAGTTAATAGAAACAAATCTAGCAATGTAGCCGTCTTGCAGATTCAACAGTGTAGCAATATAACAAACCCAAAGACCTTACGACATACCGGAATTGCACAATAAAAAAATTACAAAATTCAGACAAGAAAGAACTCACTGTGCTACAGCCATTTCAACCATACTCCTACTATAAAAAATAACTCGCGCTACACTACGTTAAACACGTGTCACATTGTCAAATGTCATAGATGGACAAACCCTCTTGAGGGCAGTACACTACGCTAACCTTGTGCTAAGCTGTCCCAAATCACCCAAACCCCCATGACAAGGTAGTCGCAACAATGGTGGTCAAGGCGATACCGCATGCAGCTATAGTGTAACGTCCATACAGCCGCTGTGGCCAACCAACAACAACAGTAGTGTAGCGGCCAAAAAGGTAACAAAAAAATGGAAAAAGACGCGGATTTCATCATAATAATGATTATTGTTGCCTAGACAACAAGGGCAGTGTAGCGACTTACCGAGAAAACAGAGTCTCCTCCCGCACTTCAATGTGCACTTGGCATAAGTGCCCCAGAGTGTTCTTCACCTCGTCTACCTTAGCGAGTCCTTGATGCTTGCATTCGTCTTTGGGTGCCATTGTCTCACTCGCAAATTCTCTATCAACTGCTACGCTACACTTCTTCGCTCTCTCTCGGCACGACTGCACTATGCTTTGGATGTGGGCTCTATGCTCTGACAATGAAAATGACAAGTTTACTGGGGGTAAACCCCTATTTATAGCTGACGCGGTGAAAAGAACTTGTCATTTTCACACCACGAGTAATGTGGGATGCCTCGTATAGTGTAGCACTATTGTGTCATAATCCCCCTATAGCGTAGCATCATTGTTTGCAGCATAACAGGTGGACCCAACCAAAAATTTCGTCCCATCTTGAATTAGCAACCTACCTTTACAAAGCCTACCCGCTACGGTTCACAAAGACCTTAAACTAGTGACCTTAGTTCTCAAAATCCACCTATTAACGGTCTGCTAAGACCTTAAACTAGCAACCTCAATTTACATTTTGATGTACACTGTAGCATGAGTACAGTTCGCCATGACCTTAAACTAGCAGCTTTAATATCTATTTCATATTTTAAACTAGATTTCACAATGTTATGGTCCACCATGACGTTAAACTGGCAAAAATTAATCTCTCTCACATGTTCAAACCCGTTCACGGTTCGCCAAGACCTTAAACTGGTAACTTGTGAACTTGGCTGAATAGTTGACAATTTATTCATGTTCCATTGTTGCTTTGCAAATGTTTATTATGCGCTATTGCTACAAAAAGGTATGAATTGACTTGGCTTTTTTCTTATTGTGGAAGGTTGAACAAAATGGCCATGCAGTGTGATCTACATTCACTTTTAACTTTGATAGGTCCTCATGGCAAGCTTGCAAGACATCTAAACTTAGAGTCAATAGACTGGGAATCATCCACTGATAACACTGTAGCGTCCCTGGAAACATCCCTAGATTGGCCCGAACATTTGATCCAAGCCTTAGACTTAGAGGCTGGGGATGTGACCGAGGACCCTCTCATTGAAGCACTTGTAACGACATCCAGGGGAGAAATAAGGACACTAAAACTTTGCTCCCTCCTAGATCAACAAATACAAAAGGATGTATCTAAAGTCCTTCAAGACAATGTCAAAGTGTTCGCGTGGTCCTATAATGAAATGCTAGGCTTAGACCCACAATTAATACAACATAACATTTTCTTGGACCCATGTATCAAACCGGTTAACAAAAGGCTCAAAAAATTAAACCAGAAATCACACTAGCTGTACGTGATGAAATTACCAAGCTATATCAAGTAGGCTTCATTCGTGCGGTCAATTACTTGGAGTGGGTATTGAAGATCATTGTAGTTTCCAAGAAAATAGGAGGTATACGAATCTGTATAGACTTCTAAGATCTGAACAAAGAAACAATTAAATATGACTTCCCATTGCCAAGTATTGACCAACTTATTGACACTATGGTTGGTCATGCTCTACTGTCTTTCATGGATGGGTTCTCGGGTTACAATCAAATTCACATCAATCCAGAGCATCAGTTAACGACTACTTTCATGACCCCTTTGGGGAACCTTCTATTATGCTATGATTCCATTTGGTCTCAAGAACCTATGAACAAGCGATGACATACATATTCAGTGACTACTTCCTAGAGAGATTAAACGATTACATGGATGAGATAGCAGTCAAGTCTAAGATAGCTATTGATCATCCCAACGATCTAGAGGTAGTTCTCAAGCGTTGTCATAGGCATGACTTGCGTCTTAATCCAAAGAAATATGTTTTCGATGTTAAAATTGGATGCATGCTAAGGTTTATAGTATCGGAGGCTGAAATATGAGTGGACCCTGACAAAGTTAAGGCCATCGTTAACCTAGCACCCCCTATCAACCTTAAAGAATTACATGGGTTGCAAGGTAGAGTACAGTTTATCAGAAGGTTTATAGCAAAGTTGACCGACAAGTTACACCCAATGTAACACTTACTAAAGAAAGGGGTTAACTTTGAGTGGATAACACAGTGTCAACAAGCCTTCAATGACTTAAAGAAAGAGCTTTTACACCTCCCAACTATTTACCCACCACAGAGGGATAAGCCTTTCTACATATACCTTGCCACTTCAGACACGTCTATCATAGCACTGTTATGCTAGAAAAGATAGGATGGCTTTGAAATCCCAGTTTATTACCTGAGCCATGCATTAATAGCCTACAAAGCAAAATACAATGAAGTAGAAAGGAATTGTCTCTCCCTAGTATTTGCGCTAAAAAAGTTGAGAGACTACCTGTTTCGTAGCTAGGTTAACATTATATGCAAGAGCAACATACTTCAAGCTATCATGAACAACTTATACGAGAGTAGCAAGATAGCCTGATGGAAAGCTATAATGGTAGAATTCAATTTACACTGTGTAACCCAATCATCGACGAAAGGACAAGTGATAGTTACGTAGCTCATGACCTCACCAGTCGATGATCAGGTAACCATAGAATTGAAATTCCCCGACGAACATGTTAACAGCATCAACCTTGTGCCATTGCACTTCAAGGACACTTTGCATTTCGACAGTGCCTCAACCACGCGAGGTAGTAGTGCTACCATCATCATTACATTCCCCTCAGGGGACATTCAACCTTTTTCTTATCATTTTACATTCCTTTGTACAAACAATGTAGCTGTGTATGAAGGACTCCTTAGGGGCCTTTTAGTAGCCTGACAATTAAAGATCCAACATTTGGTAGTTCAAGGTGATTCTCAACTTGTCATCAACCAGATCACTGAATTCTATGCCTGTAAAGCTTCACACTTACAGCCTTATTGTGATTTGGCCAAAAACTTGTTGAAACAGTTCACAATGATAGACATCCAGCATGTGCCATGCAACAAAATCACTGTAGTCGATGCCTTAGCCACGTTAGCGTTAAATGTGTTGCCACACTTGTTTGCAACTTTACCTGCTTCGATAAAAGAATGCACAGATCCTATCACTCAAGTAGTAACGTTGCCTTTGTAAGTGCTACCAACGCCCAAGTGTGGTACGCTAACGTTAAAGCCTACTTGCAACATGGTGAACCCCCACACGACTTGACATCTACCCAAAAGGATGCAATCTGAAAGTGAGCATGACAGTATGTCCTCGTAGGAGATATACCTTATGTAAATGCTCCTTTGATGGGATATTGTTAACTTGCATTGGTGGGGAAGTGGCACAAAAAATCATTAATGAAGTCCATGAAGGACAATGTGGAGGACACATAGCTCCAAGGGCGATGGTAGCTAAAATCAGATGCCTAGGGTATTACTAGCCTTGCATGGAACAAGATTGCTTTGCTAAAGTTAGGACGTGTGATACATGCCAATGTCATGCAAACCTTATACACATTTTACCTACTGAGTTGCATCCTACGTAGATCACGTGGCCATTCCAATGATGGAGACTAGATATCATAGGACCCATAATTCCTAAGTCTTCCATAGGACATAGCTTCATCATCACTGCCACCAAGTACTTTACAAAGTGGGCAGAGGCTATCCCCCTTAGGAAGACTACATCCCAATAGGTTTGCCACTTTATCTTAGATAACATAGTAATAAGGTTTGGTCTTGCCATGACTATTGTGATAGATAATGGGCCACAGTTTAGTAGTGTAGAAACCAAAAATTTTTGTAGCAACCTTGGCATTAAGCAATCCTTTTCGTTGTCATATTACTCGTAGGCAAACGGTCAGGTAGATGCAACAAACAAGACCATCATCAACTTGCTTAAAAGGATGCTTAGCAACAGCAAGAGGTGATGGCACGAGCAAAACTTCTACGTGCTGTGGGCCTACCGTACGATGTGTAGAATGGCTACAGGTAAGACTCCCTATAGCCTAGTTTATAGATTTAAATTAGTGTTACCTCTTGAATTGCAGGTACCATCACTTCGGATGATCCTCTCAAGCATCATGAACAAGGCCCAAAACAACGAGTCAAGGATCATTGACCTCAAATCCATAGAGGAGGAGCATGCATAAACACTTGGTTGTATCAAATGGTATCAAGATAAGCAGTGAAAAAAGCATCATTGCAACCTACATTGACGACCAATCAAAAAGGGGGACCTAGTTCTCAAAGCTGTCTGTGAACATACAAACAAGTTTTCAGCAAATTGGGAAGGTCCATTCATGGTCACAAAAGCCTATGAGAATGAAGCCTTCAAACTGGCAGACATGGATGGTAGGGAGTTTGCAAATCCAATGAACCACATGTACCTTAAGCCATACTACGTTTGATGCAAAAGCAAGGTAAGCATCCATAGTCCGCTATGACTATAAACTGGCACAGATAGTCTGTTATGACTATAAATTGACATAGATAGTCTGCTATGACTATAAAATGGCATAGACCATCCGCTATAATGTAAAATTGGCACAGATGGTCTGCTACGACATTAAACTGGCCCATCCATCGTCTGCTACAACGATAAACTAGCACAGCGGTCTGCTAGTACCTTAAACTAGCACATCGATATGCTAGGACCTTAAACTAGCACATTGCAGTCTGCTGAGACCTTAAACCAGTACATCTGATGGTCTACCAGGACCTTAAACTGTCGTGGCACAACTTTTCTAGCTCACATCCATGATCCTATAAACAAGTGAGCGTGCATAGTGCTAACACGGGGTGGGACGTTGTAGTTCCAAAAAGTAGCTTGCAATGATAAGAGAACACCCTTGAGCACATATGCAACACCACTACCCCTGGCATCTTGTTGATGCTCCAGAGATGTCGTTTGACATCTTGCTAACCTTCCAAAGCTACTGCCACCATAGCCCATTGCCCTGGTAGTAGCTTCTGTTGTCAGTGCCTGCTGCTGAAGTCCTAACACTATTGTGGCCCAGCCACAAAGTTGTTACCCTCTAGCCCCCACCATCATCTGAACTCAATAGATGTTTAGTTGTTAGGCCTCTCTACTTACAGATGAACTACATGATGTTTTCCTTGGGCAGGGACTCCTGAGCACTCGCATCACCGCAACTCCTAGCCCCCTTGGTGCCAGCCCCTTCAATCTACCACTGCCAGAACCGCTATTGGCCTTCCTTATTTAGACGTTGCATGCCTCAGCAACAAGGCTTGCCACTTCAATGATGTCTAAAGAAAGTGAGATCTTTGCCTAATTGCATTTCATGGTTACATTTCTCTTGTCTGCTTTCTGTTGTGCTTGCAGGATACAGGTCGAGATGGCATCGGTCAGGGATGCGTTTCACCAGGAGGATAGGATACTACAATGTTCTGAGGTGATCGCTCTGACTAGCTTAGCTACTTAGGAGTGCACATCCTACCCTTCCACTTAACCTTTGTCACCTCATTTCTTACACCAGCAGTTTCCCTTTTCACATCTCTTTTACAAGCTTTCTCGATGCATGTAAAGCCCTCCCATATGCTCAATCTCAAAGTCCATGACGAGCGTAACGTAGCTCGCTGCATGGGAAGCATCTGCAGGTAGGTCAATGCCCCACATGGATGTAATAAAACTCATCTTAGGGAGGAAACACCTCTCCTACAACACCAATGTTGTTTGTAAGTGAACATGGTTAAACAACAAAAGAAAAGCGCAAAAGCTTAAAAAAGAGAGAGCATGTGCCCAAAACAAATGGCACACCATCTGTTTCATTTCATAATGACTATCTCTAAGCATTTCGACGAGAGGTTAGAAGCTAGCAAAAGAAAGATGCCCATGCGCATTGGCTCCCTCACAAGCACTTCGACGAGAGATCGCGCTAAGTTTCATCTTTTCTTTTTCTGAAGCTGTCCCCTCAAATCCACCCTTTTCCTCCTTTTTTCTGCATGACTATCCTAACACTCCCAAGCACAGCAAAGCGACATTTGAGCGACCACTGGAGAGTGATGTTGGTATCTTGTCCTTCATGGTGTTTCGTATTCTTTGTTGACATCTATTGGGCGAATCCTCTAGATGTCGACAAAGAGGGGCTAGTGAAACACCATAAAATTTTAGGACCCTCATGCTTTAGTAGAGTCTTGGAATTTGGGCAAGGACTTCCACAAGTGCATCATCATGATGGTTCAACAGGAAAGTTCTAGAAACTAAGGATAGATTGTCCAGCCCAACAAGTTTTCTATCTCCAAGGCTAACAGGCTTGTTGGACTCTCCAACCAGCCTAACTGGACAATTGACCTAGCTAACAGTCTACCTAGAGACCATGCTAGGAGTTGTTGAAAGTGTTTGGGATGAGCAAAATAGTTCAACAAGTTTTATAGTGAAGAAGTTTGCTATGCTACGCTACACTATGCAGCATAGAAAAAATTAAAAGATAACTGCTCAGGTGTCCAAATGCAAATTGATAAAATGATTACAAGACAAGTTAGGATTCAGCCAACACAAGGTGCTACGCTATGCTACGCTATGCAGTGTAGCATAATGTAGCAAAGGCAGGGCAGAAAGGCCCATCTTGCCAAGTGATTCCAACAAGAAGATTACACTTTGGCAAGACTTTAGCCTCCAAAACTCCCTACCCCACTTAGCCCTCAAGCCTAGAGCAAAGTTTCTTGCTAGAAAATGGCAGATTGAACAAGGAAGCAAGGTACACTGGCTGCTACGCTGTGCTACACTACATAGCGTAGCACAGCGTAGCAACAATGCAAAAACAATAGAAGTGTTCTTGCATAGAGGATAAAAATTGCAACTGTTAGCCTGACTAAGCCTTAGACAAATGCTCTTCGGCTCTTATGCAAATTTCTGTCAAAACTAGTGGCTACGATATGCTATGCTATGTAGCGTAGCACAGCGTAGCAAGTAGCTACTTACGCTACACCAATATACTCAACGGTGTGAGTAGTGCAACACTAGCACAGAAGCATCAAGACGTCTTCAAGTAACTCTAGAACTTGTTGGCAACAATCTTTTCCACTTTGGCATCTCCTTGGCAAAATCAGCAATTTTACTTCATTTTGCATACCCTTGGTCAACTCCCAAAAAATTGTTCCTACGCTTGACCTTGCTTGTAAGAGCATGGAAGATGTAGTCTCGGAGCATAAGGTCCATTTTTCTTGCATTGTTAGCACACTAGATTTTGGCACATGCAGTTTCAGCGGTATATTCACAGCGTAACAAAGTTCACACCCAGCATCGCACTCCTACACAGTATGGACATGTTAGCACCTTGTGGTGTCTAGGACACATGGCATCTAGACCATGCTTATCTCCTGCTCTTGGCCCTATAAATACCCCGACAAACAATGCTTAGGGGGTTGGCATTTTTGCGCAGTTGGCTTTTTTGTGTAGTTGGCTTTCGGAGAGCATAGTTGGCATTTTTGAGCATCCTAGTTACTTTTGAGTTCTCTGGTTGGCTCCAAACATCCCTTTGCGAGTCGAGCATTTTGGCATTTTAGTGAACAAAGTAGCAAGTAGAAGACCTGTGACTATACTATTTGGTGTAAGCAATGTCTCTCCAATGTTGCATAACCTATTGTACACCTTTCAGCAAGGCAAAGCATCAAATCTGCGACCTTGGGGTGGTAAACTTTCTCACCCAAGTTTGTTTTGCTATTTCCTTATTATAATTGTTGTTTTACACTATTTTCTCCATTTTGTATTTATTGATCATCGATTTACCACACGTGCCTCACTTCCGAAACCAGCATTTATGAAAGGTTAAGATACACCGATTAAGTCCCTGTCTGATTGACTAGACCGTTCAGGGTGCCCTATTTTCATTTATCTCTAGCACGGCCCTCACACAGATCCGAGGTTAAACTATTCACCCAGAAACCTCTCGATGTTCCAGCCACCGACGTTTTCGGTCGCTACATCTCCTTTAGTGTATAATGCATATTTCTTTTTCTTCTTTTGATATTTTTTTATGTCTATATTGTCATAAAGGTGTTCATGTATGTAATGAAAAAGAGGCTTAGTGAGTAAGTTTGCCAATTATTCATTAGTATTAACATGTTCATCTAAGAGTTGTATTTTGGAGGTGTTATCACAATAAAGATTGATGAGAAGGTTTACATGAAATCCAAGATGTTTCATGAGCTTCTTTAACCAAAGACTACGCTGAGTACATTTTTCCATTGCAATAAATTCTACTTCATAGGTTTTAAGACTAATTTATGTTTTCTTTATCGATTTCTAATATATTACACTATTCCCATGAAATATTATTACTCCTAATGTAGAGTTTCTAACATTTTGGTCTCCTCACCAATGAGAACCCAAGTAGGCATGAAAGCATCCATCTCCTTTGGTGTAAACAAGTCCATGATCTAAAGTATCTTTTACTTATATAACTACATGAATGAGAGCACTAAGATAAGATTGTCTAAGTTCTTGCATATATTTGGATAAGAAAGAGGTGATAAATTCTATATTTGGTCTTGGGTGATAAAGAAATCGAAGTGTTTTAATCATATTTCTATATAATGTAGCATCTACTAGAGCTATGTTATCCTTGTGTTCTAGTTTCAAATTGTGGGGAAGAGTAGATTTAGTGATCTTTGCTTTGTTGATTTTGTATTTTTCTAGAATTAAAGTAGCATATTTAGTTTGATGAACCCTGATTTCCTTCTTATCTTGATCAACTTATATTCTAAGAAAATATCTTGTTTCTTCTAGATCTTTCATTTCAAATTCATTTTTCATATTTGCCTTGAAGTCTTCTATTAGGTTTTTATTTGTAGTTGTAAATACAAGATCATCCATCTAAAGTAAGATTATGATGAAGTCTTTGTTATCATGTTTGTAATGCAAGGTTGGTTATAACGTGTAAGAGGAGTATTCTTTATTTAGAAAGTAGTCAATGATCCTATGGAATCAAGCTCTAAAGCTTCTTTTAAACCTTATAGGGCTTTTTTTTTAAAAAAACTTTTACATACTCTTCATTTTTGAATAATGTACCCTATTGGTTAATAAACATATACTTCTTCATTGATGTTATTATTTAGGAATGTGGAATTTACATTCATTTGATGTAGCTTAAGGTTGTGATGAGCAATAATGAAAAGAATGAGTTTAATCATTTTAAATCTTGATACTAGAACAAAAATTTCCTCATAGTCAATGTGCTTCTTTTATTTGAAGCCTCTTGTTGCTAGTATGACCTTGTATTTAATGATTTCTTTCATTTCCTTAAATTTAATGTATTTAATCAATATTTTTTCCTTTTGATTTATTAGCTAATTTCCATGTCTTATTTTTTGAGATGGCTTTGTATTCTCTATCCATAGCTTTTTTCCATGTTTTGGATTTTTAGGCTTCTTTAATGTTTTTGAATTCTATAGAGAGACAATATTTGACCTAGTTATTCTTCTCTCAAAATTGCCATCTAGCATTTGCTCTTGAGGATGGGTTCTTCGCACTTATAGTTTGAGATTGTTTTGGACCTCTAATTTTTAATTTGAGGCTATAATTCCTTTATTTCAAACTTATATTCTATGAACATAACATCTCTCAATGAGTATCATTTGTGCTCTATGGGATCACAGTAAGTGTATCCACTCGTCTTGGTGTCATAGCCTAGAAAAATGCATTTCTTTCCTTTGCAGCCTAATTTGTCCATGAAGTTTTTTGGTGTTTTTACATAATAGTGACATATAAAAGTTCTTATGTGATTAACATTTAAAAGATTATTATAGAAGATTTCATAGGGATATTTTCCTTTAATAAGTTTATTAGTGATGTAAGTCATTACATTCATGGTTGTGCTACAAAAGTTGTTTGGAATTTGGGAAAATTTTAGTAAGCTTCTCATCATATTGTGTGACGTTCTATTTTTTTCTTTCTATAATGTCATTTGATTATGGAATATACCCATAAGTGCTTTGATGAAAAATGGCTTGGTTTGTACAAAATTCTTGAAAATATTTGTTGATGAATTCTCATTTTCTATTTGATTTAATGAATTTAATTGAAAGATTCATTGTATTCTTCATGATGATGTAGAAATTTTTAAATTTACTTATTACTTAAGCCTTAGTTTTCATATTATAGGTTCAAGTATATCTTGAATAGTCATCCACTTGACAAGAATGTAGTTTTCTCTTCTTTACATAGGTGAGATGTGAGGACTATTTCTTTGCTTTCCTTGGATGCAAATTTCACATTATCCTTGGGAATTTCTTTCATTTGAATTCTGAAACACCACCAATCTTAGGCTTCTGTAGTTCAATGGAAAATTTGTCTAAGTGTCAAAAATTGGGCAAAATTTTTCTAAGTCTAGTGTTACACTTTGCAGCATAGACAACATAGCACACCTCAAGTCCTATTTTTTGCAAAATTTTTCTAAGTCTGCTTGCTACGCTCCCCAACATGGCCAGCATAGCACACACTTCCATGGCCAATCTGCACAAATGTCAAGACAAAAGTGGTCAAGGGTTGCTTGGGATGGACCAAACATTTTGGCAAATTTTCTATCTCCTGGATTATCAAGCTCACTACACTCTCCAGTGTACCTAGCTTAACACATGTTCCAGTTTCCAGTTCACCCAAGTACCAGGCCAAAGTTTGTCAAAAGTGCTCAAGATGGACGAAATAGTTTGGCAAATTTTCTATCTTTCGAGGTGCTATGCTTTGCTAAACTACATAGCGTAGCAAGCTTGACACAGGTTTCAGGGCCCAATTTTGCCTAAGTGTTCGACAAGGATTTGTTAAGCTGCCTTAACATGGAAGATGTGTTTGGCAATTTTTTGACTTTTGAGGTTGCCTGTCCTGCTACACCCTAGAGTGTGGCCAGTGTGCCATGAAGAAACATTGCAAATTTTTTTAAAAGTTTTCAAAGCATTCATGCTATGCTATGCTAAGCTGTGCAGCATAGCCAGCGTGACAGGTGTGGTAAGTCAAAATTTGCAAAATTTCACTAAGTGTTCTTGCTACGCTCTGCTATGCAATGCAGCATAGCTAGCTTAACACTAGGAAAATGCCTCTGACAACCCTCAAAAGCCTCTAAAACTTGGCATTGACCTTCATCTTAGCTCTAACATCCCTCCGACGATTAAGATTAGTAGTTTGCATTTCTTTTGCACCCCTCCAATTGATTTCCAAAATTTTCCCTACACTTGACCCTACTTGGAAGAGGGGGAAGACATAGTCCTAGAGTGTAGTCTCCAAATTGCATTGTTTTGACACTGTTTGTAGGTACATGATGGTCTCTTAGACTCTAGCACATGCAGTCCAGGTAGTGTGGTTATAGTTTGATAGTCTTTGAGGTTCCCATTCTTTTCCTATAGCGCGTAACACTTTACTACAAAGAGTGTAACATGCCAATGTGACTTTGTCTACGCCCATGCCACATGGCACCCAGGCCACGTGGTGCCCAATCCGCATTTCAAGCCAAACCTAGCAATTTTAATAGCCCGATGTTTAGCACTTTAGGGGGTGGGCAAATCATAAGAGCATTGAGCATTTTAGCATCCTTAGCATCTTCGCTACTCCCACACTTAAGCATTTGAGCTTGACACCTTGGTGAGTACTTCGATGCAGTGTACCCTTGCACCCATAGAGCGTGACGACAACCAACCCAGTAGGTCCAGCCTCCCTTGTAGCTACTAGCACCATGTCCTGTATGTCCCATAGACTATGATCACACCGCTATGCTCCCATTGTGCCTGTCTAACACCATGTACCATTTTCACATTCTATTCAAGTGAAAGAGATGCTCCCCAGTTTTGGGGTGGTGCATTTCTCTACTCTCAAACTTTTGTTCCATTTCCTTTCTCAGCATTTGTTTCTAATTTTAGTATAACTCTTGCATTTCTTTGCTATCAATACGCATTTGCATGTCTACATTACTATTTTCAAGCCAAGACTCTACACTATGGTCTTGCTTATTGTCCTGGCTCCCATGCGTAATGCTTCGTAAAATCTTTTTACAAATGGTTATTTTTACACCATGTAAGTCCCTGTCTAATCAACTAGACCATTAAAGGCACCTTGTTTTCATTTCCCTAGCATGGCCCTTGCATGGATTTAGGATTAGGTTGTACACCCGTGGACCTCTCGATGTTCTAGCCATTGACTTTTTCAGACGTCACAAATTCCTATTACCTTCTTCAACTTTGACATGTTTTCTGGATTATTGTAAGAATTGTGTTCTAATCTTTTGTGCTAAGTTTTGACTTCTTCATTTGCTATGAAGTGTTGATACATTAAGGTGGTTTGATGAGTATCTTTATCTATTTCATTTTTCAAGATTACAATCTAGACTATGGTTTAATTATTGTCATGGATAAGGTTACCTTTTAAATCAAAGTGATTATAATCCATAGAGTAGAGTCTGTAGTTATAAGCTTTTATTCTAATGATTTCTTCATTATTGATTTTGAAATGATGTACCAATCATTTTCAAAGATGATTTTTATTTCTTTTTTTAATCATTTATCTTGTTGAAAGTATTTAAAAGATTTGGAATATAGAAGACATTAGTTATGATAATGATTTTGTTGTTTAGTAATCTAACAATTGAATTTCCAACTCCTATATTGAGATAGTTACCATCATCTATTTATATGTCACCAACGTTAATTGTTTTGTAGTGGAAAAGATGGGACTTATAGGATGTCATGTGATTAGAATAACGTTTTTCTACAATTCAAAAAATTTGCTTAATAATGTTGTAAGAATTCAAAGCTTTGAATTTACCTTGGTTTTATTCTTGAGTTAAGGTTGAGCTTGTTTTGTCTTCTTAATTCTTGTTCTAGAGTTAAAGAGCATCAAATATAATCTCATTCTGACATGTTTATATGTTGTAGCCTCTCATATTATAGAATTTGCATGAAGGAATGGAATAGTACATTTGTATATTTCTCTATTGATATGAGTCCTACTAGTTTTGGACTAATGGGATATATCATACAAATTGCACTACGATTTTGTTGTAAGCCTTGAAGATAATGTTGAGTGGATTGCCAAGAACACCCATGTATATCATTGCATTTAAAAAATATAAAAGGTATTATAATATATATGATACAATTAAAACCCATGTTACCATGGTGAGAGATAAAGAGAAAATATTTATGATTTTATATTTTATAATTTTTATGAAATTTAAAATCATAAAGAACAAAAATATAATAAACATGTATGCATTGTAATCCCTCTTAAGAATAGGTGTAATGCTCGTGTTGCAATTCCTCTTGGGAATAGGTGCAACACCACATACAAAATGCAATAAAAATGGCTCTTAGTCACAACCTCAATGGCCCAACATGATGACATCTAGTTATGACCTTCTTAGGCAAGGATGAATTATTGCAACTTAAGAAAATGAGAATTAAATAAATATTTTTATTATTTTAATGTTTTAGGAAGGTTTTTTATATTTTATATTTAAGACATTAATGGTAGAATGAGAGAAAACCATAAGCTTTATTTACTATGCAAACATTGACCTTTGCATAGACAAGATGAATTTGCATCATGTAAGCATGGTAGCACTATGAAAAAGTCTAACTACACTTGTGAAAAAGATGA
This sequence comes from Gnetum montanum, assembly GCA_015680685.1. Classification (NCBI taxonomy): domain Eukaryota; kingdom Viridiplantae; phylum Streptophyta; class Gnetopsida; order Gnetales; family Gnetaceae; genus Gnetum; species Gnetum montanum. The sequence continues at coordinate 280,033 of MNCI01035648.1, forward strand.
CTCAAACACATATAAGACAAGGAAGGAAATCAACTTACCTAAGGGATGAAGAGCTCTTCACACAAATTGGACACCAAAAGTTCAAATGTGTATGAGCACAACCTAGGTATTTATAGTTTTTGCATGGAAATGGAAGGGAATCATTAGTGCCTAGGCATTAATAAAGGCTCATCGATGTAAGCCAAACTAACCCTGAACTCATGCAAGATGAAGTCAAGTAAACTAGACTTTCCATGGGGATGTAGTGGGTGCACTAACATAGGGTAGTTAATGCATCCCTCCAAAACCACATCTTGCACTTTGATCCTAGGTGTAAGCTAAAACCTAAGGAAACATGTCAAAAAAAAAAATCCTAGGACATCTGAATAAACTTAAAATCACCCTAGAGGGCTTGGAATTATTTCCCCATGAATGAGTAAATCTAGTCCCATAGCTTTACCACCTACGAAACAAAAATAGGAATTGGACATATGACATGATTAATGTGGAGGAATACAACTATATAAATATATAGACCATGACTACAGTACATTTTAAGCCACCTCATTAAGAAGTACCAGGGAATGGTGGCTAAGATAAGAAGCCATCTGATGTGCTTGCTTGATTTGAGAAAAGCTTAAAGAAATGGGGATGGATGTGTGGAATCTCTAGAGTTGTTCTTTAAAGTTCATTACTCTTTTTTGGAGCTACTAATTCTACTCATGCATTAGTTACTACTTCCACAGGAATGCTTAGTGTTATTCCTTAACATTAGCTTGGAACTGCTCATGAATCCTTGCCTACAAAAGCTCACGTTGGGCTACATTCAACTTAACGACTGCTCCATGTAGTTTCTCCTCAAGATTCATGTGTGGTCAACTTACAGAAGTCTAAACTACATAAAGATACATCCTTTGTTCCACTTGCATATCCTCCTCTACTTCCTTGAGTCTCCTTTCAAGGACTGTGATATCTTCTTCATTGCATAGGATGTACATGTTTTACAATAGGTCCATCTTCTCCTACAGAGTTGGTTCACTAGTAGCCATTTGTCAAAGTGTTGCATGCAAGGTGTCAAAATTTTCCTTTGCCTCATGCCTCTTTCCAGTTACATGTTTATTAAGAAAAGCTACAAGTTTATGCAATGTACATACCTTAACATTCCAAGTTGTTTACTCAATTAGATGGATCTTCTTAAACTTATTGGTTTTTCTAATAGTCTTATTTGTCAACTCTTATTGAAAGTTCCAAAGCCCTTTTTTCATACAAAGATACTTGTCCTAAAATTAGACCATGATCTAAATCTCATCTTCCAACCTTCACATTTGCTAGGAAAGGGAGGGTACTCATTTCTTTTTTTTTCTTGACTCATTCTTTCTCACTCTTGGGATTGATGCTTCAACATTCTAATTTGTTACTTCAATCCATCTTTCATATACATAGCTTCTTCACCAACCTAGTGCACCTAAAATAATTCAACTTGTAGGCACTCGATCCATAGCTCCAAAGTGATTGTGGAAGTTTCTAGTAGCAAAAGAATTATGTATTTTATCTATTCATGTAACTATCATATCTTAGTCTAACTTATCCATAGCTTTCTTAAATAAAATGTTTAGTTAGTATCCATGGTCTCTAGCTTGTCTTGTACCTTGATCAATTCAGTCTCTACCATGTTGTTGATGTTCCTCAATAGTAACTTGGTACTTGGATCAATCCTTTACTTTTTCTTCACCTAGTAATCAACCCTAAGTTGATGAGTGGATATCTAGAGGACTTCTACCACATGATGGATGTTGTGCATGTTGTGCTACAACCAATGTGAAGAGGAAACACTTTGTGAAGGAGACTGAATGATAGCGACATAATGGACCATGGATGGATCATCTAACAAAGGAGGAAGAAACTGGAAGAGACTCTCTCTAATAGTGTCACCACCCATGATGGCTTCCATCATGTCTAAGATATTTTTGCTAAAGTCTAAGAACCATTAACATGAATTGTGGATGCCTATTCCTTGTCTTCAACATGCATAATAGGCCAAAAATTGCCACTAGGAAAAGGTTTGTGGCTTTGCTTAATGCTGAAATCAAGAAGTTGGGAGATACTTCTAGTTGGACATTACACTTGCATTCATGGAAAAGCTTGAAGCATGGATGATGCCCTTATTTAATGTTAATGGAGGTAGTCTAAGAGATGGATGTGATATATCCCTATAGAAGACATCTCATCTTGCAAATTAGGTACTATCACAATAATCTTTGAATGATATCTAGGGGCCACCACCATTACTTTCTTTAAGTCTATCATTCCCACTAATATGGGATGCCTTCCCACATGATTAACTATGCCCACCAAATCATAGAATTTTTGAATTAATTCTAGAGAGGCATAGATATCTCTCTTATCTTTAGCTCCATCCTTGATTTTCTGAATTAAGGCCTTATAAATAAAGAATGAGATGTTGATGATGCAATTTCCTCTTATCATTACCACAAATTTTATCCTTCAAGCAGAGATACCTAATGGATGTTTAGTGGGAAAATGTTGTGTAACAATTTTGTACATGGTGTTATGAACTACAAAAAGTTTAGATATCTTAACCTTAACTTTATCCATCTTGAAGGTCTCAAACAAGATCTTTGACCTAAGCTTGGGCTTAGTCTTATGGGTCTATCACCATCAATTATTTTCTAGCTCATTTGAGAATCCTATGGTCCTAGAGATCATCCATGTAGAAATAGAAATAAGAACTTCACCAGTAAAGGACATGGTACCATCTACAACAAGGTTTTGGTATACTTCTTCTATCTCATGTTGGTTCCACATGAAGGATTGGGTAATGTACTCATAGAAGTCCATTTGCTACAAGTACTTATTAAGCTCAAGAAAACCAAGCTCAAGGAATTGATGATAACTCTTCTCTTCATGGATTGATCACTATCAGACATCTTGTACACCCATGCCTTCTTGAATGTCATCTACATTCTTATCATCATTCTCTACCCACTCCTATGATACTTATTTAGTCACCTACTACTACACATGTGCTCACCTCAAAGATCAAAAGTGTGATTGCCTACTTCTCGATCTACTTCTAGGTGAAGGTCTTTATCAAGTAGGACTTGTAGGTTTTAGATTAGAAGTTCTAAATTCTTCTCCTTCCTTTTCATTAGGAATTGGTGATTTTCGTAAGGATCTGTAGACAAAGGCCTAAGATTGTTCAACCTTAGTACTTAGTCCATAGAGCCTGGATTGCAATCATTCTAACATGATGAGTTATGAAGACTACTAAAAGTTAAGTGAGTTTCCTAGGCATCATACTACCACTGCAAAAATTATATGTGAAAATAATGATAAATACAACCCTTGGAAACACTCGAGAAACATTATTATAACTGTTGGATCATGGTGTACATGGGTTGGTATAAATAAAGTAGGAATATTTAAATAACTATCAAATGCATTAAATGCATACTCGAATTGATGCCTTTTTCCCATAATTGAGTTACAAGACACCAAGCTTGAACCATAGCTAGAATACTAAGGACAAGAAAGAGTAAGAAGAATGCTTGCAAAAATATCACTAATCCAACCTATGATGTGACAATTTAGTAGATTCTTGCTTATTTATGATAACTAGAGGCAAAGGAAAGAAAAAAACTAAAATGACAAAGTATAAGAATGATTTTGGAAGGCTCCTCCATTCATACTAGTTTGTTAGTGCAAGGAGGATGTTCTAGCGTAGGGGTGTTAATGACCCTACATTGATGCATCAACACCCCTATGTTGACGTAAGGGGTGCATCAGTGCACCCTTACAAACTAGGACAAATGTTGAACTTCATCACTAGAGCCTTGAACTTACCTTCTTTTAAGCCAAATCCTTACACAAGATCAACAACATACGATAATCATCATGGAATGATCTAATAAAGTGTCTAAGGAGCATGATAATAAGAACAATATAAACTTAACTACAATGACATCCGTAATAATAGAAATTTAGTTGATTATTTAGATTATACATTCCCATGAACCAGAATTTAGAGAAAAGAGGTTAGAAAAATGGAAGAATGATTAGAGAACCAAGAATAATGAAATACAAGCATAATTAAGGTGAATTGTATAGATTTTATCATGATCAGACCTTAAATCATAATAGAGTTAATACTCACACAAGTGGAAGATCAATCAGGTGCCTTATGTAATGCAACCACCACAATTACTGGGAGGTAAGCTTTAACTTACTTGCAATGCCAATTCACTATGGATTTACAAGTGGTCCTCCCCATAGTAGACACTTGTCTTTCTTGCTCTTGTAAAACCTATTGATGAGATACTTGTGGATTCTCAACAACTAGTGAGGTCTTAGCATCAAACATGAGTCCATCCCCTTGGATGACTTAATGTCATCCTTCACATTACTCAATTAACTTCCTACCACACACAACAATGGAAAGCAATGAAATGGAAGGAATGGAAAATTAATAATGAACAAGAGAGAGAAGAGTGAAAGTGCAACATTTTAGAATCCTCAACTAATCATTCAATTATGTCATGGAGCGCATGAGCATGTCCTACATCCCACTAGAGATTTAGTACTACGTCCTTTCACCACTACTCATTCATACAATAGGGATCAACCTCTAAGTCTTCCTTCTAAACGAAAGATCATACCTACTGATAAAACCAAATTTTTCATTGATGCAATATTGTCTCAATGATATTGTAGCTATGATATCATAGCTCATCCTATGTCATTTTTGATGTGATATCGTGGGATCTGTGTAGCCCCATAAATACCAGCACTTAGATGTGAAACACTACAAAGAAAACTTATGTTGCAACTTTTTGGTGTTGTAACCTTCACCATTAAACTTGAGGCTGAAATTTATTGTAAAATGTGAGGTTTGTAGCCCATGAGCTACAATTTCACATACTTGACCTTTTTGAGGCTAAAATATGCCTCATAAGTTGTTGTAGCCTCACTTTCCAAGAGGAAAAAGTTATGTCATGTCTATATTTTGGCTTGGGATGGTTGAAAATATCTTTGAAACTAAAAAAATTGGGGCTTTCATGGGTTTTCTATTGGCCATTGCCAAAACTATGCTAGAACCATTTATAGCCAGTGTTGGGATTATTGGGCATTCATTTTCACAACAAGGTCAGTGTAGTTTACGCAAGGTCAGCGAGGATGCCATGAGGCTAGCATAGTTTTCCAAGGTCAGCGTAGCTTTGGTGAAGCCAAAGTAGTTTTTAAAGTCCATTTACTATTTATAGTACTTTGCATAGTTTTGATGGCATGGGTGCATCAAACTTATCATAAGTGAAAAACTACACTGGAAATGATGGCATGACACACTTGAAAATCATATCAATTTATCAGTAATCATGGCAGAAGATTTACATCAACAAATTAAACACTGGCAACCTATTTAAATAAAATTCCAACTCTTTGAAAGGACTTTTTGCAACTTGGCAATCAATTGAGCATTAGAGACTCTTAGGACATTGTAGTGCAGCAAAAAGTCAAGCAACAATTACACCATTTTTCAACTAGCACAACAAATCCACCTTAAGAACTAGCAAAGAGTTTCGAGAGTGGAACTTTGGAGTGCCTAGATTATATAGCTGATTGCAGGATGCACTTTGTTGGTTTCACTAGATTGCAACCACTTCTCACATAGCTCTTTGTGCATTTTAAGCATAAAAAACTTGTACTCCCTTGAACTTTTTGTATTTGCAACTATTGTTATTTTTAATAAAATTTGTAGTTCATCTCTTTTGTAAAAGTTTATTTTTCCTATTTCTCTTTGATAGATCTATAATATTTATTCAATTCTTTTACATTGTTTTACAATTTCTAAGTTCTTGGGCTATCAATGTGACTGTCCAGGGTGCCTTGAATTCTCTTTCTTGAAGGCCCTTGGGATCCAAGGTTAAACTATTTCCATAAGGGATTTTCAATTTTTCAGCACCAAATTTTTCTAATGTAATAGTTCTAGAAAAAGGGCTTGAAACTCCTCCCAAGTTCTTCGCTTGATCCAATCTACTTTTTTAAAAAACTAAGTTTCAAAAATCTAAATTATTAAAATCTAGAGTGAAACCTATCAAGAAATCAACATTGCAATCCATCCTCCTACAACTACTACCCAATGTATGCTGCTGTGAAATTCACAGCAACTGTTGGGCTTTTTAAAGCCAACATAGTTTTTAGTGTAACCTGCAACAATCGTTAGTTGAAACTGAGCCTTTGGATTTTCCAAAGGCCAAGGTATCTTTCACAACCATAATCCACTTACAACTACAACAAATTTTCTGTTAGGCTTCTCCTGCAAGCTTAATGTAGTTTTTAAAAACTAGTTTACTTTTCCTAGTAACCTGCAACAATCGTTAGTTGAAACTGAGCCTTTGGATTTTCCAAAGGCCAAGGTATCTTTCACAACCATAATCCACTTACAACTACAACAAATTTTCTGTTAGGCTTCTCCTGCAAGCTTAATGTAGTTTTTAAAAACTAGTTTACTTTTCCTAGTAAAACCAACACACTCATATCGACAAACCCCAGTGTAGTGTAGTTTTTCCAAAATAGGCATCGTATTTTTTGGTGAAACATTATACTTCTCATCACCACATTAAAGTCAATGTGGTTTTCCCATAGGATAAAAAATATTTGAGCATAGTTTTTTCATAGGAAAAAAATACATCAACATTTTTTAAAAAAGCAAATAAAAAACTTGCTCTTTTTATCACTAGTGTATTTTTGAAAAAAAATACTAGCGTATCTCTCTAAAACCCAACATATTACCAATAGTCATTTTTTCCATATTTAAATTTTCACAATTGCTGGACTTTTCAAAGCCCAACATATAAACTGTAATAAGTTGGATCATAAACTAATTTTTTCGTTAAGTGTTAGGATTTTTAGAGCCCAACAAAACCTGTAATCCAAAATCTTAAAATTTTTAAATTAATTAATTTTGTATTTTTATCAGTGCAATGTATAGCTGTTGTCATTGAAAATCTTGGTTACTAGAGAAATCGAGAACTCTCAATGTGACAACCTTTAACCTTGGATCTCTAGGGCCTTCATAAAAAAAAAAAAAAAAGATCTGTGGTTCCCTAGATGGTCCGAAAGATCACCCAAGGACTTATGAAATGTAAAGTAGGGGTAACAAAAATAAAATGCAAAATATAGATCTGGAAGAGAAATTATGCTGAAATGAAATAAATGAATAAACTTGCACACAAAGAAAACTATAAATTTTATTTCAAAAGAATACAGGAGGTACAAAAAATGTGTACAAGATGGCCTATGCAGCAAAGGGGATTCACTTGGGTTGAAGTTTAGAGTTCATTGAAGCTTCTATGATCAACTTCATGATCCAAAGGTCCTTCCACTATTAATGCTTTTGAATCTTTGCTACTCTCAAACCAAATTTGCTATGTTGTTGATGCATGAGGTGTGAGAAATGTGATGGGTTTGAATTACCAAAAGGAAAAATGCTAGGATTTTGGGTTCCCAAATTCTCAACATTGATACAAAAACCTCACAAATAAGGGGGGATAATAGGCTATTAAGAAGTTGCATGTATGCAAAATTGCAAGAGCTCTCAAATGCCAAAAATTCCAAAGTGTGTAAATGTCAAAAAAGTGGAACCTCTTCATGGTGTAGGGGCCTAGTTTTTATAGGGTTTTGACCATAAATTTGGCTCCAAATTATGCTTAATTGGTGTTGCAAATTTTGACTTGATTACTACAAATTCTAGCTAGGTGTAGGTGTGGTGGTTGTGTAAATCAAAGGGGGATTACTATATGGGGTAAGTGCTATACCCCCATGGCATCAAAGCCATTCTATTTACTAAAAATAGTACATGATAATTTCACCCATGCTGGGCCTTTCAAAAGTAATGTTGATGTGCAGGATACTCGCTTAAGTTGGTGTTGTGTTGAGATGTTGGCCATGAAGTATCAATGCTAGGGGGTAAGGGTTATACCCTCATGTTGGGCATGGATGATGCCACACCCCTCCACACTGAGCATGGATGTCACCACATCTCCCACATTGAGGATAGGTGAGTTATACCCTTGGTAGGTGAGTTATACCCTCCAATGGATATCTCCAACATAGAGAATGCTATACCTTCCATAAAACACATCAAAATGCCAATTTTGGCATTCAAAAAGGCATTTTAACCCCCCAAGCCCAAATATGGACATTATGTGAACTTTTTCACTTGGGGGATGAGGATTTGATTACTTATGAAGCATTTTTCAACCCCGAAAGTATAAAGTATGTGAAATTACACCTCCTAGGTTGTAATCTTCACATTTACAATGAAGTTTAGCCTTAGGTTTCACGGGATGGGGATTACAAGGAAAAAAAGATAACAACATAGAATTTTGATACTGACATGTTAGTCAACTAGTGATTTTGACACTTCATGTTTTGAAGTATGGTTCACTTAGAAAATGCATTTGAGGAACCATCACCTCGCTCTAAGGTTTCTTCCACCACTAGGCTCCTCCCCTTACATGTTTAGAGCCATATGTTTGGGCTTTTGGTCTTCATAGGTCATTTGAATTCTTAGAAATTTACTTTCCCATTATTTTTTTGGTGGGGTGAAACCTTCATCTAATTTCTTTGTCAAGGTTGATTATGACATAGGTTTCCTACTGAATGAAGTGTGTTATGCTTGATGGACTTAATGGTTTTCCCATTGAATGAAATGTGTTACATTCAATGGACTTGATTGTGGAGCATGGCAAAGGAATATCATATGGCCATAATGCATGAGTATCAAACATTGGTCAACATTATTGTTTAGGGTAAGGAAGGCAATAATGAGGCTATGGGGTTGGGTTCAAGGAGATGGTAATGGAAATGGAAATGAAACAAACACTCTTGGCACAACAAGACAAACTCACCAAATCTTGCACTTTGAGGTTACATAGTGACTTGCTGCCATGATGAATTGTACCTTCACGATGACTTTGGGCTTCATCTTGTAAGCACAACTCCAAGAGGATAAGAAAACCAGGCAAAGAAAACATATTGTCTTGTCACAATTCATATGGCCACATAAAATGATAAAACCATGCTACCAATGTTACCAAGGTTGCTAGTTTAAGGCCTTAGTAGGTTATGATTTCACCAGTTTTAGGCCCTAGTAGGTCATCTTATTGGTTTAAGGCCTTAGCAGACCATCGATGTTGGCTATTGGTTGTTGATTCTAGTAGGCTACATGTAGTAAGGATTTAGATAGGAATGATTGACTAGGCTGGCCAACTCATTCCCATCCATGTCTACGATCCTAAATGCTTCATTTCCATAGGCTTGGTAACCAAGAATGACCCTTTCCAATTGGTTGAGAGTTTATTTGCATACTTGCAAATTGCTTTGAGGACTAGGTTACCTTCCTTGATTTTACTTCTGGTTAAGTTATGGTGGTGCTGCCATTTCTTCCTCTCTTGATATTTCTTGATGTGAGCAAGCATTCGCACTTGCTATTCCTCCATCAAGTCTAGGTCCATGGTCCATAGCTTTTTGCATTGTTCATGATTAATGAAGTCAGATAAGGCTACTCAGAGTGACGACATCTGCAATTCAAGAGTTTAAATAGCCTTAGAACCATAAACTAGGCTATAAGGGGTCACACCAATTGCAATACGGTATGTTGTTTAGTAATCCCAAAGCACATGGACAAGTTGCTCATGCCACCTACGTTTACTATTATTCAACATTTTCTTGAGCAGGTTTATGATAGCTTTATTGCTTGCTTCTACTTGTCCATTAGCTTAAGGGTAATATGGTGATGGGAAGGAATCCTTAATGGCTATATCATGACAAAAGTTTTTGGTTTATTGGCTACTAAATTGTGGTCCATTATCTGTGACTATGGTCATAGGTAGGTCAAAACGAGCTACTATGTTGTTGAGTATAAATTTACAAACTTGTTCAGATGTTATCCTTCTTAGGGGAATAGCTTCAACCCATTTTGTAGAGTATTTAGTTGAAGTGATGATGAAACTATGCCCTGTAGAAGACTTAAGTGTTATAGGTCCAATGATATCCAACCCCCATCATTAAAATGGTGAAGTTATCTAAGTGGTGTGTAACTTAGTTGGCAGTACATGTATAAGGTTACTATGCCATTAGCATGTATCACAAGTTTTAACCTTTTACAGGTAGTCGCTTTTCATATAGTGCCAATAATAATGTAATCATGTAATCTTTGCATCCATAGCACTAGGTCCTATATGTCCCCCACAAACACCCTTATGAACTTACTCTAGGACTGTTTAGGCTTCGATTTTACCTAAGTATATTAACAATATGTCATTGTAGGACTATCAACATAATGTGTTATCACCAAATATGACATGTTGTGTTGATCATTTATGTACAATGTCCTTTTGACCTGCAATCAAGCCTTGTGAAGGTTCATCATGCATAAGGTAAAACTTGATATCATCATACCACTTCCTTATAGGAGTAGTATGAACCACAACCACAAAGGTATCCTCAATGCTTTGCGTGATGGGTATAGCATAGTCCACAATCAAGGTGGGTAACTTACTAAGAACATATGGCATTACACTAAGGACTAGCATTGTAATTGGATTGGCTATAACATTTTCGTTTTAGGGTATATGTTGGATGTCAACTTCTGTAAATTTTTGTAACAATTGCTTTTCAAAGTTACAATAAGGTTGTAAATGTTTAGCCTTGCATGCATAAACCTCGGTTACTTGGTTAACCACAAGTTATGAATCGCCCTTAATTATTAAACACTTGATCCATAGGTCATGAGCTACCATCATCCCTTTGAACAGTCCCTCATACTTTGCTATATTGTTTGTACATGAAAATTTAAAATGATAGGCAAAGGATCAGATTTTACCAGAAGGGAATGTTACAATGGTAGTGACACTGGCCCCATGGGTAGTTGAAGCTTCGTCAAAGTGCACGACTACCTCATAACCCTTGAACACTTGGCTAATGGTGTTGACATGTTCATTAGGAAACTTACGATCTATGGTTGCTTGGTCATCAATAGGAAAAATAGTGAGTTGTACAGCTATAGCTTGACCTTTCGTTAAGGATTGAGAGATGTAATGGAGGTCAAACTCTACTATTATGGCTTTCCATTGAGCTATATAACTACTCTCATAGATGTTGGTCGTTATAGCTCTAAGCACATTATCTTTGCAAATGACAATGACCTAGCTTCTAAAGAGGTAGTGTCTCCACTTTTTCAATAAGAATACTAGTGCTAGAAAATACTTCTTCACTTCAGTGTATCGAGTCCCATGGGTAACTAATACATGATAAGATAGTATATTAGCGTCTCTACTCCATCATCTTGTTTCTGATAGAGTAGAGAGGTAATGGATGTGTCAGATATTGCAAGGTAAATATAAAATGGTTTACCCTCTTGTGGAGGATAGACCATTGGTAGGTGTGCCAACTCTTGCATAAGGTTTCCAAAGGCTTCTTGGTTTTGAGCCATTCATTCATAGTGAACTCCTTTGTAAAGTAAGTGTTGCATGGGTTGTAACTTATTTGTGAGCCTAGCAATAAACCTACGGATAAATTATAATCTACCTTGTAATCCCCAAATCTCCTTAAGGTTAGTTGGTACTGCCAAGTTACTATGACCTTAACTTAATTAGGATTGACATGTATCCCTACTTTAGACATTACAAAGGAAAGCATCTTAACAGTGTTGTCACTAAAAATACACTTTTTGGGATTGAGCCTAAGCTCATATTTGAGACATCATTTAAGCACAAGATCTAGGTCATTAGCATGGTAGTTGGCCACTTTGGACTTAATGGTTCTATCATCTACATGGCTCGTTGGTATGTTGCTCTTGCATTGTTTAGGCTAAAGGAAGTCATGGTATAGTAAAAGGTATCCCAAGGGGTCATGAAGGTCATACTGAGTTTATGTTCTAGCTTGATCCTAATCTGGTTGTATCCCAAGAACCCATCCATAAAGGATAACAAGGCATGTCTAGCTGTAGTATCAATAAGTTGATTAATATTAGGCAAAGGAAAGTCATTCTTTATGGCTACCTTATTTAGGTCTCAAAAATTGATGCAAATGTGAATAATCCCATTTTTCTTAGGGACCACCACTATATTAGATACCCATTCTACGTAATCAATAGCTTTAATGAAACCAACTTGGTATAGCTTTATGATCTCATCATGAACTGCTAAGGCCAAATTATATCTAATCTTGCAAACCTTTTGCTTAATTGGTTTAATGCTAGGATTAAGTATGATGTTGTGTTGGACTAAACATGGGTCAAGACTTGGTATATCCTCATATGACCAAGCAAAGGCCTTAATGTTATCTTGTAGGACCTTGTGATGTCTTGAGCTCATTGAGGTTCCAGTGAGGAACTTAGTTTTAGGGTTTTCTCCTCATCATTATGTGTCATGACAAGAACCTCAACTAGAGACTTTGTAGTAATGTTGCCAGCCTCTAGGTCAAGGGTCTTAACTAGGTTTTTAGACCATTCTAGAGGTTTCTCTCTTGATGCTATGTGGTCAACAATACTGTTAGGCTCAAGATCTAGGCAATTAGGGTTGATGAACCATTCAACATCATCGTGAGGCCCACTTAAGCTCAAAGGCAGACTAATATACTCCCAGGTATTCATACTTTAGTCCTACATGTCAACCATAAGCACATTAAGTGACACATAGGTAAAGATAAGTAAATAATGCCAAAATGCTATAAAATTATGCCAAAACATGTTACTTTAATGCCAAATAAAATGTGAATGAGGTAATATAAGACTACAAGGAGGTAGAAAATAAGCAAACCAAATGAGATATATGCTAAAACAAAAGCTCAAACTAGAGTGTAACAAGGTGAAGGATGAGAAATAAGGCTAAAATGATTAGCAAATGCTACAATCTTGCTAGTTTTAGGCCTTGGTAGGCCATGATGCTAGTTTTAGGCCTTAGTAGGCCATTGTCATGTGGTGTCTAATGATGGTTAGGGAAGGTCAAATCCCATCATCTGACACCAATGGAAGCTAAACAAGGTTGACAAAGGTCATAATAAAGAAAGTAAAAGAAATCTAGGGAAACATGAAGACATGTAAGAACCATATAATGGCCAAGAGGGTCAACAGTGCAAAACAAGGCCAAAAACATCATGTAATAAGGTTAAATTAATAAAAATGGGATGCATGTGGTACAAATTAGCTAATACTAGTTAAACAGGGTTAGATTTTGCTAATTTTAGGCCTTAGCAGTCATGGTTTGAGGCTATAAGGGTCATGGATGAGTTTGGGCACCTGTTGGGGCTATTTTATGGCTTTTTATGCCAAAAGCAAAGGTTTTAGGGTATCCATGCTAGATCTAAGCTAGCCAACATGGATGGGGTGATCCCTAGCATGGGTGGGACATCTAGGTGGTTTCCTAGGCTCATTTTGGATAGTTTGTAACTTCTTATGGCTTACATGTCTAGTGTAGTGGATTGGGAAGGTAATAGGCTGATTTTGTCATCAGTTTTAATCCCTAGAAATTCCTTTTCAAGCCTAAAAGTGCCATCTAGACTAGGTAGCATGAACCCAGCGTGGATACCAACAAAAATGAGTTGCATGGCATCTGGAGGATCAAAATTGAGATTCTAGGGCCTTCCTAAGGTAGTACAAGGCTAGATCTATCAAAATTGATCATTTTGAAGGTCAAAATGGCCAAAAAGTAGGTTTTAAAGTTATATTCCCCTGTATGCATGCTGGCTAGCATGGATGGGATGGGACTCAACATGGATGATCTAGATCTGGGCTATAAAAAGGTCAAACAGGGTTGGATTTACAACCAAAACCAAATTTATGCAGTTGTAAACTCCCAAATTAATTTTTTAGGCAAATTTGGAAGGGTTTTGAGCATTAAATCAAGTTGGAGGTAATATCCATGCTTGGTCCATGCTAGCTAGTGTGGATGAATGGGGGTGCTCTTCTTGTTTAGTCTTGGGATGATTTTTGGAGGAAATCAACCAAGTTTTTAGGCTTCTAGGGATGGAAATAGTCATTTCTCCAAATTTTAGTCAAATATAGCTAGGTTTTAAGGTTGTTTAGGGTCATGCATGGTTATTACCCACTTATCCATGTTGGGAAGAATTGATTCAACATGGGTGTGAGGGCTTTATGTGTTTCAAGGTCAAGAATGAGGTCAAACAAGTGCAAACTCAAGGCTGTGAGGTTATAGGCTTTGTTGGTGTAGGTTTCTGGTCTCTGGGGGTGTTGATCTACTGCCAAAAGTGCAAAGGTAGCTTATCCATGCTGGATTCATGCTACCTAGTGTGGATTAGGCCACCCCCAACATGGATAGATTAAAAATTCCAAATCTTGGCTTGTTTTTTGGCAAATCGGCCATGCATGTTAGCTCTCAGGGTTACCAGTGTCAGAGGCTAGGGTTTAAGGTTAAAATTTAACAATTTTGAGGGCTTATAAGTGGCTTTTGAGGTTACTCCTTTGGATCCACACTAGGTCCACATTGAATAGCTTGAATCAAACATGTAGGATCAAAGAGGATCAACTTGTGGTTATTATTGTTTAATTTTGCAAGGTTTGATGGCTTCTGGAGGTGCTAACAAGGTTCTAGGATGAGGATGGTACAAGTCAAAGTTGTTTTGGTGCATCTGTGACCCTCACATGAACTTTCCTTGATGCATCCATGCTAGCTAGCATGGGTGAAGGTGGGGGTGTGGGGTTGCTCAACATGGGAATGAGGAAAATCATGAAATGGGATTAGTTTTGGCAAGTTTTAGCTACCGAAGTCTTCGAGAAGGTTGGGTTGTCAAAACAAGTCAATTTTAATGTAAATCTTGTGAGTTTTTAGCCATACCCCTTTCATCCATGCTAAGGCTACACTACCTAGCATGGATAAGGTCCCCTCCCCCCACACGGATCTACTTGGATTCATGTTTTTGATAGCTTTTGGCAAGATTCAATAGGGTTTCAAAGTTGCCAGGTTGTAGGGATTGAGGGTCATGATTTGATGTCAAAATCCACTGGTTTGAAGGCTCCTTGGTAACTCATGCAATCATTCCCCCTTTATCCACACTAGGCAACATGGCCCCAACATGGATGAGAGGGGGATGATAATGTTTTTCCCATTTCTGATAAATTTTGTGGCATTTAAAGGCTTTATAAGGCTTTGGTAGGGTTGTAAGATTACTAGGGTAGGTTTTAAGGTTATTTTTGGCTACAAAATAGATTTTTTAGCATACCCCCAGGGCACCCATGCTAGATCCATGCTAGGCAGCATGAATGGAGGGTTCACTAGTGTGGGGAGGGTTTCATATGTAAAAATTGACTAGAATCTTGACAATTGTCAACTACCGAAGACCATAGTGCATTTTATGGCTATGTAAGGCTATGGAAAGTGAGTTATTGCATATTCCTAGGGCATCCACATTGGATCCATGTTGGGAAGCATGGATGGGGGGTTCATCGGCATGGGGAACATGTTTAGATGCAAAAAATAAGTTATTTTTGGCCAATCTATATTACCAGAAGTTCATGAGTGGTGTTAGAGTTAAAATATGACAACTGAGTGGTTGATTTTAGCAATTTAAGGTCACCCCCATCCATCCATGCTAGGCCCATGTTGGATATCATGGATGGAGCCCTCCTCAACATGGCTCAACTAGATCTGAAGGTTTTGGGCACTTTCAACTAGGTTTGACAAGGTCTTTAGGCTCCGATGGATGGTTAGAGGGGTTTGAGGCTATGTGGATCCACCTAGGGGTCAAATCAGAGCTTGAAGGGCACTAGAGAGTGGGTATGAATGTTATCCCCCTTGAGAAACATTGGAGCCATGATGGGTAACATTTCCCTAGCATGGTAGCCCAAAGTGGAAAGATTCATTAAGGTTTTACCCCTTGTCGGAGGTCTAGGATTCATGTATGTTGATAGTAGTTACCAAAAATGGAAAAGGTGATAAAGTTCTATGGTCATGGTGGGTAGGAGGAAAGAACCCATGCTAGATCCATGTTGCCCAACATGGATTAACAGGGATAAGGTTATAAAATGGTTGTATGGATTTTAATGGATTAAAACCTTAGTGTAGAAGAGGTTTTCAAGTTTAAAACCCATCGAACTAGGGAAGCGTCTAGTGGGGCCCACTGAAAATTTTAAATTTTTGAATCTAGACATCCACTCTCACCTTCCTAGTGTGGATAGACTTTCCCACCTTTGCACTTTAGTGCACCATGAGTTTCAGTGTCTGACATTAGCAACGGGACCATGTAAGAAGGTGTTTAAGTTTAGATATAGGTTTTATTGTCAAATTGTTGCAAAAATCATCACAACTTCGATTCCATCACACAGTGCTTTGGTGCAAAGATTTGGCATAGGTTTTTACTTTGAAAAACTTCTAATTCTTAGTCTGGCTACTATAGATTTCCTCTCAAGCAGTGTTGAGGCTTCTATCCTTCCAATCTTCAAGCTTTTCTAGTGTAGATCACTAAAACCATGAAGAAAAGGAGTAGCAAAAGCATGAACCTAATGATTGAAGAGGTAGATGCAGCAACCCATGGCATCTCCTACCTATCCAAGCCTATTTTGATGCAAAAATCACATGTTACAACCCTGAGGTAGGCCATTGCTAGCCATTTTGTTTGTTTTCTAGTCATTTTTGATGTTTTCTTACTATTTTTGATGCTTGTAATGAGAGCGTTTTCCTAGATCTAGGCCATTGTGTATGCTAAAATTGAAATTTGACACAATAACATGCCCTATTTTGATGTTTTTTTACATAGATCTATGGTCTTTTTGTTATTTAGGCTTCATTTAATTAGGTTTTAAAATTAGGCTTTACTATTCTGAACTAGTTTTGGCAAAAAATTAGGTATACTTTTGAGCTTTTTGTTCAAAATCCAACTAGAAATTGTTAAAATTTATGGCTTTTTTTTTTTAATTATAGATTTAAGGTTTCTTTTGGTTGTGGTATTATTCGAATTGGAGTTATAACGACAAAGATCTGGCTATTTTGGTTACATTGCGTGGTTGTGGATTATGCCATTTTCAAATTTTCATATAGGCTATGAACTTTTTCTAAATAAAAGGTAGGGGTTTTGAATTTTTGAGATGCATAAGGCTCAATTTAAGCTTTCAAAAGGTGTGGAGTCACTTCATTTGGAGTTAAAATGAATATTTGGTAAAATTTTTACCAACCTTACACGAAAGGGGATTTTTGGTGATGGCTACAATATGTTAGTTTGGTCACATTTTATACAAAAATGGCTATATATTTTGGCTTTTTCTAGTTATGGATACAAAGTTTGTGATTTTAGGAGGTTTTTAGTGGTGGAATCACTAAAATCAAAGTTAAAATGGATTTTTTATAAAATTTTCATTAAGGTTGTGTAAATTAGGCTTTGTTATGGCTATATCAATTTTACTCTTTAGAGATGGACAATGTTGATACACTTAGAAATTTTTATTGTCAATGTTCCATGCTCCTAAGTATACCTAGGGATGTTGACCACTCTCTACATTTGGTTTCAAGGTTATAAGAAATGTTTACTATTTTTATTAAGTATTCTCCTATGGTCATTTAAGATGTTTTTGTATCAATGTTATTTTAAACTAAGGCAGATCTTGGTTATGATGTTGTACATGCGATAATATCTCAGCTATGATTTCTAAGGGCCATGAAGGTTTTAACACTATTGTTTTAAAGCTCTAAATGAACCTTTAACCAACACCTTAGAGTTTTTCATAGGGGCTAGTTTCACCCCTAACTATGATGTATAGTATAGTTTTCAAGAGATTCTAAGTGTTAAAACATGATCCTAATGTTGTGTATTGTTTTTCCATGTAGGGGCTTGTTGGAACTTATCCTCATAATGGTTGAGTTGGTGGGCATCTTCTATTGCATCAATCAACTAAAGGCCAACACCCCTATCCTAAATTTGATTTTGGAATGGGGCTCACTATGGTTTCGACCAAGGACAAGGGAATTCCTTTCCTACATCCTGTAGAACTTTAGTGTGATGCTATGGTCACACTTGTCTACAAATGTGGTAGGGGTTATAATGGAGACCTTTCTACCTGGGTCTATGAGAGTGATCATTAGGTTCATAATTGATGATCCTAAAACCTTAGTAGTAGGAGAGTCAACGAAGACTAGGGACACCATTGACACACATTATTGGTTAAAGATCTATAGCATACTAGAGCATTCTTAGTATAATGTGGATAATACTCTAATGGTGGTACATAGGGTCCACACATTATTTCAAAATCCACTTGGCACTGTGTACCAACTACAGGGGTAAGCATAGTTATTATAGGTTTCTAATTTTTTTAGCTTTATTGATTTGGTCACCTTTCTTGACTTGTCTGTTTTATGCACATCTTACAGTTACAAGGTTAATGAACAAGGTTTGATCAGGAATGGTCAAACCTTGATAGTGGCCCAAACTATCTTAAGTGTATTTACCAAAGGCCCTAAGATTAAACTGTTGTATATGAGCAATTAAGATGGGATTTTGATAAATACACCAATATGTTTAACCTTGTTTACAATAAGTGTGTTGTTGATGAAACAACACATAGTTGGTGGGTGGCCCTCAAGAACATTAGGGAGATGGATGTTACTGCTAGGACCCCTACACAAGCTTCAACAAACAAGAAAAAAAAGGTGAGAATAATAATGGTTTGTTATGTTATGCATAATGTTTCTAAAACTATATTTTGGTTTTTCTATGCATCCCTATGTTGATGCTACATGTTTGTTGTTACCTTGTAGGACCTTCCACTTCTTCCAACATCTTATCCATTTTAGGAAATCCAGAGAATACACTCATCCTAAAATTTGGTGAGGTGAGGCCAACAAAGAAGTGGTTGAGGGGTCAAGTACCTAGGGACATCTAAGCAAACATTAAACATGTAGGTTTGCTGGATGTTTTCATGGCATCTACCCCATTCATCCCTATCACAGAGATGCTGAATGTTATTGACTTCTTTGAAGCAAGAGCCAATCAATTTAGCACTACATTTGAGACATGCCAATCATCATCCTTATTAGTGATGAGACCTTTTGTAACTTGTTTGGTATTCTTGTTGATGGGATGAAGGTCACCACCAAACCAGTGAAGGGGGCTGGCCATCGTGAGAAGGTTGAGAAGTGGTTTGGTGCTAGTAAGGGCCACTTCGAGCTTATCTTGGATGGCTTCATGAATTTTGAAGTAATGGAATCTTATCCTTTATTTTGATCCTACCCCTTTTCTAAAATGTTATCACAAAAGAAGGTGATCAACGTTGCATAGGGATGGATCTTTAAGAAGGCCTTAATGGAGGACACCAGGTTCAACTGGGCAAATTCCTTGGCTATGAGGCTTCAGGAGGAGATCCTAAAAATATGTGAAGATACCTACACAATAGTTGACATGCATTATACATTTTTTGCAACTTATTGGAAGAGGCTCATGGAGTTCTTAGTGGTGAGAAGGAATGAACGTTTTGTGGTCCAAGACACTAACCAACTCTCTAGGCCTTGAATAAAGCATATTTATCCTATCGTGTAGGCCTAGAACCCACCGGAGGGTGTGGGGAGTTGTTGTTTATGATCACTAAGGGAGTTAGTGATAGTTGGTGTGCTTCCCTTGATAGCATGGGGGAGGAGCCTCTCAAAGTACCTGCTAACATCAGGAAGGCCCAAAAGTTGCACTCCAAGGTTGACAAGGTAGCCAAGGTGAAATTAAAATAACCTATAGAGGAAGAAGCACCAATGATAGAGCAACCATCCACAAAGAAGCTCAAGTTAAGGCCTAACAAGTCACATCAAGCAATCATCGGTATGTCTTAACTATATTTTAGCTATTCTATGTTTTACATCTTATGGCTATATTATTGTTTCATGTAACCTATTTCATGTATAATGGTTGTAGATAAGCATCAAGATATGGCAGCCTATGTTGTTGCTAAGAAAGAAGCACAGAGGTGTGCAGCCATCACAGTGGAGGAGGCACAAAGGTATGTAACTTTCGTTGTGGAGGAGGCACAAAGGCATGATGCTACTATTGTAGAGAAGGAATAAAGGCATGTAGAGGAGGCACTCTTGCAGTGGCATGAGGTTGAAGGGTTAGCCAACTTTGATCTAGATGACCTAGATGTCTTGTTTGGTGAACCATTGCTAGGTGCATCCCCCATCGTCATCCCTAAGGAGGAAGAGAAGGAGCCATGTATGCACATGCCTTAATGCTACTTGTTATATCCTATGGTTTGAAGTTTGGTTTTTTTTTTCTAATTATTCAATGATTTTTATTCTTGTTGTAGTTCCTGAGCCATAGGTAGAGGCCTCTACAGGTAAGTTTCACATGAAACCATGGGTGGAGGTTCTAGACAAGATGGAGCTCATGTGTGAAGTGCCCAAGGACATCATTAATTAGCTACAATAGGTTACACTCAAGATCAATAAGAACTATGTTTTATTTTCCTTAGTTGTTTTGCTTTATTGTATTGGCTATCTTTAGTTATAGGTTGTATTTATGGTGATGCATTGTTTTTAGTGCCATTAGTAGTGTGGGACCATAGCTGTGACATGGAGTTTGACTCCTTGCTAAAGCTTCCCTCCAATGTTTAGAATGTACCCCTGAAGTTGTACGAAACCACTACTGATCATGCAGTTTCATGGGAGTTATAAAGATCCAATGAATCCCTATGGGAGCAAGTTGTGGTCTTGAGGAAGGACACCAAGCAGTAGGCCAAGATAATTAGGAATGTTTAGGATCATAAGGGTTTTGTGAAAGATGAAGTGGCTAACATAGAGAACTTATGAACCAAAGAGATCATGTGGGCCTACTACTAGAGCATCATCCATGACAAGGTGATGCTTTCTAGAGAGATGGTAGAGTAGTGGATGCAGATGAATCTCATCTCCTAAAAAGCCAAGGACTAGAAGGATTATTATGCCTAGGTCCTAGAGTGGGGCAAGACACAAAAGGATCATAAGAGAAAGTACAAGGCTGATTAGGAGTCATACCTTAACTGGCTCAAGGAGGAGATGATTGAATGTCGTAAGAGAAAGTTGTTCATCCATGGGATTTAGGCTGAGAGTGCTTACCAACTCTTTGAAAGCACTCACAGGGTGACCAAATATCCTACTCCTAAGATCACCACGACTGCTAGTGAGACTTATACAACTATAGTGTCATGGGACACACTTGATTGAACTAGAGTGGATCCAACAAACATCCTCATAGGTATTATTCTTGGGGATGTTAACTAGGCTAGCATGACAAAGGACCAGATTTTTCATCATTTGGAGACTAGTCTTCAACATCTTATTTAGGAGGTCATTGAGCCCAATTCCTTACAGGTTTGATATATTTATTTTTGTTTAAATTTTGCTTAAGTTATAAGTTTTTTTTTGGTTATTGATTGACTTTATGTTGCTATATTTTAGGCACCAGAAGACGTTGACCCCAATGATGAGGGTGATGATGATCCACCATCTCTTCATCTGGATGCCTCTTAACATCCCCCAGTTATCCATGAGTTTTTGCTTATCATTGTTAGCATGATGCTTATGTTTGTTGATGTTGATGGCTAGTGTTAGCCAACACTTTGTTATGGATGATTCTATGATTATTATTTATTATTATTTGGATATTTTTACCACATAGTGTGGCTATGGCTATGTATGTTATAAACATTTTAAATTTTAAGTTATGGTTTTATTTTTGCCTATATTGCTCTAGTGTTGTAGTTTTATCATGGCTTTATAGTTTTAAGGTTTTAATGTTATAAATGTTGTAAATGACTATGTTGTAGATGGCTATAAGTATTTAAAATGGCTATAAGGTAGGGATTGCTTGCTAGTTTTAGGCCATGGCAGGTGATGCAATATTGCCCATTTAAGATCATGGCAAGCTATGCATTTGATGTAGAATCGGTTTGCTAGTTTTAGGCCATGGTGGCCCAGGTTGTAAGAAACGATGTATTGTTATTTATTTTATGTTTTAAGATTTTATGGGTTTTTTGGTTTTAAAGTTTTTATGAGTTTTTTCTGTGCTTATATCATGCTAAGAAGTGAATATAAGGACTTTAAAAAATAAAAGTACAAACAAAAGTGAATCCTCTGGCTACATAAGGAAAAAGATTAAAATAAAGTAAGCAATAAAGCATAAATAGACAACAAGAAAACCTAGGATAACTGGCAGTAAATACATATGGTTACAATGTCATAAGGGCATAAAGTGGAAGGATTAGAGGCATACATCACTCATGCAAATGCTTCCTAATCTTTGATAGATTAGGAAATGTGTATGACCTATTTTTCACCAATTTGTACTTCCCATCCCCTTCACTAATGATGTTGAAGGGGAGCTCTTCCCATAGTGTGTCTTGTGACCCGCTATTGTTGTTTTCAGCTTTCTTAGCTCCCTTAGGTTGCTTGGCTTTTTAACTAGGATTTTCTTCTTGAAACTCCACTTCAAACCCCCACTCTATGTCTACGTTGTTAATAGCCAAGGGAACCACATTATTACCATGAATGATGATTTCACCTCCCTTGTAAGGAAGGTGAATTTCTTGATGAATAGGTGAAGACATGGCTTGTAATTGAGCCAACGAAGGTCTTTCTAGGATGAGGTTGACCCCTTAACAGCAACTAGTGATCCATTAAAGGAATTGAGGGCTAATGTTGTTGTATGTTGTATCCACTTTGTCAAGCCTAAACATTCGACTATGATGCATGGAATGACATTTGTTATAGCGCCATCATCCACATGCACCTAATGCACTTTATACTGCCCTACCTAGATTGTGATGAAAAGAGGATTTTGGGTACAAATTTTAATTTCTCTATCATGAAATGCTAGTGATGTTGACTTTGTCTCCCTAAGTGAAAAAGGCATCATCACCACATGGATGGATGATTCATTTGCTGAAATGTCCTCATTAATAGTGATAGAAGTCAACATCTTGTCTAGTGCTTCATGATATGTAGCTGAAGTCATGAACAAGTCATGCAGGCTTAAGGTTGTGTTTTTTTGTTTAAGAGATTATTTGACTTGCTCCATTAAACTTAGGAAGTTATTGTTGTTGGTTGTGGGCTTGTTGCCCTGATTGTGCTTGACTTTCTTCACGTGTTCCAAAATGTACACCTCAAGTTTTGGTTATTGTGGCTTTTCCTCTTTTCCTTTCCCTTGGCTCTTAGGATCCTCTCATGGTTTGCTTGTTGAAGAAACCTAGGTTGCAGAGGTCATGGGTACTGATGATATGGGAGTGGAATTTTGTGGATCCACTTCCTTCCATGCCTCGACCTACTTGTCATCCTTGTTTTTAGGCTTCTTCCTCTGCTTGGTTGAGGCCTTTTGGTTATCATTGTTGGTTTGTGAGGAAGAGATTGTAGCATTAGCCACCATGGGGATTGCTATTCAGTGGTAGGGATAGGTTGGGTTGTAATGGGTTGAGGCACCTTGATGACAAAAGGCTCCTTTGGGACATTTGTAATGGTCTTAAGCTTATGGAAGCTAAAGATATCCTTTCGTTGTAAAGGGGTATCCTAATCATGAATGACTCCTTCCCAAGCCTCTAATTATCATCAACATTGAATGCTGATATAACATATCCACTATTATTGGCATTCAATGGGTTTTTATACACTTTCATAGATTGGTTTTGAGGTTGAATAGGATTAGATGCATCAAGGATCAACTCATGTATATCTATCATCTTTTGTAGGTCATCCTTCAATGCGAGGTACAAGTTAGTGTCATGATCATAAAATTGATGATAGTGGTAGAAGCAATCAAGCTTGAGATATTGGGTACTTGGAGATCATCCTTAGTTGCTCGAGTGGGATCCTTAGCTATCTCACATAATATTTCATAATTCTTATGAGTAGCTTTAGTCATCTACTTATATTGGATCCTCTCATTCTTCAACAGTTGATCCAAGAGTTTAGATGGCTTCAAAGGTAACCTAGTATATTTGGTTCTATCCTTCTGCTCAAAGCTAGGCCTAGGAGTAGTTGATGCAACAATCCTAGAGGTTGATGGCTGGTTTTCATGGTTGTTAGTAGGGGCTCTAGGTTGATTGTTTCTTGGCCCCTATTTATTTGTCTTGGACACCAATTCCATAGCCACGTTGTTTTGTTTACCCCTCTCATTATCCCTATGTGTGTGCTTGTTTTTGTATGCCATGTAGGCAAGGTCATGGCTAGCCTCCACAATGTCTTCTATGTTCTTAGTCTAGGAGAAGGCTTGACTAAGAGACCAAGGATCAAGGTAGTATAAATTAGACTTGATAAACTCATTGACTGTCTCCTTGAATATATCCAAAAGATGGGTTTCAACTATAGGTTCTGATATATTGTTGATTAGATCATTCCATTGTTGGATGAATTTCTGCACCAGTTCAAGTGGTCCTTACTTGACCTTCATCAATTGTTCAAGTGTGATGTCAGGCTTCAAGTTGTACTTGAAGTGGTTAACATATTGTGATATTAAGTCTTCAAGAGAGGATATAGACCCTCTCAATAAGGCATGGTACAAATCAAGCACTTTTCCTGTAAGGGACATAGAAAATATCCTCATGATTATGTGTGGCCATGATTGTAACAACAAGCACTTGGATCAAAAGGTTATAAGGTGAGCATTAGGATCACCTTCTCCATTGTATTTAATGAACTACAAGATAGGGACACCAAGAGGAAGCATTAAGAGTGGAACCACAAGATTGAAGGGATCATCCTAGTAAAAGTTCATGAACTTGACACTTTGAAAGGTAGAGGCCTTGAGCCTCTTCACCTCCTTTGTCAAGTCTTAGATCATTTGGAAAGCTTGATCTAGGTCCTAGGGTACCCTTGTCAGTTGTGGGGTCTAAAAAAAAGGTTCTACCATTTGTTGGAAGGCATGTGGCCTCACTATTAGTTGTGGCATAGAGGGGAGAGGTTGTGTTATCATGGTGGTCAATGGGCGAAACAAAGAGAATGACGTGTATGCTTGTATTTGTGGCACAAATGGCATAAAGGGGGTATGTGATCCTTGGGCTGCTTGGGATTCCATGGCGGATCCCATGTGAGTGCTTAGAGGGTTGGTGGTGGTGATCACCACCGATGATGATCACACTGACCTAGGCTAGGTGACAAATGACATGGAAAAGTGGAACATTGTAGACTAAGGCATTGATTGTGCTTGTTGTGTTGTGAAGATTGGTGTGGATCCAAAAATTATTGGGTAAGTTGGGGTAGAGGATGGTGACATTTTTTCCATGGAGGAGACAAATGGGATGGAGGTAGGCACCATGGTCTTAGGGGTTGCTTATTGAAACAACCCACCTAGGATGTTTTCATGTTCAGATTCTACCCTAAACTCATCATGTTCTTGATACTGCTCCTCCAAGCTAAGCTTCTCCTCCTCCTCATCCATCTCAATTAGTTGAGATAGGATGCATGCATAAGTTTTAGTAAGGGGTATTTGATATGGGGAAGGAATGTATTGCTTCCCATCTTAGTGTATGAGCTCATACTTGCTTTTTGCCTCTGCTTCCATTTGTGGAATCATTATGCCAACCTAGATTTTGGCACAAATGTAGTTATAGTGATCTTCATTTATCACCGAGAACCTAGGACTTTGCCCCTTAAGTTGCAAGGATTGCCTACATTAAGCCACAGTAGGGTCTTTGGGGTCATAGAGCCTCACAGATTACCATTCAAACACGTTGTCAGTAAAGTTAAAGGGCAACATGGTTGATTTGCCTAATGACATGGTGGAAATGCTAAAAAAAGGTTGAATATAAGCTATAAGTGGATGAGAAAAAGTGAAAATTTCAATATGTGGAAATAATGAAAAGAACAAAAAAAATGAATAAAAATACTTATTTACTATAAATAGTAAGGTGGTTCTCAAAGGGGGAATACCCCTTTACTAAAAATGGAAAAAGGTGGTATCAAACTCAACCTACTTTGGGTTTTCTAGTTGCACCTATGCTAGGTATAGTAGGGGGAAAGAAAGGCAGGGGGTAAGATTTGAGGTCTTACACCTTTCTATTCAACATTGGTGGGGAGGGAAGGGTTGAAAACCAAAGTGAAAACTTTGAATTTTCATAAAGAGATGGCTTTGGGAAGCTACCAATTTTCATAGCAAAAGGGGGATTTGGATGGTAAGACCACCAATGCTGGAGCGTTATGGTACCAATGCTAGCTTTGGTCTTGAAATTCACAACAGGTGTTGTGAAAATCTAAAACCCAAACACTTGCAACTTCCACATTGAGGCTTTTTGTTACAGGGGTATGAATGGTAGCGTTGGTTATTGGCCAAAATTTAAAGGCTTTTGCTATAAAAATTAAAGATATTAAAAAAGGAAGTAACGTTGGCAATGAGGCAAACATGTTTTGATGTAGAAATTGGATGAAGGCCCTCCTTCTAGCACCAAAAAACTATTGTGAATGAAAATCTCAATTGTTAGAGAACCAAGAACTCCTAGCATGATAGCCTTTAACCCAGATCTCCATGGCCTCTATGAAAAAATAAAGTTTGTGATGCCCTAGATGGTATGGCAGATCACCTAGGAACTTACAAAATGTAAAATGGGGATAACAAAGATAAAATGCAAAATATAGATCTAGAAGAGAAATTATGCTAAAATGAAATAAATGAATAAACTTACACACAAAGAAACCTGTAAAATTTATTTAAAAAGAATAAAGGAGGTACAAAAAATGTGTACAAGATCACCTGTGCAATAGGGGGACTCACTTGGGCAGAAGTTTAGAATCCTTTGAAGCTTCTATGATCAACTTCATGATTCAGAGGTCTTGCCACTCCCAATGTTTTCAAACATTTGTTTCTCTCAAATGAGGTTTGTTGCATTGTTTATGTAGGAGGGACTAAGAAATGTGATGGGTTTGGATTACCAAAGTAGGCAATGTTGGGAGTTTGGGTTCCCAAATGCTCAACATTGATACCATAATCTCATAGATCTCAAGGGGGGATAATAGGCTATAGGGGACACTGGGGGATTTGAGAAGCGGTATATATGCAAAATTGAAAGAGCTTTCAAATGCCAAAAATGCCAAACTATGTAAATTCCAAAAGAGTGGAACCTCTTCATGGTGTAGGTGCTTGATTTTTGTAGGGTTGTGGCCATAAATTTGGTTGCAAATTATGCTTAATTGGTGTTGCAAATTCTGATTTCATTGTTGTAAATTCTGGCTACATGTAGGTGTGGTGCTTGTGCAAATCAAGGGGGGTTACTATATGGGGTAAGTGTTATACCCCCATAGCATCAAAGCCATTCCATTTACTAAAAATAGTAAATGGAAATTTCACCCATGTTGGATCTTTTCATCCATGCTAGGCCTTCCAATAGTAATGTTGATATGTAGGATCCTTGCTTAACTTGGTGTTGTATTGAGATCTTGGCCATGAAGTATCAACACTAGGAGGTAAGGGTTATACACATCCCCATTCCCCCCACACTAGGCATGGATGATGCCACACCCCTCCACATTGAGCATGGATGCTTCCACATCCGCCATGTTGAGGGTAGATGAGTTATACCCTCCAATGGGTATCTCCAACGTAGATAATGCTATACCCCTCATAAAACTCATCAAAATGCCAATTTTGGCATCCCAAAAGGCATTTTTAACCCCCTCAAGCCCAGATATAGACATTATGTGACTTTTTTTTTCACTTGCGAGTTGAGGCTTTGATCACTTATGAGGCATTTTTCAGCCCTAAAAGTATAAAGTATGTGAGATTACACCTCTTGGGTTGCAATCTTCCAATTTACAATGATGTTTAGCCTCGGGTTTCATGGGATGGGGATTACAATGCAAAAAGGGTAACAACATGCAATTTTGGTAGTGTTTCAATAGCACTATCATTGCCACTTGCACTGAACTTGTAGTTGCAAAAATTAAAAAATTAAAATTAATTAATTAATTAATTTTTACCAGTGTAGTGTGTAATATTGCCATTACAATTTGCATTGCATTGACAATTGTAGTTTTCATACCATTCCATAGCCAAAACCATTTATAAGCTAAATAGTTTCACTTACTGAAAATGTTAATTCACAAATCAACTTAAGCTCTAAATTAATGTCTTTGCATATATTAATCTTTATCCCACTAGACCTTACATACATGGCCTTTAGCCAAGATGCAATTCATGTCTATGACCTGAAACACCCCACGATCATAGAACGAAGACAATCACTTTGAAAAAGGGGTAAAACCCTAGATTTTGTAATCAGTAATGAGGAGTTCTACAACTTCCTTTGTGCCAAGATACAATCCAGTCTCTTAATACCATTCTCTTAATCTTACACTAAGCATTAATTCAAAATTATACATTGGGATGGGAAAGAATACATTCCATTGCCTTATGACAAAATTCCCCTCACTAACTTTTATGCACAAATGCCCAGACAACTCATAGATGTTGATGAGTGAAATGATGAGCTTAGTTTGGAAGGTCACAAAGAAGAGTAGGATGAGTTTGAGGTTGTATTGAAGCTTGACACCTTTATTGAGAGAATTTTCCAACAATTGGCTCCTCAAACTACTACTTCTAGTTCAGCCTCCCTTGCCTCATCTGTGGAACAAGTTTTTTGATCTTTTTCTTCCCCTATTCATCCTACTATGCTTAGATCAACGTCCATTGTCACTACATCCCAGGCACAACACATGTCTCAATCTACCCCTTGTTCTCATTCATGCCCTTTACAATACAACCTCGTTCCATGAACCTAGCCTTGATGATGTCTGCCTCACCATATTCCTTTGTTATACCAAACCCTCACTGGAATCCCAAGCAACACAAGCCTCCTACACTCGTTTTGTCCCCTTCATACCACAAGTTCCAACTCAAATCTCTTTCTCCTTGTTTAACCCACCTATGACGATGGTCACACGACCTCTTCCCTCTATGCCAATGTCAATTGTACAACCACAAGCCTCACAACTTCCTTCTCAACCATCAATATAGATATTGTAGCCCACAAGGGTGCCCCAAGGTTTGGATTAGGCCTTCTAAATGATCTAAGACGTTACTGAAGAGTTGCAAAAACTTAAAGCTAGTACAATTTAGATAGTCAAGGTTATGGAATTTTATCAAGATGATCCTATAAGTTCTATTGTTTCTTAAATAACCTTACCTATAGGCATGCCCATACCAAACTTCACTAAATAAAATGGTGAAGGTGATTCCAATGCCCACCTGGTCACCTTATGATTTGAGTCTCTCTTTTTACAAGCTTGGACTCATACAATACCGTAGATTTTTACTATGTTCCTTAAAAAAAGGCTCTAGATTGGTACTAAACCTTTCTTAGAGGTTTCATCTCCTTCCTTTAAGACCTAATAAACTAATTTGTCAACTAATTTAGATGCAACTTGAATTCAGATGCCACATTGGATCAACTAATGAAGGTGAAGTAGGAGCCACTTGAACCAGTCAAAAGCTTCATCCATAGATGGAATTTGACACTCAATGAGATTCTAGAACCTCTCTCAAAAACTCACCTCTTGGCCATCTTTAAGGAAGTAGTAAATGACTTCATCAAGTTAAAGCTCTATTGCTTAAGAGCCCCAGTTACTGAGCCAAGCATTTTTGTAAACTAAGAATATGAGGAGGTAGCTAAGGCTAGTAATGATCCAGCCTATGTGGCATATAAAAACTAGCACACAAATAGGGATAGAAATAAAACTAGGTAAGAACATATAACCACGGCTACAATATCAAAAGATACAAAGCAAGTAGAGAGGTGGGGATCATTGCCACATAATACATCTTCTAACTCATCACAATTGTCCACTTCATATGCCCCAAATTAACTAAAATCAAACTTTGGACCAAAGGGTAGGTCGAAGTACACTAGGTTGCTGATGAAGCCATTTTAGCTTTTGGAACAATTACTTAAAGATAATCATATACAACATGAGTAACTATTTGAGGAAGCTCATAAGAGGCATGATCATCTTTGTGACATAGTTAGAGATCCACGATAGTGAACAAAGATGATTTGAAGCCACCTAAGTACTTCAAACCATATAGGTATTTCCATTATCATCAAATGGTGGGTCATGATATTGATTTTTTCCTAGCATAAAAGGATGACCTCCAGAAGATGATAGACCATGAAGAGTTGGTGTTGAATGAGCCCAACTCTCTAAGTATAAACAATAACTCTTATACTATAGCCTCATTCATAGAAACCAAATGGTCTAATCCTCCTAGAAAACCATTTGTCATCAAAGTATCATTACAACCCCAAAACAAAAAGCCTATAGAGCCCTTCATTATTCTAGTATTACCTCCTTCAAGCCCTAAAAATCCTTTTACCATATGTATTCCCCCTTTAGTGATATCAACTTCACAACCTAGACCACAAGTTACCAATACTCCAAAGCCTAAGGAACCATTTGTTATCTAAGTCCCTCTACATTCAACAAGTAAAACCATAGCAATTCATGATCAAAGACCACCTATAGTGGTCCACAACTTAGAGGTTAGCAAAAAATCATCATCAAAATAGTGACAAAATCAACCTATTGCCAAACCAACAACAAAGACCACTAGAGGTGATCAACAACAAAAGGATTTGAAGCAAGTTAACCCATATAGAACTATACTAAGTTTAACTACATCCATGGGAAAGAGGACCAAGGCATGCATGTTAAAACCTAAGCCACAAAATCTAGGAAGGATGGAGGAGGTTAATACCACTAAGGCTGAAACATTACACATAAAGGAAAAGAGTTTCCTCATAATAATGGAACAAGCCAAATGATCTCTCAAATAGAAGAACATGTCATCGAACTTGTATGACCTGGTGATGACTTCTCTTTCTCATAGAGATGCATTAGCTTAAGTATTTACCTCCATTTCTATCAGTCTAGATGTGATTGCTAACAAAGAGTCAATCCACTCTATCATTGAGCAAGGTTTATTTAAGGAAAATGAACATCAACCCATGCATAACTTTCATGATAGTGAGATGAAGATTGACTTTCAAAATGGAGAAGTGCTATTTACACCTCTCTTGATTACTATACATGTTGGTAGGTACAAGGTTCATTATTTTCATGTGGATGATGTGGTGGCAACTAACGTGGTACCATTTTCCATAGTTGACAAACTAGGCCTAATCGAGAACATTTAAGAAACCACAATCTCAAAACTAAAATTATTTAATGGATCATGAATAGTGGTGTGAGGTTTAATCTCCTTGGATTTCATAGCTGATGAGAAATTCCCTACATCCTCCAACTTCCTAGTGGTTGAAGAAACACTTAGCTTTAACTTGATCTCAAGAAGGTCATGGTTAGCTAAGCTTCATGAAGTCTCATCTCTGATACATCAGGAGATTCACTTGCCATATAAGGATGGTGAAATTATCATTCATGGGAACAACATGTCACTACCTTTGGTTAACTATGTTAACATCGACTAAGATTTAGAGGTGGAGTTTCAAGAGGAAACTCCTGATACTCAAACTGGGGCCAACGATAAGAAAAATAATGATGCTAATAATACCAACTCTGTAACATTGAATGGTCAATGAAGATGCCTACAACTTGCTATGTTAAATGAGAGAAATAATGAGCATAGAATTGTGTCAAAAGGATTCCTTAATCTCTCAAGGATCAAACAACAAGTTCATGGTAAACGTTTCATCCATTCTTTTGTGAATCATTTGTTTCCTTTACAATGTCATATCATGTTTCAATATTGGCTCTAGCCTTATATGTTCTCTAAAGAGCATCCCATATCTACTTGGTAATGTATGGATCATGGCCCACTAAGGCGTAAAACAAGCAACATTATGACCTACCAAAGCTTAAAATTGGGGAGTATGATGACTTATTATTTTCACCCCTATACCAATATTGTAGCTAATTTATTTGATAGCATCATCTTCAAGTTTTACTTATATTCATATACCTTGCTTTATAATTATCATTTCAACATATTTTTATTTATCTGTTTCATTTTTATAGCCTTGTTACACCTACCATTTATGTTTATAAAACCAACACATACCCAAAGTCACATTGTGTGACAATATAATCATATACATACACAAATGTCCAAAACCATGTTTGCATTGCATAGCATATAGCAATGAAAACAATGTATGTTTTTTTTTTTTTTTACTATTATGGCCAAATGAAAACAAATACAACAATGATCAAAGAACTAGACATAACTAGGTCATTAGTAATCAAGATTGAGCCATAAGAGGGAAAGGGAGACCATCATCAATGTTTTCATCAACTACATCAATGTTACCACGTGAGGCTTACAAACAAAAATAAACTAAGAAAACATTAGTAACCATTATAGTCATAACACATGATCATTGAAGCCATCAAAAGAAAAAAGTCCATGAAAATAATCAGAAAATGAGGCTAGTAATTAGGCTTAATATAATACTCTAACTATGGTCATCAAGGTCATAGGTAAACTCAGCAAATTAAAAGAGTATTTAATGTTCATTAGAAATGCTACAATAAAATATCAATAATAAATAAAAACAAAAATTGACATAAGACAATAATAGCCATGAAAAAAAAATAGTAGTTCATATCATTTCAAAGGAAACAAGTTGATGTACAAATGTGTTGTACTGTTGGTGGCTGGAAGGTAAAATAACAAGAAAAACTATTTGCATCCCAGTGGAGTAGTTGAACAAGTTAAGGGAGGCCACTTACAATGATTCATTAGCTAAAACCTTGGTATATTGTCATGAGAAGCATGCTATTCATCAGGATCTAAAGCCAAAAATTTTATTGCTTGACCTTGAGCATGAATTGAAGATTGTAGATCTTAGATGGTTAGTTTATGCTTCCAATAGAAGAAATACCTTTTGTGGAATACTAGACTATTTTCCTCCTGTAATTTAATCATGGAATTTGATTGACATTGATTTCCATCCACCACCTTTCTATCTGTGAAAAATACTATTGTTGCTAATCAAATTAGTTTTAATTTGATCCCTTGTCTACTTTAGTAAGGATGTTCAAGTTTGCTCTTGAATCTTTGATCTCTAGTCTTTCAATCCTAAATTGTAAATCAACCAAATGCTACTGCCATCATGATTGTGAAAGATACTTGACTGTAAAAATGCATGAAACCTTAGAGGTCTTTGTTGTGATCTTGTGCATCTGTCATTCTTTGCCTTTACCTCACTCATCAACAGAAACAATCATTCTCCAGTTCACTGGTGAAAATACAATTAAAATATACTAAGCTAATATAATATCACACATGATTCAAGATGGGATTTCTCTACCTTTAATTAGCTTATCAAACTAAATCTCAGGGTTGGTTTTCCCCTTATGAATCTAGATTACATACAGATAAAATTATTGTAGCAAGTGGATAGGCATGATTTGTATTTTGGTGACATTTTTACTCACATTGAGTTGTAGCTTTGTCATGTGTTGAAATATATCCTTATCACAATATGTACTTGATTAAATAGGTGTGGCATAATATACACCAATAAGCATGAAATGATCTTGATGTTTAAGGAAAATAAAATGTTCATAAGCATTGAATGCAAATGATCCACAAACTACAACTTGTCAAGAAATAAACACAAAACATGCCCTGAAGCAATATCGTAGAAGAAAGAAAATTCTTGGAATTGGTACATAGGTATAAGAATATAATATACAAGTAAATAAGTACAATATACAATGATTACTTTGATATTGAAAGTTCATGCATAACACTTGCATAATACCTAAGAGAATGAAGTCTTCTTATAGCCATGGAGTTTCCAAAATTACCTCAAAATTTGTGCAATGGCTATCTAATGGCTAGTGTAGATGTCTCCTTTGAGATTGGGATGTCTCTCTGAAAATGACTTCAATTCTAGGGAGACATCTCTTTTGAAATGGATATGTCTTCTCTTGAAAGAAGACATCTCCTGTTTTTATGAGATGTCTTCTTTGGGTGACATCCACTTTGGCCAAGACGTCTTCTACTTCTAGGAGATGTCTTCTCTTGAAAGAAGATGTCTCCTATTTTTGGAAGATGTCTCTTTTATAGGTGCCAAAAATAAAATTGCTCATTTTGATGTTGGGAGCCTCCAAATGCCTCTAAACAAATCCCCATAGACCTTATAACCTCCTAGACTTTTCAAAATGAGCTAAAAACACTCTAAAATACGCTAAAACCTCCAAGAGTCATCCTTAACAAAATCAACACAAACAAACACATTTAGCTTCCTTTCAATCTCTCAAGCATCTTCATTTAGCCTATAGTCTTTGTACTTGTCCATGCTCTCATTTTGCCTATGAAGTCTTTAGCCATGCTTCCTTGAGTCCTTGTCCACGATGTGGAGTTGTTGTTCTTGTTCTATAAATACAACATCCACAACAAACATCCTCTATTCTCCATTTTCCTTAAGGTTTTAACATATCAAAAGGTCAACAACCCTCACCTTCATGTAAGCTTCTATTGCACAGTACTATGCTCACCTTGTGCCTACAACCACACTGCCATTACAACCACATGAAGCTTTGTTTGCTACTATTGGATGCTTGGCCAACACTACCACTCATCTATTGTACTTATTGCCGCAAACCCTCATGCCAACAAAACCCCATATCAAACTTGTTGAAAATTTATTTTGAGTTTACATTCTAGATATTCCACCACATGGCTTGCAGGCTATCCAAGTTGGCCAAGGGTTGTGTTGCCTTGTGCAAGGCCATGCAAGCTCATTGAGGGTTGCATAGCCATGGGACTACATAGCATGTTGTGGTGATCTTCATCATCTTGGTCCTCTACTTCACCCAACATTGTTACTTGATGCCATCCTACACTTACCACTGTGCTAAGCGTATTGGTCATTGCACCCACCATCTCTATGAAATGACACACTAAACCCTTGTAGGTACCTTTTTCGTCTATTCACCATTGTATTTGATTTCCTAGGGATTCCTCTACACATAAAAAAACTAAAAATTAAAATAAAACTATGCTAAAAAACTATGTTGGCTAGCATAGTTCTGGCTAGGGACAATGTAGGTTTAACCAAAACCAAAAAACACCTTTTTCTTGTCAAAACTATGTTGGCCAACCTAGTTTTCACTAGGGGTAGCATAGTTTTGGCCAAAGCAACAAAATGCCTTTCTCTTGTCACAACTAGGTTGGCCATGAAATTTCCTCCCCTACTAAAAACCTTCCTCACCAGACCATAGGCTCTATCATTACCTTCCCCATGTCACATCATCGATCGTTGTTTTTGCTAGTGGCCTCGATGCTATACCACTAAAAAACATCACATGCACTATGTAGGCCCTACAGTGGACCATGCCACCACTTTCAGAACCATTGTTGTTAGCTACACCACACTACGACTACCTACTCTTTGCCCTCACATGCACTGCACAAGCCCTGTAATGAGTAATCACTATATAGTTCACAAGTCATAGCAATTTGAACAACTCAGCCTACCGTGTGGTGGAGGAGGCATGGAAGAAAGCTTCAAAAGCAACTAAATTTGTGAAGTTGGCATTCAACCAACATAATGTTATGCATAGCATCAGCAAAGCCAATGAATTGATGATAGAAAGGCATTCAAGATGAGGGTTGCAACATCTAGGTTCAATTGCAAATACTGATTATCTAAAGAGGTTAAGGATGGCTTCCATTACGTTAAAGATTAGGCCATAAAATTTAATCATGAGTTCAATGTCACTTAAAAAAACCTCACTTTTTCCATGGACTTCATAGGAACTAGCCTAGGCTATGCTTTATTTATATCATTCAAACAATGCTTGTGCTTGCCTTTTGTTTTTAACTTTTCTACAAGTTGTCTTTTCTTCTTAGCAATATGGGTGAACTAAGATAGTTCTATGAACGTTCTCTGTAATAATGTATGGTTTAAGATTCCACATGTGGTATTTTACTTTTCTAAAGATTCCCAAATTCAAGGCCTTTTATAATTGATGGTTCTATCCTTTCTTTAACATTTTTTCTCTTCTTTTTTTGGGCCTAGGTATTCTAGATTACTAGAATTCAAGGATTATACACTCTAGATTTTAGAGAATGATGCATTGAATTCAAGGATTATCTATCTTGCGCATTTTTTTTTGGTAGAATAGAAAGAACCTTTTGCCCAAATTATAGATATGTTTTATTCATGGTAATATAAGATTAGTTTCTTTAAAAAATTTCTTTGTAGGACTTTGTTGGTTGTTAGGCCTGCATAACCCACCCTAGACTGTGGAGGCCCAACTAACGTGTAGGTCTTGAATGTGGAAAATATGATAAAGAATTTGGATGCCAAGACTAATAATGTTAAATAATATGAAAATTGTAGTACGATGGCATAGATGTTATTGTTGGGCATTTTTTGAAGTAGGTTCACTCCACATTTAAATCACCTTCAATGCACTAAATCTAGATATTATGCAAAGAAAAATTTATTTGCTAAAAAAAAGAAAAGAAAACTAGCTATCTTCAATTAAATTATTTGAAGATCACAACAGGGTTCACACAACTCACAAGCATCCAAAAAAACTTATCACACTCAAACAATATTGCGGAGCATGAGGCTCTACAATCACATAATGATTGTTCTCAATGCAAGAAACAACTAAGAGAGATCTCTTCCACAACCTAAGATTGAGATCTCAACTCACAAGTGAGGTACAAGAGAATAGAATACATAGATCAACACACCAGAAGCTGATCTTGGAGCTACAATCACCTATTGCACTCACCCAATGTGCTCACCCAATCTGTCTTGCCCAATTCTCCTTGCATACAAACTCTCCTCCTTCTCATGGATGAATGCATACATAATTATAAAGATTCAAAACCCTAGGAAGCTTTCTAATTGCCTCCTTAGATGTTTCTCATATGAATCTGGAGTCTTTTGGACGTTTCCCAATTGAAATGTGATGTCAAAGCTTTTCTTCTTTGCCAACATAGACATCTCTTGTATCATGTAGACATCTCCTGTGAGAGCATTGTTCTCAAAAGAGACTTCTACTATTTTTGAAAGATGTCTTCTCTAGACTATAGAAGTTTATACTTTAGAGGATATTTCTTTGTGGAGACTTCTATCATTCTAAGGAGACATCTCTTGTGAAAGCCCTGTTCTCAAGAGAGACATCTATCCTAGAAGGTGCCAAAAATAAAAATATTTTTTTTAATGTTGGAAGCCTCTAGATGTCTCCCAAAAATTTTCCATAGACCTTGGAACCTCCTAAACTCATCAAAATAAGCCAAAAACACCTCCAAACATGCCAAAACATCCAAGAATCTTCATCATAAAAATTCAACACAAAAATACACACAAAAACTAGACACATGCATCTAGGTCTTCTCTAAGCGCAAAACCTACAAAAATAACTTGTAGGACAAGCACAAGGGAATCAGAAGAGGTGTTTCTACACCACTATTTTAAACCTTAGCCATAATCTATTCCTTTGTCTTTGTTTCCATTTCCATTTCCATTCAATAAACTATTCAACATTGAAACTCGTCTTTCCTCTACCTACCCCAAAAAGAAGCTTATCACACCAAATGACTTGATTGACCATCCATCAAATTTTATTATTTTCTTATCCATAAATTGTCATTGGACTTTAATTGCTTGTATGCTGGTGCCAGCAACATATGTTTCATTGAAACTTCAAAGTTGAGTAATCATGAAATTCACTTTACCGACCACCCTTCCTTTGCTACTACTATTTATACTACGACAATGCATCTGGTCTTGTTAAACATTACAAAATATAACATAACAAAGTGACCATACAAGAACCTTCATTTTCCACCCTTAATCATGAAAAGAAACCAATAGGAAAAAAGGGACATCGTTAGTTTTTTTGTTTGTGCATGAATCCACATTATTATTTCTTTTTCCTCTTTCTCTTTCAACTTTATTTATTTCATCAGTCAGTCAGTTCCCACTCAACTCCATTGGACTTATTGTGACTAGCTCGCTTCGGCTATTAGACCTATGTAGCCTGCTATGGACCGTGAAGTCTCACCTTACCTTTACCTTGTTATAACTTTATTGTACCTTGTTTTACTAGATTTTGCCTTGCTTTTCCCTTATAGTGATCCTACCTAGTTGAATAGGCCTCCCACTACGACCTGCCAAGGCCTAAAATGGGTAACACCATGACTAGCTAAGACCTAAAATTAGCAGCATCATGGCCTGCTAAGGCCTAAAAGTGGAAAAATAGAATCATATTTACATCATTCGATCCCATTTGACCACTCTTTTCCATTATTTAGACCTTGATTAACTTGATTTGACATCATTTGATGTCATTTGACATCATTAAGGCCTTATTTGACCTCATTTGACATCATTTCATGGAGGTTTAACCATCATTTGGCCTTTGGTTGGTTCCATTCTATATCGTTTGGCCTTTATTTCATCCTGTTTGCCCTAATCTACCTCTTAAGACCTCCATTGATCATGCTTTGATCTTTTTTGGGGATTGATTTAATTTGTTGACCTAACTTTGCTTTATTATTAAAGTATTTTGCACTATTTTTACATTATTTAACAATTTTATTACACAAGTGTCACTTGATGAGCTTATGTTATCATGTAGGATTGAGCTAGAAGGATAAGGAAGAAAATTCAATTGGCCTTAAAGTTTAAATAAGATCCTCTCATGATGTAGTTAGACCAAGTTGACCTGACATGCCCAAACACTTACGACTCAAAACCATTCTATCATACAACCTTAACATCCTGAAGTAGCATGATGACCATTTACCTTGAAGCCAGAAACATCACAAAGGGTCCCTTAGTCGAATTTTCCATCTAGATCATGATGGTGAGAAGAAAACACATTGAATAAAGTTCCTCACCAGATCTTAATCCTACTAAAAACATCATCAAAACTGTGCAAGGCAACATCAAAACTATCATGTGCCCCTGGTTGCATCTAACACTCACATGTTTACTTATAGTGTTTTTTACTATTGTTGATAGGTTGGAATGAATGATTGATGTTGATAACTCTAATGATCAACAATAAGAGAGCTTGCATGATTTCTCTTTATATCTCTCTCTATTTGGTATAATAAATGAACTGCAAATTTTGTAAAACTGGTGCTCATCGCATAGATCTCTCTATGTTGTAACAATAGTAGCCTATGGTGACTTGGTTTGCTGGTTGTCTTGTGTAGCCCTATGCATTATTTTGTGACAACATGTTTTCTTTATATTGTTTTCTTGTTCTCTTGGATTTGTGCTTGCAATATGAAGCCTAGAGTCATCATGAAGGTGCAACTCATCAAGGTAGCAAGTTGCCATGTGACCTTGATGTGTAAGATTTGGTAAGCTTGCCCTGCCATACCGAGAGTGTTTGTTTCACATCATTTCCATTACCATTCCTTAAGCCTAATCCCATAGCCTAATTATAACCTTCATTACCTTGAATCATAGTGATGACCTATGTTTGACATTCATGCATCATGGCCATTTGACATCTCCTTCATCATGGTCCACTATAAAGTTTGTTGGATGTAACACATCTCATTCAATAAGAAAATTGAATTAAACTTAGCCTTGAAAATGAAACCCAATGATGGTTTCACCTTGCAAAAAAATAAATAAGGAAAAGTAAATTTCCAAGAAGCCAAAAGGCCAATGAAGATCAAAATATAGATCAATGGCTCCAAAAAAGCAAAAAGAAGAAGCTTGAAAGCCAAAGAAACCTTGGATTTGAGTCTTGGTTCCTCAAAAACATTACAAAGTAACCAACACTTCGAAGTACCAAGCATGAAGATCACGTCTATTAGCTAAAGTGTTACTACCATACCATGACCATGATGTCAACATATGGAACTCATTATTAACCCCTATGACCACTTCCTTGTGACCAAATATAGCCTTTACCCTCTATCATATCATGACAACCTTATGTCATCATCATAAGCACTCTTTGGCAAGGTTTGATAGCTATGGAATCAAGCATGGAGGGGAAACATTGGTAGTGGACCTATGGTGGTGTTTTTGTATTCTTTGTTGATGTCTCTCAGGTCATCTTCAAAACATCAACAAAGAGGGGCTAATGAAACACCACCAGGAAAATTCATGTTGCAAATTTTTAGCATTGTAACCTTCACCATTAAACTTAAGGCTGAACTTTATTATAAAATGTAAGGTTTGTAGTCAATGAGGTGCAATCTTACATAATCTTTTGAGACTAAAAAATGCCTCATAAGTTATTCTAGCCTCACTTCCCAGGTGGACAAAGATATGTCTTGTCTATATATGAGCTTGGGAAGGTTGAAAGTGCCTTGGAAACTCCCAAATTTGGGTTTTTCATGGGTTTTATGTTGGCCATAGTCAAAACTACGTTGAAACCACCTGTAGCCAATGTTGGGTTATTGGATATTCATTTTCACAACAAGGCCAACATAGTTTCCATAAGGCTAGTGAGGGTTCCATGAAGTTAGTGAAGTTTTCCAACGCCATCATAGTTTTCCAATGCTAGAGTAGTTTTGCTGAAGCTAGCACAGTTTTCAAAGTCCATTCACTATTTATAGCACTCAGCTAGTTTTGATGGCATGGGTGCATCAAAATTACCATAAGTGAAAAACTACACTAGAAATGATGGCCTGACACACTTAAAAATTACATCAATCTATCAGCAATCATGGTAGAAAATGTGTAGAAATAAATTAAACACCAACAAACTATTTAAATTAAATTCTAACACTTTGAAAGGACTTTATGCAACTTGGAAATTAACTGAGCATTAGAGGCTCTTAGGACATTGTAATGTAGCAAATAGTTAAGAAAAAATTATAACATTTGTCAACTAGTGGAACAAATCCAACCTAAGAACCAACAAAGAATTTCAGGAGTGGAACTTTGGACCACCTAGATCATGGAGTTGACTACAAAACTCACCCTACCGATTTCACCAAGATTGCAACGACTTATCACATAGCTCATTATGCATTTTAAGCACCAAAAATTTGTACTTCCTTGAACTTTTTTTATCTAAAACTA
This sequence comes from Gnetum montanum, assembly GCA_015680685.1. Lineage (NCBI taxonomy): Eukaryota > Viridiplantae > Streptophyta > Gnetopsida > Gnetales > Gnetaceae > Gnetum > Gnetum montanum. The sequence goes on from MNCI01035648.1 coordinate 321,020, forward strand.
TTATTATTTTCAATAAAATTTGCAATTCTCTTGTGTGCAAGTTTATTTTTCTTGTTTCTCTTGGTTAGATTTGCAATTTTTATTCAATTCTTTTGCATTTTTTTACAATTTCTAAGTCCCTGGGTCATCAGAAAGATTATTCATGGTGCCTTGGATCCTCTTTCTTGGAGGCCATTGGGATCCATGTTTAAACTATTTTCATTGAGAATTTTCAATTTTTAAGCATCAAATTTTTCCAATGCAATAGGATGCACAAACAACAACTTTTGATTCTAACCCTTAGCCTGATTCTTGTAGTTTGTATTCATAGTTTTAGTAATAGAGTGAATGCCTACAGTGTGGTGTTAAGAAATTGACCGACATCTTTATTCAAGTAAATTGTATTTGAACATAGTTTGTGTGCAGCAATAAAGATCAAAGTGTTTTCTCATCATTGTAGCATTCCTTTGTTTTTTTATTCTTTACTTAGAATAATTTTCTTTCTTTTCTAGTGATGAGTGGCAAGGTACCCCTACACTCAACCATACTAATACAAGTGTTTCACGCATGATCCAGTCGAACTCCACAGACAGACTACTTGTGGTATCTAGACAGTTACTCGTAGATCACAGTTCGATGTCTTCCCACCTAGACTAGTATTAGCTTTGTCACGTATGGTTTAGTCTAGAGTGAGATGTATGATGTGTTCCTAACTAATGCTACTCCTAGGTATGACGGTATATAATATCAACTAAACTAGGAGAGAGAGAGTGAGAGAGAATCTAAACTAGCCTAAGTGCGATGAGCATCCATTCCTTAATCATCCATACAATCTTGGACCTCATGCATGACTACCATTGGGATTACCAAGTGTATGGCCTCGGTACGCTACTAGGCTACTAAGTAGTCACACTTAAATGCTCATGATTAAGTTGTACTCATTCTACGTTACTAGGAGATAAGGGTGAAGAGATATTAGCTAAGAAAGTAGTAAATAACAATAATAATTAAATGAATAATTGAGCTAAGTGGATGCTGCAATGATGAAGTAATCTCGATCTTTATTGCCGGTCATGTACATGTCCAAGTACGTCACACTCAAATAAGGATGCCATACATTTACAATCACCACACTGCGGGCATGCACTAGGAGAAAAAGTTGAGAGGAAAAACTACTAAAAACTAAAAACTTAAAAACTCCAAAAACTCTCTAAACTACCTACCAAATCTGCCTACCTCTTATTTATAGATGAGGAGATAGGTTGCGATATCACGTATGCAATATCATGTCTAGGCTGCGATATCGCGTACGTGATATCATGGGTGTGATATCGCAGCCAACAAGTCATGACTCATCATACCCCCATGACTGAATGAAAAATCGTCCTTGAGTTAAAGTGAGAACAAGCTCCATTGATTACATAGTGGATAGGTATGAGATTATTGACTGACAAGAATCGGTTCATGCTATAGTGTGGAATCAGAACAAAATTGAGACACAACATGAAGAACGCAACAGAAAATCCTATAGCTACAAAATTGGTGGAACTCATGTAATTCCTGGTGGCGGTGGCTCCTCCATGGGTGTCTTTCCCTTGTCTTGTGCTCCAGGTCTTGGGACTTGATGGCATTGAAGTATGACCTAGAGTTTCTCCTCTTCAGTTTGGGGATCATATGCCATCCATGCCAATGTTTCGATGTTTGATGGAGTTGGCACCTCCCATGGGCACGGTAGTTGCGGAAACATTTTATTTACTTTGACATACCAGGCCACATACACCCATCATTCCTCCTCGTAAGCTCTGGCTTTGTCTTTGTATTCTTGAAAATCTACAACCCATCGAGCCAAGTCTGTTGTGACACCTTTTTTTCCCTGGTAGCTTGCTTTAACCACCTCGAGTTCAGAATTTGCAACCTCCAATTTTTGCAATATCTTCTTGTGTTCTGCAAATTCTATTTCATATTTGATGTAGGTGGTGGCTACCTATTGCCCGAGCTCTGTTCTCGGGCACCCTGCTGTTAACATGGTAAGGTTGCCATACCGCTAGTTTTCCAACTCTATATATTTTGTAAGGTCTTGGATCTATAGGTCCCGGTTCTTAACTTCCACCTAGTGGGCAAATGCGTATGTGTCCAATATGGCCTGCCAGTCAGTGTGTTGAGCACTGAGAGTGTTGATGTGGGCCTTGGCCATATGGATCTCCTTCTTGATGACTTGCTTATACATCCCCACCTGGTCCCAAAAGTGCTCGTTTAGGTTCTCATGTTGTTTAGCCTCATTCTGCCATGTGCTTATTTCAATAGCCATCTTCTGACAGATGACACATACCTCCTTCATCAATTTTCCTTGGCTAAATGGTTCATGTCCTAGTTGACCCTGGTGAGTTGTTCTTGCAACTATTGAAAATGTTCTTCAAGAATATTCTTTTTTCTCTCCATAGAGTTCAACTGAAGGTTGTCAACAACAAGTTGCTTGTTTTCCTCTTGTAATGCCTTGAGTGCCTTGGTATGCGCGTAATTTTATGCTTGTGCTACAGAGGCATCCCAAACAGCCTTCTCTTTTTCTTCTACCACCTTCTTATTCTCCATGAATATTTTGGTCAGTTGCTCAGTTTTGAAAGTATCTAGCTGGTCTGCGGGAACAAATTGAGAAGGATCTCGTTGTGTTGCTTGTAGGGTCATGAGCCTTTCTTGCAATCTTTGCACCTTTTCTTCAATGTGCTTGCCCCTCATCTCTATCAAGACCAACTTCCCTTTGGTGGAAATGAGGTCTGATTGGATTGCTGTAACATCATGTGGAATGTCAAATAAGGACATCATTACTTGTCCTATTTATAACAATTAGTCAAGTACATCCTCATGTTTCGCCAAAGTCATTAAGGTTTTGGCTAGAGTTTGAGCATCCCGTGCTCCTGTAAGATCTATTGATGACACAATAGATACATTGAATGATTCTTTAATGTGGTCTATAACCATTTCTGTGGCTCCTCCTGCATCCTAGTGTTGCATGACCACCACCGTGGCCCCTTCACCAATTTCTAATTGCACTTGAATGGATGTAGCATTACATGAGATCTGTTGTGACCAAGTGCTCTCCCATCCCCTTGTATGGATGGACACTTCACCCCTTGCACGATCCAAATAAATCATGGGTTGTATGGCATCATCGATGATGCGGAAGAGATTTGCATCATCACGACTTCCCCAATTGACCGTCTCAGCGATGGTCCTGAGATGGCTCATTAACGGTCTGTAATCTTGCAGCGGTGGCAGTGGTTGATCCTACTGGCCTATGCTAGGACCTGCTTCTTGTTGTTGGCTGGGTCCCATGCTTGGAAGTTGGCTGGGTCCTATAAGTTGAGTTGCAGTTGGTCCTGCCGTCTGTTCTTTTTCTTGTTTCGGCCCCAGTGTCTCACCAGTGATTTTGCTTGCAGCTAGTGGCTTTAGCAGTTCAGCATACGAAGCATTTTGGGCTTTTCAAAGGACATCATTAGTGTATCCTCTGATACTAGCACATTTGCACAGCTTCTTGATAAGACAAGGGAAGGGCAATGCAAGCTTCCCTGTCTTCTGTTCTTCAAACCACCTTAGGATCTCCATAAAATATAGATGAGGTAGGTTAGCATTAACCTTTCCCATCAACACTACACATCCTCTTGATGCATATGTTGAAATTCTTTTTAAGCCTTTTTTTGGGAAGAGGTGATAAGTCCCTATTTTGAAATAGATCCTCTCTTCTGTCGTCAACTCCCCAAACGTCTTATCCTCCTTGCCATACGCCCTTTCCAACCAAACTCGTTGCGCATTAGGGTCTAAGTGAGTCAACAACTGAGCAACCTTTAGCCCTGTATTTGAAAGGTTTAATACTTCCAAAATGGCTTGAACAGAGAAATCAATAGTCACACCACAAATGTTAATTATGGTGCCTTGTTCTTTGTTGTTCCAAAATTGGTACATTTTCTCTAAGTACTAGGCACTGCTTTCAAAGAGGATAGGCCATAATGGGGATCCTTTGAGGTGATCCCTAACAGCCTCTAGAGAAAATTCTTTGAAAGATCCAAAGTTTAATTCCACAATCACTACAGTGAATATGGACCTTTTATGGATGGCCTGAACACAATCCTGGGGCAACATGAGATGTTGTCCCTATTCAGGTGTTACCGCAGCTCCTCCTTCTACCTGCCTTGATTGTACAGTAGTAGGGTCCTCCTGGTGGATACTAAATGATTGTTCCTCCTGCTCTGCATGTTGTTTGGCAGGAACTTGTCCTTCACCTCTCCTAGGTCATTTACTCCCACCTTGAGCAGGACCTTCCTGTTGTCCACGTTTCGGGGCCATTTGCAATCACACGGGGCCCATCGTTAGTAAGGTTGTTACCAAAGTTAGGTTATACCTTACTACTTACCTTAATGAATTTTTTTATCTCCGTGTGACATTTCTCGAAAGATTATAATATTTAATCCTCTTTTCTTAGGTGGTTTCCAAATCTAGTTTCCTGGTATAACTAAGGGGATGAAATTATTTTTGGCACATTTATCCTTAATTTTATAACTAATCACCCTTGATAATGTTCTTTGAGCAATGAAAAATTCCAAAAAATTTATGCGCTATTCGGTGTGTGCCCCTCCCCCATGACTGAGCTGAACACTCCGGGTTCAAGTAGGTTCAAACGGAATGAAAATCAGAAGGACCAGCAAGCGAGTTATGGATATGAAAGAAAAGGATGCGTAATCACAAGTCATAGAGAGAAATTTGAAAGACTTCCCCCATGTGAATAGTTGAAAATGATGTTAAGTAGCACAGGGGATCACAGATATATAGATTTGTGAGACATGATATCGTGGCCTATCAATGTTAAGGCACTATGGAATATACTGAATTTTTAAGATTTTTTTGAAGTTAATGATGTAAACTAAGGACATGTGGACAAGTGTTAACAGGTTCCAGGGTAATTCAACTAGTTCTGAAGCCACAAATAAGTATGATGATGTGGAATTGATCAATAAGGACCTTGGGTGGTAAGGGAGAGAAAAAGGCTATGTGATGGTTCATAGCAACGTTCGAATTGGAGGGATAGTAATAAGGGAAAGAATATCGTTGAAAATATATTGAGGGTAATAGGTGGTGTGTGGAAGATGTGTTATGAGTGAAATTTACAAAAATTTCGCAAGTGGGTCCTCCCCAAAGCAGGTTCCAACCTATAATGCCCTTGCGTAACCACACCTTAAAAGTGTCCATGGGTACTAGAAGGGTTAAATGTAATCCACACTGGTTCCACACATGTAAGTATCACCAGAATGAGGTACAAATTCTATGCTATACGAGACATGAGCTACAATTACATGAACAATGAGGTGAGACAAGGTATAGAAGGGACTGTAGAGATTGGGACATGAGGAAACTGACCCAGGGCATAATGAATCTTGCATGTAAAGCATGATTAATGTGTCATAAACCCATTGTTCCAAGATCAGGACCAAGCCCATTCCTCTGATCAGTGACACCGCATTGTTTCATCCCATGATGAGCAACTATGAGAGTACTAGAACAACAAGGCATACGATCACTTGGCATTTTGTTCAAGGGAGGAGTGATTTTTGCTTTGTGGCACTTTCTTTGTTTCGTTGTTTTTTTTATTGCTGAATCCAGAGAAGCCGCCAACCTTCAGGCTTGGGTACATGTCTTTCTAGTGGAACCCCCTAGCATAGAATTAGATTTTTGAGTGCCTTTTGATTACTCTTACTCCCATTTTGCATCAGATCTACAAGGATCTTAGTACAACCATGTTGCGTGATAACTCTCACAGACATCACCCAAGAGAATCCGCAAGTCCCCTTGATGTCACACCCTAATTATTCCCTCTTGATCCATCCTTCTTCATTCTGGGTACAACGAACACAAAATTAATTTTAAGTTTTAAGAATGTCAAGAATATCACTGTA
>MNCI01035648.1:326995-370465 GCA_015680685.1 Gnetum montanum
TGTAAAATTAAAGAAAATGAAAAATATTTATTAATCTTGCTTGTTATTAGAATGGGGGATATCCCCCATAACTAAACGGTTGAGCATGGTGAGGATTAATAAATGAAAGATGAGGATCCTTGCATGTTGGGAATATTGGAACTTGGTCATACTTACCCCATTGGGGTTCACACACCTGATTATAGTAAGCATAGTGGGGAAATTTATAAGATGTGGTTCCCTGGTAAAGAGTTAACCCACTATGATACTTGAGACCGTAAGATGGTATGCAAGGATTGGGATGTCACCCTCCATGGCTATATTCATTGGGCTGTATGGTTGTTGGACTATTAATTGGTGGCCCTGATGAAGTGACATGAGGCATTGGGTTTGAAGAGAAGGATGCACCACAGTGTTGGACTTGTGCTAAGTTGGAGAATGCATTGGCCTTTGAACTGTGTTGTCCCTTCCTATGGTCATGTCTAAAGAAGGGACACCTTTGATGTTGAGGAGGTCTCTCACTGCTGTTGGCAATAGTAGCACAAGTAATGTTCGTGGGTTGTTGTTGTGGTGCAGACACTTTAGGAATATTTGGTGGTGATGTAGAAGAAGGAAAAGCATGAGAATGTTGAAATTTGGGAGAAGTGTAAGGTACACAAGGTGGTGGTTGTGTTGAGGACATGGGCTGATAGTACTGAGGAGAATGATGATGTGGCGACGTAGAGTATGTTGATCCATTTTGGGAAACATGATGTTGAACTAGATAAGCATTTGGATTCGGATGATACGAAGGGTGTCTCCAGTTTAGGGATGGCTTCCCCCTCGACTGGGATTTTTTCCACTGTGATTGAACACAGTATCTCTATACGAACTCTGGGTGTAACGTGCTTCCCCAAAGCTCGTATAAATGTACCAAGATTGGACATTAGCCCTTGGGGTGATCATACAGGAAAATGTTGCATTCATACGTGTGATTGGTAGTTGAGCTCTTATTTTCTTCATCCCTCCTTTCTAATTGTCTAATGAGATTTTTTCCTACTTCTTGGGTTGTCAAAACTCTATCTCCAATATTATTGATATATTCCCCACACTTTTTATGCATCCATTCTAGCATCTTATTGATCTTTTCCTTGATTTCCTCTAATGATTGTTGTATTGGCAAAGATGGTTCTTCCTCCTTGAGATAGGTTGATTTCTCCTTTTTATGATTATGGACCTCTGTTAAGTTGAGATTTTGGTGTCGTTAATGTTTTTCAACACTCTCCCATCTAGCCATTTCTCCTTCTTCTTTTGCTACCCGCTTAATAAGCTCTTGGAATTGATGGGTCCATAGTTTGTATAGTTGACCTTGGGCATATATCCCTAGGGTTTCTCTTGTTTCATCATGAAGCCATCAATGATATGGTACATTAGCCTTTCCTTGGAGAACTCATGGCCTGGACAGTTATTTAATAGTGCATAATATCTTTCTAAGGCCATGTCCAAGGGTTCATGTTGTGCTTATTTCCACTCTTGGATTTTTTTCCTCAAGGTCGACACTCTTGCGTATGTTTGACATATTTCATTAAAGCGTTCTACCATTGTTGGCCAACGTCGTATTGAATTTTGTTTTAATGATATATACCATACTTTTGCTTGGCCAACAAGTGTCATAGGAAAGAGCTTGAGTTTTTGCCAACCGTTATCAATGTTTTTCCATGCACAGGCATCGTAGAAGGCTTATAAATGTTATAGCAGATCTAAGTCATAGCCTCCTGAGAAATTAGGAAAGTTGTTTAAATCAAGCCTGAATAGATGGCTCTCTTTACAATGCCTACGGGAGATTCGAACAACCTCTTGTATTTGCGTTAGGATTTTGGTGGCCAGTAGGGGTTCATCGTCATCGAGTAGGTTATGCTTTCGTGCATTGGGACAATGTTGCCTTCATTTATGTTTATAAGAAACCCTAACCTCAGATTGCGTACTCCAATCTTCATTGTCATATAATTCGTTCATTCTCCAATGAATTACCTCACTAGATGTGGCATTATTGTAGTCTTGTAGGAGAGGCATGGTTCTGCAACTGTGTGTGAATTTGTATGTGAATTTTTGTAATTATTTCTTCCTAAAAGATATATCATTGATTCCTATATTGCGACCTTGTATGATATAACTAATCTAGATAACTAGCACCGTCCTCGGCAATGGTGCCAATGATGAGTGATGAGGTACCCTTACACTCAACCATACGAATATGAGTGTTTCACACACAATCCAATCGAACTCCGCAGACGAACTAGTTGTGGTATCCATATAGTTACTTGTAGATCGCAGTTGGCTGTCTTCCCACCTAGACTAGTATTAACTTTGTCACGTATGGTTTAGTCCAGAGTGAGGTGTATGATGTGTTCCTAACTAATGCTACTCCTGGGTATGATGGTAAATAATATCAACTAAACTAGGAGAGATTGTGTGAGAGAGACTCTAAACTAGCCTAAGTGCAATGAGCATCCATTCCTTAATCATCCGTACACATCTTGAACCTCGTGAATGACTACCGTTGGGATTACCAAGTGTATGGCCTCGGTACGCTACTGGGCTACCAAGTAGTCACACTTAAATGCTCATGATTAAGTTGTACTCATTCCGCGTTACTAGGAGATAAGGGTGAAGAGATATTAGCTAAGAAATTATTAAATAACAATAACAATTAAATGAATAATTAAGCTAAGTGGATGTTGCAATGATGACGTAATCTCAATCTTTATTGTCGGTCATGTGCATGTCCTAGTACGTCATACTCGAATAAGGATGTTGTACAATTACAATCACCACATTGCGGGCATGCACTGGGAGAAAAAGTTGAGAGGAAAAACTACTAAAAACTAAAAACTTAAAAACTCCAAAAACTCTCCAAACTGCCTACCAGGTCTGCCTACCTCTTATTTATAGATGAGGAGACAGGTTGCGATATCGCATACGTGATATCATGGGTGTGATATTGTAGCCAACAATTCATGACTCATCACCTAGTTAATCATTTACATTTCAAGCATTTTACTTTCCATGTTTATTAGTTAAGTAGAATAGATACAACTAGTTTCAAGCACTAAGTATAGTTATCTGGTAACCAAGTAGTGGCGTTGCTTGATTCACTTAATAGTACTTCCACTTGGTAATCCTAGTGATAATAACATGAGTACAAGGCATGTACGATAGACTAGGACCAAATATTCATCGCTCTAGGCTTAGATAGATTTGTATTTTCATAGTTCACTAGAATTAGAATTTTACCTTTTACTCAATCATGTTTACGACTAGGAGTATTAAGAGCCCTACAACATCATCTATCATGTACCTCACTAAGAGTTAAACCATACACTCAAACTTCACTACCTCAAAGTGGGAAGACAACAATCTCAAACTTAACATCAATTATTAGCACAATTACATTGTTTATCCATGAATCATGATTTGGTCATGTGCAAACACTTGTGACTTGTGTGATAGAATGTTGGAATACCTCCACTACTTATCATTGTCATTGTCACCAAGGATGTGTCAATGTGTGCTGAGTAGTTGATCTTATAAAGTTCATTGGATCAATCCACAAAGTCTATCCTTTACATTATTAATCAATCCTAATGCATACATACACAACTAAGCATCAAACACATAACATGGCTTCCACGCTTAAAGAAAAATCTCCAACCAAAGAAGTTCAAAGAAATCATGATAGAATACATGATGAAGAAGATTGAAGTGCACCGATGCAGATAAGAATTGCATATGCTAACACTGATCCATACTATCCTAATTATACATTCATTCTTCACTAGGATGAACAACTCATATGGAGAGACTTATAGGGAAACATAGTTATACCTCCGAAACATTTGACTCCATTAATGTTTCAAATAGCTCTCATGAAGGCCAACCTAAGTCATGAACAAGAGAGCTATCAAGTTATAAAGAATATGACAAGGACATACTAGCCAATAGAGAATCAAGCATGGAGGGATGCCATCATGGAAGCCTATCACAAATGTGACAAAGGAAAGAAGTACCTCAAGCAGTTGTCCTGGAAGAAATAAAAGATGTTTCAATCCAAGCTGAAAGGTTTTTATCAAACTCATGGATCTCACTCCCACACACTTGTAATACATATTGAAGATCTAGTTGACACTAAGCTAAAGTCAACTCTAGCAGAAGACCTTGGAAGGAGAGTAAGAGGAGAGTAAGAGGCTTCATATCTAGATAGAGCTCAAGGCCTAAAGCTCTTGTAGAACCAAAAGAGGATAAATCATGAAATCACAGAAGGAGAACTAGCTAGCTATTAGCACTTTTTTATTCCCATTTGATAGAGTAGGCATATAAGGGGATTTCATTTATTGTATGGTCTACACCAATTGTTAATAATAATAAGGATAAAAATAATGACGTTTTTATTTTGAATAAGAGAGATTTAGGAGATTTTGAGTTCCATTCTTGGTAGCAATGAGAGTCCAAAATGGAAGCCGTCAAAGAAATCAAGTGCATTACCAAAAAGATCTACTGTAACCAAGGTGTTTTTGCCTCTCATTTCCATAAGTTGATCATGCAAGGTTGATGTTTAGGGAGCTTCTTTGCTTGTTTGCTCAATCTTGTGAACGTAAAAATGGGAGAAATAAAGGATGTATTGTCTCAGGGTTGCTGGTTTTGGGAGATACAGAATTTTCAAAAGAGGGTTCATCTTCATAATAATAAGCATCATAGAAATTTAAGACTTGGAAAGGTTTGAGTAATCCTGAGGCAAGATATTCCTCATGGTGCTGTTATCATCATAAAGCAAGAATATTTTGCCTGATTATAGGGATAGTTTAATTCTTTGATAAAGAAGTTTCATGATCAAGGAGTTGAAAAGCATAAAAGAGAATTTCCGAGCTGGTGTGATGAGTGCTCACGTAAGAAAATTCAACTTTTAAGTAAAGAAAACAAGAACTGCTACAAAGTTATCAAGCATAATGTTACCTTCTCTGAGGATCTTATCTCGAAGGTATATAACCTCAAATCCCAATTCTAATTCCCTTGCTCAATCTCATCAATCGGCAGTTTCAAATATATATAGGGTTTGCAAGGGCTTGCATACAAGAGTCTGTGAGACATTCAAGATAATTTCACCGCAAATTAAAATTTCAGCACACATTAGTTTAAGCCTTATATCGTGTTTATACCAACAAAAGAATGAGAAGGTGAATATGATCCATTTAAATGAGATGAAAAAGATAATGTTAGCCGAGATACCGGACGTAACAACAGCTTAAATCTTGTATACACGTAAGAATAAAGACTCCAAAAACCCAAAAAACAACAAATTTACATAGAAAGTGGAAAGGAGCTTGAAAAAGGATCAGAGCAAGCTCTTCAAGAACAATAAGCAGATAGGGTCATCATCCATGAAAGAACACAAGTGCCCATCGAAGAATTATTATTAGGTTCCTTGTCGGAGCCCACTCTAGCACTACTATTCTGCTTATTGCTCTCAGGATCCATATTTCCGGGACCTGAGATACTCCCTGAGTAAGAAGAAGAACGATTCCACTGTATAGTGATAACTGCAAGACTTTCTTTGGATCTACTCATGGACGAGAAGGGCGAGCAAGAGGATGAGGCTTCTTTATCACCACTTCAAAAGAAAACTCATATTTGCAGCATACAAAGTAAATTTTCCAGAGACGAAAGCTGAAACACAAAGGCCGGTAATTTCAGGAATGCAGCTTTTGGAAGAAGTCACCTGAAAACGGGTGGATTTGTTTAAAACTCAGATTGGAAAATCAAGAATTGCATAGCACGAAAGAGTAAGTACCGAATCAGCATATAGCAGAAAGAGTGTACATGACGGCAAGCACAGAGCGGCGAGCGGGCGTCACGCTGGTTCTGGCTATGAAAGCTTCGATGAACGAAGCCGCTGGCCGAAGCATTGCAAGCTCTGAGAAACGCGGTGGAAGGTAGGTCCAGATTTTGCGGCAATACAAATTCCAGCCTAACAGACTGCAACGTTTCAAAGTGACTGCGCGTGGGATGGCTGCAAACATGTCCACACGCGGAGTCGCCATATTGCTACTTCTCAGTACGAGCATGTGTCAGTAGCAGTAGCTACATTTTTTTTCAGGAGGCAGGCGATTGATTTTTGTTACAATGGATCATGCATGTTTGAATTGTTAGTTTTCTTCTCAAAGTCCCACGTTCCAAATCACCGTCACCTTCATCCTTACCAGCGGCATCATCGGCACTGGTGATGGGATAGCGGGCAGCAACAACAAGACCGTAGGCATGGGAGGTGGAGTGCAGCATCGAGGGTTTTGGCAGCGTTGACCGCGGTGGCAATGGTAGATGGAAACACATGGTAGATTGTTACGATTTATTTTAAAGAAAAAATTTTCATTAATCGATGTCCTCAACTATGGCATAAAAATATTAAAATATGGGCATAAGGTTACGATATAAGATTTAACAATAATTTATATTACTGAAAAGGGGAAAAAGCTATCATTTTTAAAAAAGGGAAAAAGGAAATTATTGTGTAGGACACTTGCCAACTATGGCACGTATTTCTCTAATTATAACAACTTTTTATGGAAACTATAACTTCTTAGGGTGGTTATGAATTAATCCCCCAGATAGAAGATGCATGGAAGAATATTGAAGATTGTAAAGCATGATTTGCTAAAGACATCAATTTAGTTGCTTTATTTTAATCCTGTGAGTTCTTTTCTTCCCATTTTGTCTTAGTTGATTAGCTAATGGTTTAGATAGTGTCATGCTTGGCATTTAATTCTAGGATTTTCTAATTACTCTTATAGCTCTATTTTCATGCAATTCTAGACTTCTATTTGTTTGCCATATAAGAGCTTATGTTGTCTTAGAAAAGCATATTGAGCAATTTGATAGTAATGTCTTTATATTTAAGTCTAGAGGGTATAGAAAAATCTTTGATACTTTGACTTGCTTGAAATAGCTTCAATTTTTTAACGTTTATCACCTTGGAGTTTCAATCTTGAAATTGTTAAATCATTACTCATAGTTTATTGTTTGCAAATTCTTAACAACTATTAACTAGCTAAATAAAACCTTGTACTTTGTTGTTTACAAAGCATTTTGGTAGTTTAATAAGAGTGTCTTTACAAAATTGCTTATTGGGCTCAGAGGGTTTGGATAATTTGTAATACTTAGATTGAATTGGAATAGCTTTATTGTGAGGTGTTTCATCATGTTCGATTTATCTTGCCTAAATGTTTAAGGTTTCACTCAAATCTATTTTTTTTCTCTTTCTAAAAACCATTAAATCTTGCTCTATTTCTAGTTTTCTTGTGGAATTTTCTCTTTGGGGGAAATTAGGAGTAGAGTGGCATATTTGTGCTTAAGCATTTTTGTGAAATTTTATATGTTTCAAGTAGTGTACTATAGAGACTATATATGCTAAGTAATTTGACAAAATAGGAATCTTTAGTAACTTACAGTATTTGACAAAGCCACCTATATTTCTTTTATGATAGTTAATTACAGTTTCATACACAAAGCCAAGCATTTCAACATTTACAACAACAAACACATACTCACATTTAGTTCATTCTATAACCATTGAATTTATTTGGAGGTATCTAGGTCTTGATGTTACCAGAAGACCAACAAGCACCTAAACCCAAGTTTTAAGAAATACCTTCATTTCCCATGATCCCAAAGTCATAAGACTGGAGGCCCAAAACGTTGGCGGTCCCACATGGCCGCCAATAGTTCTTTTGGGGCTAGAAGGAGGGCAAAACATTTATTACCTTAGTTCATTACATTCAAATAGATTGATAGTCCTAGCACAACAATAGTTCTTTTTGTTGCTAGGAGAGCTTGAAAGAATTAGCTAGTATTTTAGGTTAATGACTAAATAGACTGGTACTTTAGAAGATTTAGAATTTTCTAATTATAAGACTAAGTATTCATTAGAGAAAGAAGAGAAAAAGGTTCTTAAGGTTGGGACAAGTAGTGGAATCAGAATTAGAAGAATAAAGAAATCACCTCATCTATTCAATTTATTAGTCTGTAAGAGAAGACCAATGAAATATAAGAGTTAAACAATAAAAAAGAATTCTAATAGGATGACAAATCCTTGGCAAAGAGTTACACCATTAGGGTTTCAAAATCACAACGATATTCCTAAGGTAGTTTACAAATATTTTCTTAAGGCTTTTATTCCTAGAAAAGCTTACTTGGCTAAAGAATACATTCACTTGTTTGAGTTAGCTTTAGCTCATGCAAATATTTAGCACCAAGACCCAGCTTGTAGGTTGTTTGTAGAAAATTTAAAGGATATGGCTCAAATTTGGTATTCAAACTTTCCAAGCAATAGTATCATAAGTTGGGATGATATGAAAAGCCTTTTCTTGACCTAGTTTGACAATCAATTGAATCAACAACAACTATACTATGGGCTAGTACAAGCTAAGCAAGGAGTTAAAGAGTCAATGAGAGATTTCAATATCAAATTTCAACAAATTTGTGGGATCTTTTAAGATAATATAGACCGGTAGATGAAATTCTTAGAGACACCTACCTTAAGGTTGTGAATCCCAATATTTCAATTTGGTTGAGGAGAACTCCAAACTTGCTAACATTGAATGACTACTTTAGTGAAGCTATACAATTAGAAAAACAATTGAACTTGAACAATGAAGAGGTTCACAACTCAAAAAAAAGAAGAGAAAATGATGATTCCTATGCAAGATTTTGCTCCACTTAAATCATTACTAGGATCATCTTGTATTAAGATGGAGCAAGATTTAGAAAGTAGAGAATTTGATAAGGAAAAGTTAATGAAAGACTTATCCAACAAAGTAGTGAAACTAGAAAAAACTTTGGAAAGGTCTAAATCAAGGAAGAAAAGAAAAATAGAAAACATAAGCATCAAGATACTAAATTAGTAGATGATGAGGATGAAAGTGATCTTATTATGTCTAACTTCCTTACTATTGAATTAGATAATGGGCTATGTAGTGTTTATTATGCAGGTAAATCTTCTAACAATGGATCTAGTGATACCTCTTGCTTATTAAGTTTCAAGGAAGATATGTCATCAATTGAAGAGTGTAATAATAATGAAGAAAATGGATATAATCTATGATCAAAATAAAGATTAACTACTTCCATGCCTTCAAACATCATTTTTGATCCATCCACTAAGAGAAAGGTTTTTGAACCAAGTAGAAGAGAGAAAAATAAAAATAAAGAAGATCAAGTAGAGCAAAGTACTCAAAATCAAACTCTTAATAAATGGATGCAAAGACCATGCTTTTAAGATGATAGAGAATATGATCTAGTTGAGGATCTTAAACATGTCAAGGCCAACATTAGCTTATATCAATTGTTACAGATAGGAGATCAACAAAGAAAAAATTTGGAGTTTATTAAAGCTTAAAGGAGAGTTGGAGGTTCAAAGTTAAGCTATGTGTCCAACATTGACAAAAAAAAAAAAAAAAACTAGCTATGATTGTACTTTTGATAAAGAAGCTTGTTCTTTTCTTTTGACAATGAATTTAAAGGAAAAATATCTTTACAACTGTTTGGTTAATTTTAGAGCTACATCTACTATAATGTAATTATCTATATGTAAAAAACCTGGTTTGATTCCTAAACAATCCAATAAAATTATTGTTCAAGTGGACAAAATCAGAGTGAAGATTATGGATCAACTACTAAATGCTCTCTTAGAAATCACTTTTGAACCTTGTATAAAAAGTAGAGTAACTATTCAACTAGCAGATATACCAAATTCACATAATCTTTGGTTGAGTAGAAGTTGGAGTAAGAATTTCTAAGGATACATATCAACAGATTATTCACATATGTGGCTACCTTGGAAAGGAAAACCAAATCAAATATACATATATAGTGAACCTTTGATGATGAAAAATGTAACTTCAAATGGAAAGAACAAGGTTGTTGAAACAAGAGTTGTTGAAGCAAAAATTTGCACACTCTAAGAATTTTATAACTTAGAAAAAAAGAAAGTTCAAGATGAGAACAAATGGAAATTATACTTTGATGGTTCTTGTAACTCCAAAGGTGTAGGGGCTAGACTATTTTTAGTAAAAGATGATTCACCAAAAATATTTAAGGCAATTCATTTATCTTTTCCTTGCACATATAACAAGGTTAAATATGAAGCCTTAAGTATTGGAATTAAAACATAATTAGAAATGGAAATCAAGGTAATCACTATAAAAGGAGATTCAAGATTGATTTGTGAACAAGTCAAGGGAAATTGCGTAGTCAAAAGCTCATTCTTACAACCTTATAAATAGCTTTNCTATATGATTATCTTTTCTACCTATATGTTCTATTTTATAATAATGAAACTNAAGATAATCATATACCGGATGATTTAGCTAAGGCAACTTCAACATTAGATGAGAAAAGGATAGAAAATTATGAAGGAGTACTAATTGAGAACAAACATTAGCCATCNATTTCTAATGATGTTTTAATTCCAATACTTAAGGCTTCATATTTAACCTTGTTATATGTGCAAGGAAAAGATAAATGAATTGCCTTAAATATTTTTGGTGAATCATCTTTTACTAAAAATAGTCTAGCCCCTACACCTTTGGAGTTACAAGAACCATCAAAGTATAATTTCCATTTGTTCTCATCTTGAACTTTCTTTTTTTNTATGATTTTCATATAGTTTTTATCATAGAGTAACAAAGTTCTTACAGTTTAGCCATTCCAGAGTTAGAATATTTCTGAGTGCCCACAACAAGAACTTGAGTGTGTATAGATCTTTGTTTGAGCATTGATGTACCTAAGCATAATAGTGTAACAAAAATAAAGATGAGCCCTTTTGATAATCCTTGCAACATTGAGAATAGATTAATGTTTCTTTTAATGCATGTAATATTCATGCTCTTTACCTTAATGCATTTTAATTAAGCAATTAATTTTCAGTTGTTAATGAACACAAGCATGACCACTTTGAGCATACGTGTAGTGCTTGGTAATCCAAAACCACTTAACATTTGGTAACCCAGTAATGTTATATGCATTCAGGATGTGTCCGAAGAGTGGGAATGAGTACTTGTGTTAGGCTAGTTAGGTAGTAAATTAATTAGATACTAAATTCCTCTACCTTTCATTTTTGTTCTAGGCATTTAAACTTATAAAATATAAAATGATAAAAATCATATACCTTAGTTGCACTTAATCATATGCTTGTACCTCACAAGTGGAGCTAAGAAGACAATGATCATCCCAATTTGATTTCACTTCATTGAACCAGTGTACTTAGAAACTTAAGGTCTATGGAATTTGACTGAATCTTGCATGAACGCTTGTGATTCATATGGTTGGGCATAGGGGTACCTTGCTACTCATCATTGGTACTATTGCCTTTTAGTTGTTACGTGCACTATCTAGGATTTAGTGGAAATTATTCAAAATCATTGGAACAAACCTTAGAGTCATATCATACTTTAAAATTACTACAACAATTTTAAAGAGCATAGTGTGTTTTTATTTTTCTGACATAAAATGTCTTCTTCTCATGGGAGTGATTCTGCACCCAAGTTTGACAGAGTACATCAGCAAGTGCTTGAATAATACAGAGTGGTATATGCTCATCCTAATGAGTATGTACCAAATTTCACCTTCATCCTACACCAGGATGAACAACTACAGTGGCATGACATGGAGGGCAACATCATGTTGCCACCCAATCGATTCATTCCTGCAATGCTCCAATAAACGCTTATATGATTAGGTCTTTAGGGACTTCATGCTGAGTATGTTATACAAGATAGTGACACCAGAGATTATCACCCCACTGAGGCACAACGTCTCAAGGATTGATAGTAAGAACAACACTATGAATCTATGAAGAGAAAGTGGGTTAGTGATTCCCCATTACTACCGTACCAAAAAGATGGTGGAGAATCCTTCTCTGGGGATTTTCCATTCAGTGAAATTCCTCTCTTTGACTTCGGTGAAGGAGGTTAAAACTAGAACCTGTTGTACACAATTCACAATCTTGGTTTTGTTAAGAATGGATCTAGCAACAAAGGAGGATCCAAAGAGGTAAGTCAAGGCAAGGATGCAGACAAGGAACAAGATCATGATCATGGCCATGATCATCAAAGAGATAGTGATGATGCTAATCCTCCTTCTTATTCACCTTCATCATCATCATCATCTTCTTCTTTTGGCTCCAATCACAACTACAAGGGGCTTGATCATGATGGAGGTGACTGACGAGATCAAAATGATCAAAGGGACCATCAAGCAAGTCAAGACCAAGGGTGTAGGCATTTAAGAGAGACCCATCGCCATGAATGAAGGGGTAGTAGAGGGCATCATAGGCATTAGAATCAAAACCTCAATGAGCCTTTTCTTGCTACCCAAAGTATGCTCAACATTCTAGAGGCAGTGAGAATTTCCACAAGACATGTAAAGGATAGCTAGATCAAGAGGCTAGACATGAACAATATTCCTTGGTTTGAAGGAGGATGTAATTAAGATCTACAAAACCATCTCCAAGCTTTTCAAGATACATGTGCCATGTAGAATATAGAGAATGAGTGGTAGAAGCTTAAGTTGTTTTTCAAGAAACTCATTAAAGAAGCAAAGAACTGGTACAAGTCCTTAGAATTGAAATCCATTAGATGATGAGTACGATGCTCAAATTATTCAATGAAAAATATCATATGTACTTCTAAGTTTCTAACTTGAGGAGGCATATCTAAGTATGGAAACAAGGGACACATGAACCCTTAGATGCCACAATAAGCCATTACTATTCCTTATTGCACAGATGTCCTAGTCATGGTTATTCTCAACTAGACCAACTTCACCACATTGTAGACAAGCTTCGATCAAAAATGAGGAGAATCCTTCGTGTCTATGCCCAAGGGCAATTGTTGGAATTAAATGCCCATAAAATCCAATGATTAATTGAGTAGGTAGCTAAAGAAGAAGGAGAGTTAAGGAAGTGAGAAAGTATAGAAGAATACAATTGTAACCCTTCCATTTGCAAGAGGGAGGTTTGATTTTGTGATAGTGAGGAAGAACTAGCACTTGATGAGGTGGTGAATCAAAAAACCTTACCACTTTAAAAATTTCAGTTTGAAATTACAACCAATGTTGATTAGTTATGAGACTCCATGAATAGCATATTTCAAGCTATCCTAAAAATTGCCGAAGAGTCCAAAGAACAAGGTAGTGCTCATGAGCATAGGAGGCACAAGGAAGCTAAATGTAACTATCAGAGAGGTAAGGGAAAGATTATTTCCATAGAGGAAGTTGTAGGAATTGAATCAGATGATGGTAGTGGATGTGACATCTATCATTATGAACATTCTAAGGGATGTTGCCCTCTAGTGTCACACTAACAAGAGTCTGGGGTGTATGCCCTAAATCCACAACTAACACAAAGACAAACACCTAGAAGCCTCAAGGTAATTCTAGGTAGTTCCACTAGTAACAACAGTATTATCCAAGTGGAACTCCATCACAACCATATGAGAAATATCAACAATGGCAACAACCACAGTCATGGGCACTGGCACCACCAAGGCAATAATACCCTTATAGACAACTTGATCAATATGGGTATTACATTCAGTAGCCCTTATCTCCATGTAACTCTTCTAGTCACATTTCTACTTTTCAATCCCACTACTACCCTCCTAATTATTATCAAATGCATTCTCCACATGCAAGGAGGGATACCACTTTTTATCCTTACCATTCTCCTATTCCTGCACATCTTCCTCCACCCTCAACATAGCTACCACCTGCTCCATCTATGTAGGATGAACTCCCAGCTCAATAGTAACAATGCAATGCTACCAAGGATATTAGTCTACAATTGGTTCATCATCCTAGTGGTTCAGACACTTGATCAAAGAAAAGACCTTTCTTTCGATCCAATAGTCTACTTAAGCCCTCACATACATCTGCGGTTGGCAATCATATTCCTCCATCTCCCTCTATATTAAATTCCTTCAAGTTCCCTTCAAACCAAGTATTGTCCACAATCCATACTATTATGCTTACTCATGTTGTATCTGATTAGATCTATGCTAGAAACCTTCCTAGGAAATTAGTTGATCCTAGGAGTCTTATTTATTTACAAATTGATGGGAATGAACTGTGTAAGGCTCTTCTTGATTCAAGCTCCAACATCAACCAAATTTCTAATGAAATGTACATTGCATGGAACTTGCCTCCTCTAAAGAACAGAAATATCAAATTAGAGTTGATAGACCAGTCCATCATTATTCCATTGAAACTAGTAGAAGACATTATGATCATTGTCTATGGGTGGTCTTATCTTGCTAATTTCCTAGTGATCAAGGTGGAGAACTGCAAAGGGGAATTTCCAATCATCATGGAAAGGGCGTGGCTAAGCACCATTGATGCAAAAATGGGCATAAGAGATCTTTCCTTGGAAATATCTAAAGAAAATGCATTCTAGAAGATCAAGAAGAAGTGAGTTCCATGCACTACATATAGTAATATAGGGTGTAATTATGTGCAAAAACTCTAGTTAGTGAAACGAGCATCCATCTCTGCATGCAAGAAATGTGCATCAGAAGCTAATATTTAAAGGTGTTTGTACATAGTAGCCACAAAACAACAGGACACCCAGTGGTTGATCATTGATTCTAAAAGTAGCATACTTTGTATAGAACCTATTAAGAGCCTAACATGTGCATATGTCATAGGCATAGCTGAACTAGAGTAAGTTCATCACCAACTCTCTAATGATGCAAATGATGATACCTACTAGGGTGAGTTGGAAATTCCTAAAAATATCAAGCACAAGCCCCTTAAATTAAAAACACTACTAGTGGGCATGGAATACGTGTTCTTAAAAAATGGGAAACTGGTCATAATCAATGAAAACCTTACTCCAGAACAAAAAATGATGCTATTACAAGTGGTTAAAAAATGGTTAGTAGCCTTTGCTTGGTCATATCCTGAACTCACAAGGATTGATCCTAGGATATGCCAACATTACATCTACACCGACTTGGCTATGAAGCTAAAGAGGCAACCACAAAGGCGATTGAACCCCAAATTGAAGCAAATCATCAAGGAGGAAATCAAACAACCCCTCAAGGTGGAGTTCATCTATCTTATTGCAAATAGTGAGTAGGTTAGTCCACTTGTGATTATGCCAAAGATAGGAGGAAAATGACAAGTTTGCATTGATTTTTGGTTGCTTAATATAGCAACATTCAGGGACCATTTCCCATTGCCATCCATTGATTAGGTGTTAAACACAATATCTAGGCATTACTGCTACAGTTTCCTAAATAGTTATAGTGCCTATATCTATATCCAAATCATGCCAAAGGACCAAGCCAAGACAACATTCATGAGTCCTTGGGGGACTTTTTCATATCACAAAATGTCTTTTGGTCTATGCAATGCCCCTGCTACATTCCAACACTAGGTCCTTAGCATTTTTCAACAGTAGATTGATAGTGGTGTGGAAGTCTTCATGAATGACTTCTCCACCTATGGAGCTACATTTGAGCAAGCCTTGGACTGCCTTGAGTAGGTGCTAAAACGATGTGTTGAAACAAACTTGCAGCTCAATTGGCAAAAGAGCCATCTGATGATCTAGGAGGGAATTGTATTGGGACAGAGAATATCATAAGTAGGAATTGAGATAGACTCTGAAAAAATAAAGGTCATCCAAGGAATTACCCATCAACTAGAAACTGTCAAAGATGTTCAGTCATTCCTTGGACATATTAGCTACTACCAGCAATTCATAGAGAACTTTTCTAAGATCGAAAAACCATTGGTTGAGCTAATAAAAAAAGATGCTCCATTTGTCTAGACCACAGAATGTGAGAAAGCATTCTAGCAACTAAAGGAGGAACTTGTAGAAACTCCAATTCTACAAGCATCTGACTAGTCTAGATCATTTCATGTTATGATGGATGCATCAAATTACACCTTGGGAGCTATGCTTACATAGATGGATGACAAGAGATATCCATATTACATCCATTGCATAAGCTGAAGCATTTTGGGTTCACAACTGAATGTCACCACCATAGAAAAAGAATTGATGACAATGGTATTTACTTTAGAAAAGTTTAGGAATTATGTGCTTAGATACAAATTTTTTGTGCACATGAACCATAACATCATCTGCTTCTTGATGAACAAGCCAATGGTGAGCCCTTGTGTTATACGGTGGCTAGTCATCTTACAGAAATTCTATCTTACAATGGTAGATTAAAAGGGCACTGAGAATGTGGTCGCTAATCACTTGTCTTAGTTGCAATGGGACAAAAAAGAGGAAGAAATCCCATTATCTGATCTATTTTCTAATGAACTCCTCTTTGCCAGGGCTATAACTGAGCAATTACCCAATGAGCATAAATGGTATGATGACATTCTCACCTATCTTCTTACCTAAGAGATTCCACAAGGGTTGGACCACCAGAAGAAATAATAGTTTCTTCACCAAGTAAAGTGCTTCATGGATATTAATGGACACCTCTACAAGGTGTGCATTGATGGCCTAGTTCATTGGTATGTTCCTGATGCTGATCAACTACGCATTCTCCAGGATGCTCATGAGGGTCCTTATGGGAGCCACTGTGTTGAGAGACTCATAGCCATTAAAATCATGATGGAAAGGTATTATTGGCCAAGAATCTTTAAGGATGCTTATCCATATGTTCACTCTTGTGAACAATGCCAACGAGATGGTGGAATGACTACTCAAATGGAGGGACCTTAACAATGGATTTAACCACTGGAACCCTTCGACATCTAGGGCATTAATTTCATGGATCCCATCACGCCTATGTCAAATGGAAAGGCATACATCATAGTTGCTATTGACTATTGCAAAAAATGGATAGAAGCAGTAGTAAATCTTCTATTGCTTCTTGGTTTATACAAAAAAAATGTTGTAAATAGGTTTGGTGTGCCAGGTGCCTTAATTTTTGATAATGGAACTCACTTTACATGCACTACGTTTTGGAAGCTTATGCAATGCTTGTGGGTTGAACATAAATTTACAACACCCTACCACCCCCAAGCCAATGGTTAAGTTGAGGTTACAAATAGGGAAATCAAAAAGATATTAACGAGAACTATTAGCAACTATACGAAAAATTAGAGCATAAAACTCAATGATGCCCTTTGGTCCTACCACTCAACATGGAAACTTCCTATAGGCTATTCTCCCTATGAGCTAGTATACGGAAAATTACCAACACTTCCTATTCGATCTGAGCTCCATACACTTTCAATAGCCTATGACATTGACCTTAACTTAATTTTAGCACAAAAAGAACGATTAATGAATCTCAACTTACTAGATGAAAATTAATTGGTGGCCTTCTCATCTAATGAGTTGCACAAGGCATTCAACAAAAAGTGTCATGACCTTGGAATTAGGAAAGTTAAACTTCAACCAAGAGATAAGGATCTTTACTAGAACCCTACATACATACCTCAATGAACTAAGTTCCAAATGCTGTGGGAAGGACCTTACACATTTACAAAACTTTTTCTTTTGGGGCCATGATGATCTATAAACTTGAGAGCCCAGACAAGAAACAGCTGGTCAAACCTTTCCATGAACTTAATCAATCCAGTACAACCAACACCTCATCAAATGAACAACCATGCTCAATCTTTCGAATCTCCTCCTCTCAACTTAGTTGTGGAAGAGATGGCCATCCATGTTAACCACATATGCGGCTCAATTTTTCATATTTTTGTCTTACATGTTTTTGTTTTACACTTTATTACTTTTACAACTTTTTACTTTACTTAACCACGTATGTTTTATTTTTCTTAAATATTTTACAATTTCTTGTATATTTTCCTTTATTTCAATATGACTTTCTTATTATGTTTTAATAATGTTGTGCCTTCTTGCCAACTCGATACAATGTG
Organism: Gnetum montanum; assembly: GCA_015680685.1. Lineage (NCBI taxonomy): Eukaryota > Viridiplantae > Streptophyta > Gnetopsida > Gnetales > Gnetaceae > Gnetum > Gnetum montanum. Next base: position 344,912 of record MNCI01035648.1, read on the forward strand.
ATTTAATTAATGTGGCGATGTGCTATCTAGTTATTTGATTGTTGGTATCTAAATTCTAGCTTTGAATTTTGTTACTAATGATTAGGATATGGTTTCTTTTTCATGCAACAGGCAGTGAATCCACAACATCCATCCTTTCACAAACTTTACGACTTTCCTTGTTCTAGAAATGTGCAATCCCTTTTTCATTAATAAAACTTTAATGAACTTATGACCTTGGTAGTTTTTGGAATTAGAAAGGATTCAAGGATTTGAATAGGGTGTGACTTCAAGGGGATTCAATACTCTTTGTGCTTTTCTACTTACTTGGGTGCATGTGTGTTTTCATGGATTTCTTACTATTCCTATTGACCAATAATAGGAAGTTGAATAAGTCTTTGCATGGTGTGGTTTCCATTTCAAATAATAATAATAATAATAATGAGAATTCAAAGCACACTTCTTAGACAAAATAAACAAGATATAGGCACTAGTTATGGAACTAGAAAGACATGTTACCCATGCCTAAAAGCCCCCTCTAACTAAGGCCCTTCCTCACTTCCTACCTCTCTTTTCTTCTTTAATAAGGAATGGTGGTTGTTATGTGTGAGCACTCTTATGTCTCACAATGGTGGATTGGTCTTAGAATGATGATGTAATGTCACTAAATGTGGTTGGTTTTGGTCTAGACTAAGGATGGATTTTATGAGTTCATTTAACCATAAATTCACAAGGGACTTCATGTGACCTTAATCAGGAACTCCATTTCACTCTCTCTCTCTTCCACCTATGCTTTTCATGGCTCACCTCATTCCTAATGATTTCATGTTCTTGTTTGATGTCTTGCTTTGATGTGTTGAAATCTTTAGGTAGTTTCTTCTAAGTTTTTGTCTTTGACCTTCCATAAGCATTAATCATCAATGGGGCCCACAAACTCCTTGGTTTGAAGTTATGCAAGGGTAATGAAAGGCCTATGCCTACTTTGGGGAGGACCCACATGCATATCTTTTAGTTGGGTTAGTTAATTTATTTACCCTTAAACATTCTCACAATCAAACCCTTTTTCATGCCTCATCAATGACATCCAATTGTGCACATCTTCACAACATTTTTCAGTCAATCCTCTTTTTATTGTTGTGAATTATTTAACCCTCTTCAAGTATTTCATTGTGTTTGATCTTTTTCAAATTTTATGGACTACTTATCCATTTCACCTACTTTTCAACTTTCCCACTAACACTATTAATGAAATCAATATACCATAATCACAACCCAACCAAGTATAACCACTGATGAAACAAAGATCTTTAAAGTTATATGTTACACATTGCATACTAATATGCAATTATGTTGTGATTACAGTGGGAAGTGTGAATTGAAAGTAGGATTATCTTCACTAAGGAAGACGTAACAACACCATGTGACAAGGATCGTTCATGATCGTTAGATCTTCTCCTTTGTTGTTTAGCTACCAAGAGGAGTCAGATGTCAGTTTTTTCTAGGGTGTTCCATCTATTGTCATGAACACGAAATTTTGTAAAAGAGTATAGCTTTATACACTCAAGCACTTAGAGTCTGTCTATTCAATTTGAGTCAATCTATATGTTAGTTAATAATCCCATACCTACCCAATATTTTGTAAGGAACTTGTTCCTCCTCTTGTTCACTCAAGGACAAGATTTCATTTAGTTGTGGGGGTATGATGAAGCATGTTTTTATGTGCTTTGATATTGGATACATGATATCAGATACCCGATATCAGATCCCAAGATGCGATGTCAAATATTTGATATGGCGGGGTATGCTAGCCTATAAATATAGCGCTTGGGCTTACAATTTTCATATAGTTTTTGTCATAGAGAAATGAAGTTCTTGTAGTTTAGCCATTCTAAAGTTAGAATATTTCTAATTGCTAGTAGCAGGAGTCTGAGTGTGTACGAATCTTTGTTCAAGCAATGATGTACCTAAGCATAGCAGTGTGAAGGAAATAAAGACAATCCCTTTGATAATCCTTGCAGCACTGAGAATAGATTAATGTTTCTTTTAATGCATTTAATATTCATGATTTTTATCTTAATGCATTTTAATTAAGCAATTAATTTTTAGTTGTTAATGAACACAAGAACAACCACTTCGAGCATACGTGTAGCACTTGGTAACCTAGAAACGCTTAACGTTTGGTAACCCAATGCCACTATATGCATTCAGGATGTGTCTGGAGAGTGGGAATGGGTATTTGTGTTAGGCTACATAAGTAGTAAATTAATTAGATATTAAATTCCTTTACCTTTCATTCTTGTTTTAGGCATTTAAACTTATAAAATATAAAATGATAAAAATCATGTACCTCAGTTGCACTTAACCATATACTTGTACCTTAAAAGTGGAACTGAGAAAAAAATGATCATCTTGATTTGATTTCACTTCCTTGAGCCAGTGTACTTAGCAAATTAAGTTCTACAAAATTTGACCGAATTGCACATGAACACTTGTGATTTGTATGGTTGGGCATAGGGGTACCTCACCACTTATCAATTATCAAGTGCTCAAGTTCTTGAAGAATAAGCAAGAATTCAAAAGTCAAATCCACCTAAAATAACATCAAGTTCTAGTTATAATTCGATTTCCAAAAAGATGATTGATTATGAACATGAGTTTAGTAAAATTTGCACATAGAGAAAGATATACAGAATTCTGATAATCAAGCTTATGAAGTAGTGAATCTTAGATCTACCAAGATACCAAAAGTGTTAAATGTCACGAAGGAAAGATAATTCAGTTTTCAGGAAAAAAATTTTATTATTGTTAAAAATAATTTAGAAAATTTTGCTTGGTCTTATGATGATCTTAAAGCTTTTAGACCTGATATGATGACACATAAAATTCCTTTGTTAGATGGTTGTAAGATAGTTAAACAAAAGCAAAGGAAATTCAATCCATCATTTGAACCAGCTATGGAAACCAAAATTAAAAAGCTATTGCAAGCTCCAATCATATATCTAGTTTGGTATTCGACATGACTTGCTAATCTTGCTTTAGTAATGAAAAAGAGTGATGATATTAAGCTTTGTGTGGATTTTAGAAATTTGAATGAAGCCTTTGAAAAAGATAAGTACCCACTTTCTAAAATTGCTGAAATCTTGATCAAAGTATTAAGATGTCAAGTGTACTCCTTCTTAGATGGATTTTCAAGTTATAATCAGATTATGGTGGATGAGTGATAGATATAAAACAACATTTATCACAAAATGAGGGATGTTTTCTTACAAAAGAATGCCATTTTGATTATCAAATGCTAGAGCTACTTTTCAAAGAGCAATGGACTTAGCTGTTAAAGATTTGATAGGCAAGTTTGTTGTGGTTTATTTAGATGATATTACTGTCTATTCGAAAAGGAAGGAAGATCATATCAATCATCTTCAACAAGTTTTTTACACATGTCGTGAGTATGGTATTTCATTAAATCCTAAGAAATGTATCTTTTGGGTTAAATCTAGAAGTTTGCTAGATCACATAATCTATCAAGAAGGAATCACTATAGATGACACATGAATTAAAGTAGTACAAAATATTGAACATTTAACAAACAAATAGTTTATTAGATCTTTCTTTGGAAAGATAAATTTCATTAAGAAGTTTATCCTAGGATTCACCAAAATTTCTAAATCTTTGATGCATATGCTTAAGAAAGATATCATAGTAAGGAAAACACTAGAATCAAAGTTATCTTTAGTAGAGATCTTTCTTAAGCATATGCATCAAACCAAAATTGAAGGAAGATCTAACCAAAATTGAAGGAAGATTTCTAGTTATATGCTTTTGCCTCAAAGGATTCAATTACTGCTATTTTAACTCAAAAATATGAAGGTCAAGATGAACCAATTGGATTTTTTGGGTATTAGCTAAAAGGTTTTGAATTAAATTATTTAGATTTAGAGAAACAAACATTCATAGTCATTAAAGCACTTGATCATTTCAAATATTACTTGGAAAGCTCATTGGTTCATATTATGCTAATAGAGCTTGTGGTCAAACAATTATTTGCTCAAAATGAAATTGGATTGAAAAGAGGGAAGTAGCTTATAAAGCTTCAAGGTTTCCTATTTTCATCGAAAATCTACAAAACTATTAAAGTAATGGGATTAGCCAAGTTAATGGCTAGAGAAAATGAGATATGCGTGCTAAGAACTCATGAAAGAAATTGGTATGATGAAATTCTAGAATTTTTAAACACAAGAAAGGTTCTAAATAATTTAACTACAAATCTGAGAAGAGCTTTTTCCAAGAAGAAAAATAAATTTGTGTTTAAAGATGTAATTTTATATAGGAAGGACTTTAAAGGGGTTTTGTTGGAATGTGTTCATAATGATCAAGTCAATCGTATTTTAGAACAATTCCATGAGCATGCTAATTTATTTTATGAGTCTCCTAAGTCCACTATGCAACATATAATCCATTATGACTTTTATTGGCTGAACATGTACCAAGATATTAGCTTGAAAATTCAAAAATATTATAAATGTTAGATTCATGGGCCAAAAATCAAAAAGGCTAGAGCTCCCTTAAAATCAGTAATTGTGGATAAACCATTTCAACAATGGGGCTAAGCTTATACTCACTACCACCTATTATTTGACTAAATGGTCTAAAGCAAAAGCTCTAAGAAACTATTCAGCATCAGATGTGATTAAGTTCCTAGAAGATCAAATTCTAAGTTGCTTTGGTATGCCTGAAGTGTTGGTATCCAATAACGAACCTACATTTTAATCTAAATAATTTATAGCATGAACATTGGAGAAATCCAATTTTTTATTTTATTCTTCTAATTATTGTCTTCAAGGGAATGGCTTAGCTAAATTTACAAGTAAAAATCTTATTTCCTACATCAAAAAATCAATGGAGGAAAATCCAAGAAATTGGATCAATTATGTGCAATTCGTGTTATGGACTGAGCATATTAGGTTTAAAAAGGTTATTGGGACATCAACTTATAATTTGGTTTATGGTTTGCCTACAAGAGTTATGAACAAAATTTTAAGCTCAACCTTTGATTTTGTACAAAGGTATAGTGAAAAAACATATAAAGATAGAAATTTCATGACCTTGATTATTAGAAGAAAAGCCAAAATTGATAGAGCTAAGGATAATCTATTAGAAAATGCTTCTCTAGTTGAAATATGGTTCGATAAAAAGGCCATGAAAAGAACTTTTAAATCTAGTGATCTGATGTTATTGTGGAACATGAAGAAACTTAATGAATTTTTGGCTAGATGGTTGGGTCCATTTCAGATCAAGAAACAATTATCAAATGACACATAAAAGTTATAAGTGGATTGGAATTACAACTTTTGTATAATGTTTTTCACATAAAACATTACTTTGGGCAACCGCCCACAACTTTATATATAAAATATATACATGTATATAACAATATAATATAATAAAATGATAATGACAATAATAATGTTATGTATACATGGTAGTTAGAGACAAAAATATATATATATAAGATTTAAGACATATATATATACTTAGTAATAAGGTATATAATAAATAATAGTTATATACATACTTATATAAGAATGATGTTTAATTGTAATATGTGTGTATATCATATGCATATATTAAGACATGTATATGTGTGTGTGTGTGTGTGTGTATGATATAATAAGATATATATAATTAAGAGTGTTAATTTAAATATTGAATTTGGAGTGTTAGTTTAAATATTGAATAAGTTTTGGTTGAGTGGGAAAGTTTGTTATTGGAATGAGTAGGAATTTCAAACTTAGCTTACACTACACAAAGGATTGTGATTTGCTTGAAAATGCAACATCTTCCTATCTAGCACTTGAGCAAGAAAAACAAGTGAAGTGTTTTAGTTTGAGGTAGTATAAGTGAGCTTTAGAAAGATGCTAGCAAGAAGATCATTTATTCCATATGTTACTGGCTGTTGCCTAGAGCATCTCATGAGAGCCTTTTGCAAGGTAACTACTTGTGGCGCACCCACCGAAAGTCCTTTCTTACTTTGGATTTCAAATGAGTTTAGTTGTCTCACTGGTGGATGCTCTATCCATTTGAATGTTTGGAATAATTTTCACCAATGCAGCACTAAATCTGAACACCAAGGAGAGTCCAATCAGGATGATTCTTGGGGAGAAGCTTTCGTGTCTCAAAATATGGACTAGTCAGGAGGAGCATCATAAATCAATAGCCAAAGAGTCGAATGAAAAAGAGATGGAAACAATGGTGAAGCAGATGAAGTTGAAGCTCCAACAAGGCAAAGATAAGAAAGAAGAGCATTCATCACCATAGAAATCAAATATAAAAGAAATAACAACATGAGGATCCCTAAAAGGGTTACCTTAATTATTCTTATCTCTCCAATGAAATAGTTTGTATAAGACTATGTTTGTAAAATTTCTTAGTTTTATAGGGATGAGGTTTTTATATCTTCAAACCTTAAGTTTGGTGAAAATTTTTCTCAAAAAAATATTTGTGGTTTTTGTAAAAATGTTCAATAAATTCTTGTTTTGGTGATGATTTAGTTAGTATGCATTGATGAACGATCTTAAACATCTTAAGTCTTTGAGGAATTTAAGAAGGGGGAAAGAAATGTTGGCACATTTTTTTTTCCATTTGATGGAGTAGGCATAAAAGGGGATTTTGTTTATTGTACAGCCTACAACAACTGTTAATAATAATAAGAATAAAAATAATGATGTTTTTTTTTCAATAAGAGATATTTAGGAGATTTTGAGCTCCATTCTTGATAGCTATGAGAGTCTAGAATGGAGGCTATCAAAGAAATCAAGTGCATTACCAAAAAGCTCTACTATAACCAAGGTGTTTTTGTCTCTTATTTCCATAAGTTGATCATGCAAGGTTGATGTTTAGGAGCTTCTTTGCTTGTTTTCTCAATCTTTTGAACGCAAAAAATGGAAGAAATAAAGCATGTATTGTCTCAAGGTTGCTAGTTCTAGGGGTTTCCACCGTAACATGTAGGCACCTATTGAATTTTTTACTTTCTTATTACTTTTTCCTACTTTCTCAATATATTTTCCTATTCTTTTATATTTTTCAATTTCTTAATAATTTCTTAATTATTTCATATTTTCAAATTCTTTGATAATTTTTCATTCTTATTGTCCTTTCAATCCTTTATGCCTTTTATAATATTTTGTAATTTTCCATCATTTTGCTTGTACATATTTTTGTCAATTTTCAATAAAATACACTAAATAAAGCATGACATAGTCCCAATAAGGTGAAGATTTCTCTATATTATCAAATCATAAGGGACTAATTACCTATATAGTGAGACCATAATATCCATCCACCCATTCCTATAATAAGAGGTTCTTAACATGGTCATAATGATATTCTTCTCATAATAAAACTAAGAATAAACCTATGATTATTATGCTTGGATAGAAGAGTGAAGAACCAAGTGGGAACAACAAGGGTGTGACATTAAAGGAACTTGTGGATTCTCTTGGATTATTACTATAAGTTCTATCTTGTTGCTAAGGATGTATTATATCCTTGTAGATCTAACACAAAATGGGAGTAAGAGTACAATAAGTGTTGTCTTACCATGTCACTAGAAAGACATGCTACCCATCCCTGAAGGTAGTCCTTTGATAAGGTCAACACAATTAAAAAATAAAATCCATGCATAAAATAAATTTTTGGGGGTTCCACTAGAAATACATGTTACCCATGCTTGAAGGTAGGTGGCTTCTTAGGAATCTCAAAAACAAAAGAAGAAAAAAGAGCAATTAATAAACTTCTTCCTTGAACAACATGCCAAGTGGTAATACTCCTTGTAACAGTGGTAGTCTTATGGTTGTGAATCCCAGAGATAAAATAATGTGATGTTATTGGAAAGTGGTTTGGACTTGGTTTGAATCTTGGAAAGAAGGGCTAATGATTACTTTAACCATAGATTACACACAAGAATTCATTATGCCTATGGTAAGATACCTTGCATTCCAATTTCAATAATCCCTTCTACAGTCCATCTCATCTCATTGTATATGTAATTATAACTTTGTGGTTTCATATAATATAGTGATATTTTCCCAATCTAGCGATACTAACATGTGTGTTTTTTAGGACAAATATGTCCTACATTCAACTCCTTGAGTGCCTAAGGACACTTTTAGATGTGGTTATACAGGGGCACTAAGGGATAGAGCCTACTTTGGGGAGGATACACTTGTATAACTCTTGTATTTCATACTTGACAAGCAATTCCACATCATCTTGTGCCTTCTAAAATCATCAAGATCTAATAAATACTTCTCATATATTCTAGTATTCTATCTATACATCTGAAATTCTAAACCCATCTCCTATCCATTCAGTAAACTTTCATAGCTCGAGATTCCTTCCTTATGAACTTTGAATGCCAAATTCTTGAAAATTGTGCATCATTAATGATCCAAGACCTTTTGGACAAGCTTTACATCCTCCAAACATTCCAACTGACTCATTTTTTCCAAGAAAATTCAACAAAAATTTGAAATTTTTTCATGGTGATGTTTAACCCCTATGATGTTGTATCTATGATGTCATACATATAAAAATAGTATATATGTGCATGGGACTTAGTGAAAATTTTCATTTCTTTCATTTCTAGCAAGAGAATTTTTTGTAGTTTTTTCTCAAAGCTCTTGCACACTAACTTCTCAAGGCCATAATTTTGGCCTCATAGCTCTAATTTTTGAAATTATTAAACCCTATTGAATCTGAAGCACTCAACTTAGTTGTCGGGGGATACACTATGTTGACATCAAGAAATTTGAGCCAAAATTATTCTAACACCCAGAAGATAGTATAAAGGAAATAATAAAGATATCATCGTGAAATGATCAAACTTAGGCCAAATAACTTAATGAATTCTTTTAATGGGCCATTCTAACCATGTTGAGGCACCATATGTAAAGAAATAATAACTATGGAAGGTCATAGTGATTAGGGGTTTCATTTTTAAAATTTTTCTAACTCTTCAATAGAATAAGATAAGGACTTGATCTAATTAAGGGTATGAGGAAGATAAAGAACTATTAAGAACTAATTTAAACACTTTAATAATTTTAAACCTTTATTAATTGTAGATGGCCCCAAAGAGACTAGCAGCTAAAGGACCTTCCCATCATGGAAGCAAAAGACCAAGAGGTCATGGGAGAGGCCAAGCGGGGGGAACAAAATCCACAAGCTAAGTGTGTAGAGCAAGAGGTCCAATCATATAGCATCCATCAACAAACTCCTACTACCAAGCACTTAGCTCAAGGAGAGGTAGAAGTTCCATTAGCACCTGAACAAGGACAATGTCTCATGCTATCTCTGGAATGCCTCCAGGCCATACAAGAAAGGTCTATTATGTCCATAGTCATTGTGGAACTGAACTTTGGTCCTATCATGGAATTTTCTCTAGAATCAATAAAATGCAACTCCAAGCATCTCCATTATGGCCTACCTTATCCAACAGTGGTGAATGGTATTTGGGAGAAACCTACCAATTTTGACAAAATAAACAAGTTGATGCAATAGTGAAAATTGAAGGAGTTTCCATGCCATACTCAATAGAGGCAATTGCAAAAGCCCTCAACATCCAAAATGAAGGGGCAAATGTGGCACAAATCTCAACAAGATCAAAAACTAATGCTAAAAGCCTATAGTTACAAAGGGCATATTGAAAAGAAGATAAATACTATAGTGAGCTCATAGCAAAAGAGAAAATATACTTCAAGATTGAAACCTACCACCTATTTTCAACTAAAAATCTTAACAAAATATCCACATGTGGCTAGAGGAAGCACAATCCTAATGGAAAAATTCAATGCTAACATTGCCCATTTGTTTTTCCTCGAAATCCAAAGGCGGTTTGAAGAGAAGAAGGTAGGGAAACTGACACTTCCATTTCCTTGCCTCATCAGGAAGCTATGCCAAAAGTGCAAAATCCTGGGATATACCAATGATGTCTCAAGGAAGGCCCAAAATGCTTCCTATGGAGAAATGTTCAAGTTGGTGCCACCAAAGAAAGATCAAGTGGAGAAGTCAACAAGCACTGAGGAAGCTACAACTTCCACTCTTGATGATAACATTCCCACTACCAGTTAGTAGCAACAACTAGGGCCTAGTAGCCAACTACAATCTAAAAAACAATAGCAATAACAAAAAAATTACCACCATTGCCATGGGACTACATATCATCCATGAGCCATTTGCAACAAATTGTAGAAATAATAAGTTTGGTAAAAATGGAGGGGACCAATTTGTATAAAGTATGGGAGAGCTTCGTCAGGCACACCATATCCATAGACCTAGCAAGTGGGCAACTGTCACTCTAGATAGAAGAAGAGGATAACTAGGCATAGCAAATTTCCAAGAATGCTGCATCATTCCAAGTTATGCTTGAAATTGGTGAAGGTGCCATAGTTGTGATCATGCAACACCAAGATGTAGCAGGAGTCACAAAGGTCATTACTAACCACATTAAGAAATATTTCAATGTTCTTGTTGTGCCACTAACTAATATCTCTAGAGCATGGGATGCTCAAATGCTTACTGAAACCTTGATGACTCCTACAAAGCATGAAGATATTTTGGACAAATTTCTATGGTTGGGCTAAGTCATGCAAAATCCCTTTGATATCTCCAATGATATCACTACAATTCAGTCTAATTTGATAGCCACAAAGGAGAAGTTGGTCATGGAAAAAAATAGAGCTAAACATGCAAAAAATGAAGTGTAGTGGCTAAAAGTAAAGTTGGCGAATTTGAGAGCTGAAAGGAAAGACCCTGCACAGTTCAAGAAAAATTTAGAATTGACCATGTGAAGCAGTTGATTATCCATAATATGCAGATGGAGAAAGAGAAGGAGAAGGAAGTGTGGGATGCATCAGTGATAGAAACCCGAATGTATGCACATGCCAAAACACTCACCACCTTACAAGAGAAAAATAAATAGTTAGCTATTGATAACGCTTGGTTGACAAACATTGAAAGGCAAAAGAATTTTCTTGAGGAGAGCATCCAATAGCTCCTAGAAAAATTGGTCAGAATCAACCAAGACATGAGTTGCTTGGCTAGAGAGAACCAGAACCTTTCAATAGAAGAAGTCCACACTATCTAACAAAAATTAGTAATATAAGTCAATGCATGGCAGAATAAGACCAAGAAGCATAAGCAAATCAAAGAGCACTTTAGAGACCAAGTGGACATGTACAAATAGACAAATTAAAAAGAAATCCGAATGGAAAAGGCTAGAATTAGTTCTCTCTTTGCCCAGAATCTAGAATGACAATCCATCTTGGATAACCTTGCCCATGTCCACTAGGTTGAAGTGAAGAATAAATACCCGTAGATAGAGGACTTGGTAGAATACATGGGGTTAGCAAATCTCTAATATGCTAACTTGGCCATGTTAATAGTAAGTAGGCCAAGAACGAGCTAGAGCAGTAGGTAGTGACAATTTATGCTATGCTTGAGAAAGAGTTTGTCAATAGAAAGGATGCATTACAAAAGTTACATGTGGCCAACTTTGAGCTAGAAATTATTAAAGCCAACTACCACGAGCAAAAATATGTAGCAACAAACCTAGTACTTTACATCTTAGATTATCAAGAACTTAAAAATATGGACAAAGCATTTGAAGAGGAAAGACAACAGTTTATAGCTTGGTATGTAGAAGAAAATAATATGTTTTTGCAACTGCCATGCACATGAGATGTACCCACTCCATCCAACATCACACAACCAACATGGATGGCACATGTTCCTAGGATAGAAGAAGAGAAGCTTTAGGCACTCTTAAACTGCTATCAATTTTAGAAGCTTGACGAATAAGGGAAGAATTTTATGGAAGACCCTTTACCATCTAGAACATGATCTAGATTGAGCTACTTTAAACTTTGTTTTTTGTCTTGTCATGTTACTGTGTCATTATTCTAAAACACCACTGTGACATTCTAAGTCATGTAAATAGTTAGTAAGTTATGTTAAGTCGAATCTATCTCCCAATTTTGTAAGGCACTCTATTGTCATTTTTATTTTAACTTAAGGACAAGTTTCCAATCAATCATAGGGTTATGATAAAGTCAAATTTTTATTTGTTATAATATCATATCTACGATATCATAGCAACAATGTCATAGATATGATGTCATAACCCATGCTTTGTCATAATTGATATGATGTCTCTGGATGTGTGCATCCTTATAAATAATAACACTTGGATGCACAATCAACAACTTTTCCACTCCACTCTTAGTAGAACTCTTGCTATTTGTTTTTGTAGTTAGTGATAGAGTGAATGCCCACAGTGTGATGTTTAGCAATTGTGCAGAATCTTTATTCAAGTGAAATTTACTTGGGCACACTTCATGATTGGAAATAAAAATTGAGATTACTTCTCATCATTTTAGCATCCAATTAGTTTACTATTTTACCTAGATTAATTTTCATGTTTACTTAGTTAAAGCTTTACATTTTCCAACTATTGTGCTTTATTTTTTCATTAGTAAAGTGAAATGAGTACAACTAGTTTGGAGTGCTTAAGTGTAATCATTTGATAATCTTAGTAGTGTTACTACTTGGTTTGCCCAATCGCATAATGCTCAATAACCCAGTAACGATTACATAAACCCAAGGTGTGTACAATAGACCAAGACCAAATGCTCATTGCTATAGGCTAGAGTAGATTTACATCACTTTGATTACTTAGATTTACATTTTTATTCTCAACTTTCATTACGTTTGTAACTAGGAGTAATCAGAGCCTAACAACATCAACTAATCATATGCCTCACTAAGAGTTAAACCATACACTAGAACTTAACTAACTAGAAGTGGAAAGACAACAATCTCGAACTTAACATCAATTACTAGCATAATTACATTTTCTGTTCATGAATTACGATTTGATCATAGCCTAGAACTTGTGACTTGTATGGTAGAGTGTTGGGACACTCCACCACTCATCACTATTATACTTCTCTGCACTTTCTCGTTTCTTAAGCTCTCCTTCTTCTTTGGCCACTTGGTTTATGAGCCTTTGGATCTAATGGTTCTTAGCTCAGAAAGTCTTCCTTGGGCATAGACCCTAAGGGTTATCCTTATTTCAATCATGATCCCATCCATGAAATGGTGCAGCTCATCTCGTTGGAAGTATCCATGGCTTGGGCATCGGTGCAATAGGGAGTATTACCTACTTAAGGTTGCATCCAAGGACATATGATTACCTTGTTTCTAGCCTTAGATTTTCCTCTGCAAATTGGACACTCTAGAGTATGTTTGATATTTGTTATTGAACAGCTCCAACATCATACTTCATTTGTGGATGGATTCTAATTCTAAGGACTAGTACCAAATTTTAACTTCTTTTATGAGTGTCCTAGGGAACAGTTTCAACTTTTTTCATTCATTATCAACATTTTGCAAGACATAGGCACCATGAAAGGCTTGTAAATGGTTTTATGGATCTAAGTTATATCCCCTCTCAAATCTAGGGATATTGTTCATATCCAAGCTTTTAATGCAACTATCCTTGAAGTGCCTGGTTCAAATTCTGATAGCCTTTGAAATATTTAGCATGTTCCTTGTAGCTAGCATAGGCTCATTGTAGTCATAAAGGTCTTGGTGGCACCTATCATGGCCATGATGCCTATGATGAGTCTTGCTATGGCTCTTTCTTTCTGGTACTCCTCCCCTTGCTGATGTTCCTGATCCTATTCTTTGTTGTCTTGGAAAGATCTGCAATCATCCATATCCCGTCGTTCATCACCATCCCAATCCCTATTATTCTTTGTTATCACAGCCTCTACTTATACTATTGGAGTTGAAGGAGGAAGACAATGAGGATGATGAAGAGGGTGAAGACAAAGGAGAATTAGCACCAGAGCAGTGCCTATGGGATTCTCTCCTTCGATCCATACCCTATTCCTAATGTTTGTCTTTGTCTTGGTGCTTATCACTATTCTTGCCTTTGGGTGATTTGTTGTAGTTACCATCTTTCAAGGTCCCCTGGTCTTGAAAACCATTCTTCTCATCACCAAGGTTATCCATAGTTGATTGCAACCATTGGTTAAGGATCTTGCCATCAAAGAAAGGGAGAGAATCTGTGTATTATTGAGAAGCTCTTGAAAAGAATTCATTGCTTTCTTTGTAGTCCTACAAGAATAATTGGTTAGGGAACCTCTTACCTTTTGAAGTCTCATAATGTGCTTCCATTTGTCAATCCTTCCTGTGTTGGGTATCTGTGAGATGATAAGGCCTATAAAGGGGACCTTGGACTTCATATTGTGAATTAACTCTAGTGATGCCATTGCAGATCAAGTTTTTCATTAACATTGCAAGCACTAATCAATTGAGAGGCAACACAATGTTGCCCTTCATATCCCTCCAATGCAACTGCTCATCCTAATATAGGACGAATGTGAAGTTTGGCGTGTAGGGATAAGAATGAGTGTAGACAACACAGAACCATTGGGGTGTCTATGTTTTAGAAATCTTCTATCTTTGATTGGTTTCACCAATATGTGATGGAGATTCGTCCTTGCAAGAAGAAGCCATATTAGTCTTTGTTCAAAAACAATGTGTTTGTTTTTATATTATTAATGATTTGTCATTTAATGATTTTTACAATGTCTTTGTAGGATACACTATCTTTCTTATTTCGTGCACTTAGCTAGACTAGGTCCCCAAAAACAACACCAATGATGAGTAGGAAGTAGTCCCTCCACTTAACCATATGAATCACAAGTGTTCACTAGCAATTTGATCCAATTCCATGGACTTGAACCCTAAATGCATCAATAGACAAATATAGTGATGTTAGGATTATGATCGTTGTCTCCTTGGCTTTCACTTGTGTAAGCTCATTTGTATGGTTAAGGGTAAGCGAAGGCACATGATATTTGTTTATATTTTATATTTTATTTAATTGATCTAAGTATGAAATAAAGATAATTAATTAGAAATTAACTATTTAACTATCTAATGATTCCTAATCTAACTAGCATAACATAAGCATCTGGGTCCACTTTCTGTACACATCCTAAACTCGTCTTAATGCTACTGGGTTACCAACTATCTATCATTGGGCATACCAAATAGCCATTGCTGGGATTACCAAGTGTTAAACGGTATGTTTGAAGTGGTCATACTTATGTGTTTGTCATTAAGT
The DNA here is from genome assembly GCA_015680685.1 of Gnetum montanum. Classification (NCBI taxonomy): domain Eukaryota; kingdom Viridiplantae; phylum Streptophyta; class Gnetopsida; order Gnetales; family Gnetaceae; genus Gnetum; species Gnetum montanum. The sequence continues at coordinate 360,084 of MNCI01035648.1, forward strand.
GCACTAATTAACTAAAGACATGAATGTAAATTGCATGAATAATAAAATGTGTGAAAATAAACATTAATCTATTCTAAGTACTGCAAGGAGTTCCAAGAATATTGTTTTTATTATCATCACATCAATGTGTCTAAGTACAATGGTGCTCAAATAAGGATTTGTACAATTGCTTGAAGTTCTACTATGGACACTCAGAAAATATTTTAACTATGGGCTAAGAAAACTGCAAGACCTCAACTATGCTATTGACACATCAAACCATGTATTGACAAGGTTGCATCGACGCATGCCCATCGAATGATTCATCAAAGTGTTTATCACTATCCCATCTAGCTTGTTGAGATTGTGATTATTTTTTATTTTATAAAATAGGAGTTCCTAGGTCCCAACCTAGGATTTGTAAGCATGGGTTGGTGTATGCATACTCAACCTTGTTTACAATATAGAGCTATTACAACCATGTCTATGATCTTCTATTATAGAAGGAATATATATTATTTAATGTTACATGATTAGGTCTTGTAGAGTATTATGGATGAAGTATATATTATTTACTGTTACCAATTGGTAGATGGCCTCTCAACCAAAATGACTTATTTAACCTAATAATTATAGTTTTAGGTAATTATAACACATTAATGATGTATTTTCTAATAGTTTTAATTGTAAAATTGAAATTTTATTACGTCCATACACCCTCTAGATCTATTGGAAAAAAATAATGTGTTCCATGAAATTGGGTTCTTCATAAACACATTGCTATATATGAGATATTATAATCGCAAATTTGGTTGATCTGTTCCAAATCTTACCAAAAACACTAAATAATTTTCTTAATGATGTTTTCAAATTTCATAACATGTATATTTCTACTATCCTCTAAAAAATATAAACATATAACAAAATATCAAATTTAATATCACAAAGCCAAAAGTGTGATAGATATTTGCATTTATATATATTAAATCATAGTTTAAATTTTATTATTTTTTAAAATGAAACTCTTGTTTATAATCTTCGTAAAACTTTTTACCTAATGACATGAACAATTTTTGATTTTTTCCCTTCAAAGAAAAGCATGAGCCATCTCCATTATACCGAATGGATAGCATGAGGTTGAAGTTTAAACTTTAGCTTATTTGCTACATCAAGGATATTGGGTTGTGGAATCAGTTCTGACCAAATGAGGTTGAACGGATCAAAAGTGCCCTCAAGGATCTTTTTGACCGAAGCTACGTTACACCTTGCACTAATTGTTGTGGGTTAAATGTAACATGTTAAGGATCCAAAATTTTATTTTGGAATATAAAAATTATGATTTAAATATTTTATTATTATATTTTAATTCACACTTCATCATCAAACCGGTCCCTAGTTTTTACAAATACTCACATATCCAAAAGCATAGATTGAGAAATCTGTCATTAATTGCAAGGTAATGGCAAGGTAACATTGAAGATTGCAAGGCAACATTGAAGACCATTCAAAATCAGATCAAATATTTGATCTAATGAATAATGCTATATTTTTATTGATTTTTAAGTTTAATATATTGTATATGGCTAATTCTAATGCCAGCTAAAAACTAAAATTTCTATATTTGATTTTCTACTCTAACTGAGCTCTTAGATAAAAATGAGGCTACTAAGATGAGTGCATATAAGTGCTCTCTTTTGTAAATATTGATGATTTTAATTTGATTTTTAGACTGATTTGTTTCCATTTTCCCAATCTATTAAAAAAAGTTTGCCCATTTACGACTTTTGCAGTCTATGTGCAAAAGCATTTTAAATCGCAAATGCAAGATTCCCCGCTTATAAGAATTGGATTCATTTGATGCGTAATGATTCTCCCACCTAGCCAAAATGCGAATGAACTAAACAATATCCTCTGGGACACGCAGACCATGTGGGGTATAATTTGGGCTTCACATTGGCAATCTGGAATGGATTGAAGCTTACACATATAAGAACTAGAACTGAAAACCAGAAACAGTGCACAAACTAAAAAAAAACACCGCATAAAAGCAGCTTAGTTCACTGTACATTATGAGAAACTAGCATTTATGCACAATATGAAGTTTAAGCTCTGTTGTATTAGAATCTTGAATGTGCTGCTGATTATGCTTGTGTTTGCTTGCTAGGCGTATTGGAGGTAATAAGCAGCACAAATAACCTGGCTAATGCTTTAGGGTTTGCAACAATGTTAGGCTCCTGTATGGCCCTGCAAATCCCTAGTTTAATTGCATCAAAGCACAAGCCATATTTGACCATATTTGACAGTGAGCAATCTCGCAAAACCAATCGTAACTCCAGCTCCAAACGCAGCAAGTTTTCCGGGGATCTGCTGAGCTCCATGTTTTCCGGGTATCTGTCTGCCGAGCTCCATGTTGTTCTTTTTCCTTCGCCTGTGAAAACATCATCATAATTCTCCAGCAGACTTTTATATACATGCGGCGTTGGAAGGAGTCTTAGCAACCACTGGTCAGCATAAATTATTGTACATGTTCCAATTCAACAATTGCAATGCACGTGACAGTGCTTGAGCGAGAGTCAAAAAATACTGACACCAACTTTCAGAATATGATTATTCCGATTGGAAAAGTGTTGGAAAAGTATCTATCAGCCACATCCAAGTCAGTTAAGCCAACAATCAAATGGATCGCAGATTTCGGCGGTTTCCAGAGGAAACCGGGTAATAGACTATTATTAAAGTTAGTTTTACTGCTGGAGTCTGGTCAAGTCTAGCTGCTCTGTCCCTGCCAATGTTTACTTTACCTAGAATTTTGCTTGCCGTCTCAGATGGATTGAAACGCATTAACTCTCCTTTGGCTGCTACAGGAATACCCATTCTCACACTCTTTTCCTACTGTGTTTACACGCGTTTTAACAAGTGACTTGCGTTTTCCACATCGCTGAAGATATTCATTGAATTTGCGTTGTTAATGCGAGAAACTGAAGTGACAAGTACAAGCTTTCATTGTAAAGGTCACGCTGTAGGTCGTTGGTACAATTAGGCGTCTAACATGTGTCGATCAAGTTTGTCCAAACTATAATCTATATTATTTGGGAGGACGGGGGCCGGGGTGGGAGAAGCGAGTTTTATAAATAGAGATTGAAGTGACAAGTAAACGTTTTCATTAAGGTCATGCTCTTTGTCGTTGGTACAAATAGGCATCTAACATGTGTGATCAAGTTTGTCCTATTTGAATCTTGAACTTGTAATCTATTAAGGTCATGGTCTTGGTCTTGATACAATTAGGCATCTAACATGTGCTAACCAAGTTTGTAGTGCTGATCAAGTTTATCCTATTTGAATCTTGAACTTGGTCGTTGTTACAATTAGGCATCTAACATGTGCTGATCAAGTTTGTCCTATTTGAATTTTGAACCTATAATTTATTATTCAGGTTTGGGGTGGGGGTGTGACAACACTGTCATACTTGGAAAAGCAAGTTTTATTAATATAAAAGAAGCATTAAATACATATTCAACATTAAAATATACAAACTAGATATAAAAGAAAAGGGAAACATAATGAATTGGGGATGTTGGGAAGGGAAACATCTTTACAAACAACTGATCCCACAAATGAGGAATACAATCTAGAGATCTACCATCCACCAAGAATCAATTGAAAATAGGAGCAAATAAGAGTGGTAGAAAATCGGATGAAGCAAAAAACACCTAAAATTAAGAAGAGACACTTCCGTGAAGAGATTCATGCTAAGGAAGATTGCTAAAACTCACATATCTACCCCAAGGCTGCAACAAATTAATCAACTGATTAGTATCCAACTTGAACTTTGAGGCATGAGATATGATTTGGAAGTGATAGACAAAAAACCAAACACAATGTGATCTTAAGAAAGGTTGCACGAGGGGATAACTTTAGAAGCCCATCCCCATGTATGTTGAGCAAAGGGGCAATGACAAAAAACATGGACAAAATCCTCAATTCCACCACAAAGAGGACACTTAAGAGTGAGATTCCCAAGGTATTCAAGAAGTTTGCCAATGTTTAAACCTTAATGAAGAAGACAACAAAGAAATTGTTGAATTTTAGGAAGAGTTAGAAGGTTCCAGATACAGTTGAAGAGTGAGAGCTAGAATTGCTTAGATTCTTGTTTGTGCCAAGATTTGTTACAATGTTGGATGACCATAGATGAATCATGCAATACTTGAAAGGAGACATGTGACTTATAAGGTAGAAGTTTTGACCCATTAGTCCACTAAAGGCCATGAAAATACTTTGAATCAAAACATCCAAATGCAAATATTGATGAATGAAACTATAAACTCAATCTAAGTAATGGTGCATTGCTTTGGAAGCCCTATACAACTTTTCAAACACTTCCCAAGAAATCCATTGATTTGTGAGACAAAGACAACTAAGAGAAATAATACCCTTATGATACCAAGTAGTAGCTACCCTTGCATTTGTAGTGACAAGAGAAGTAGGAGATAGTGGTAACCACTAGGGGTAAAGCTTAGAAAGAAGAGTAGGGTTGATCTTGACATTAGTCCAATTTATATAAGGGTGTAGAGCCTGCCAAGCCCTCCAAATATTTTTAAAGACATGTGATGAGTGGCGAGGTACCCCTACACTCAACCATACGAAACGAGCATAGCATGCGCAATTCGGTCAAACTCCACAGACTAAATGCCTACACGCCGCATGGAACACTTAAGGTTAACCATTTGTTGTCTTCCCAGACTTACTTGTAGTTGTCACGGTGTATGGTTAAGTAAGTCCGAGGTATATGATTTTTATAGCTTTTTATGTTTTATGTCTCCTATGCTATTGAGGTGAAGGGTTGAGAAACTAACTAACTCTAACTAATGACTAAGTCTAAATTAACTAGCGTCAGCATCTGTTCCCACTTACTGTACACATCCTAAACCGATGCAACCACGGCTACCAAATGCTAATCGTCACTGGGATCACCACGCGTAACGCACGTGCTCGAAGTGGTCNCACATCCTTAGATGCTCGTAATCAAGTCGTACTCATATGACATTACTAAGAAAAAGCAATAAACAACATTAAAATAAATCCTATTCCATGCATTGCAAGGTTTATCCAGGAAGTTCATCTTTATTGCCGTACACAACTTGTGTTCAGGTTAATGTTGCTCGAATAAAGATCCGTTCACTTTAGGACTCCTACTGCGGGCACATGGAAAAATATTCTATCTTTGGAGTGATCAAACTACCAGAGTTTCCCTACTTCTAGCCAGGATGGGAAAACAAGGGAGAGCCGCCTCTTATTTATAAATATGGCAGTGGACTGCGATATCGCGGCCTATGCAAATCACATCTCATCATACCCCCATGACTGAATGAAAACTCGTCCTTGAGTTCCTTACAATAATATTGAAAAGGTATGGAATTATCGAGGGGAATGGAACTAATGGGATACTTGACAAAATTGGTGTTCATGACAACAAGGATGAACACCTTATCACAATGACATTAGGCCTTAGTTGGTAGCTGAGAAAGAGAGAGAGAGAGAAAGAAGTGTTGCTGCTGCCAACGTCAAGATTGCACCTTTCGTTATCCATCCGTAAGCGCGCCATCGATCTTGCTCTTTGCATAGCTACTTCTAGCCTGGCTCCATTCCAAGTGTTTGCTCCAGATCCAATTTGTTGTTGTATGATCACCATCTACACACACAACACAATCATATATTAGCAAGGGTAATTGACTAATCATGTAATTGATATCTTGCTTCGGTGTAATTTCATTGGCTAGGTTGTGGTATGGCTGATATGGATCGGGAGATATAGTAATGATGACTATCGAAGGTGTAGGGGTTAGGAAGAAAATATAAAAAATCAATCGGGCCCCATACCCCCATGACTAATCACGAACCTTTGGTAGCGTTAGAATGGAGAAAGGAAAGGAGTAAGAAAGATAGATAAAAAGGGACAACTATGGCATCGATGAAATGGATGTCAAGATGGAAATGAAAAAAATAAAAATAATTGCAAACTGTCAAGGGAAAGAATTTAACTAATGCCCCAAATAGAAATGTGAGTGGGTCCTCCCCAAAGCAGGCTCATGCCCTTAATGCCCTGACAAACTCACATTCAAAGAGTCCGTAGGCTCTGAGAATGTCATTTGGAACAAGAGTTAAAGTCTGAACTGCAAGAATTTACCAAAAAGAAAACAATGCATCAACCAAAATATATACACTAATTATACAACCGGCAATGAGGTGAACAATGGAGAGAAGGATGGAGAGAAGAGAATGGAATGGAATCCCAAGAACAAGGTGGTGTACAACCCCTTATGTGCTTTATGATTAATGTGACTTGGTAGATCTCATTCCAACTCCGGCCTCAAACCAACCATATCCAGTGACTTCGCATCAATGCATTCGACCAAACCATCCTCTTGAATAACAAGAATGCATCTCCAAAGAGCCACCACTATTTCGACGAAACAAAGGAGAGAATGGGAAGCGAGAAGGACCTTAGTTAGAGGGAACACTTTTGGTTTCTTAACCAGTGCTTGTAGCCCAAGAGATTATTTTGTCTAAGGTGTGTGCTTTGAATTCTTACTTTTTCTTTTTTCTTTTTTCTTTTTTTTTTTTTGTTTTGTGTTTTTATGTGTGAGAACCACATCATGCAAAGACTTGTTATTTTTATTGTCTCAGCTTCTGATAATTGGGTAACATCAGAATGACAAGAAAACTCAAGAAGAAAACATCCAAGCACCTAAGAGAATGGCCAACACAAATGCATCAAGTTCCCTTGAAGTCACATCCTTTTCAATTCTTGAGTCCTTCCTTAGTTTGAGAAATACCTAGTCATCGATTCGTTAAAGTTCTTATTAGAAGGGGACTGTACCGAGAGAGACCATAGAAACTAGTGGATGGATGGATGAAGTGGTCTCATTGCCTGCCATATCAAAAGAACATACCTTAGTATCAACATCATAACTTAAGGTAAAAATCAAATATTAGCAATCAATATGAAAATAGTTCATACCATCATGCAGAACACTTATTGGGTGACAAACTTACAGGGTGGATCATACACACACACATGGAAAAGTATAACGATGTTGTAAAACAAAAACTAGAAAAGTTAAAGAAATTTGTAAAAAAAAAATGTGTAAGACAAAAACGTTGTAAAACAAAAACGTGTAAAACAAAAATGTAAAAAGAACTGAAGGCCCCATATGGTTTGCATAGGTGGCCATCTCCCCCATGACTAAGTGAAAAGGGAGAGATTCGAAATAATGAACGTCTGTTGGAATTTTTAAGAAGTGTCCAACTTCTCCCAATTGATGATCTTAGATTAAGGGGTGAAAGTTGGCGACACTCATATTCCAATGTGTCTATGCCTTCGTTGTTGGCATGGTTTTCCTCCTCAGTTTGTTCCATGCATATTTGGTTGCTCTTTCAAGTAGTTGTCAACCACGGGGTGTCTACTACTTGTTGTGTGGTTGCTACATACAGACATTTTTGTTTCATAGTTTCAAGGGCACACCTGTTACATGGAGGCATTTCCTCCATGTCATCACCTGATGAATCACTGTATGTGATGCATGGAACTTTCCTCTTCTCGATCTTTCCATAAATGTTCATCTTAGATATTTCTAAGGAAAGATCATGGATCCTAAGGTATTTGTATGATCCTTAGGTGATGTGCTCTTGTGAGAAGAAGACATTGTTATTTCGGTGTGCTGATTTTACCGTTTTTTATTTTTTTTCTTATTTGATTAACCCTAAGGTTCATTTAGGCTCCCAACGATGTGAGTGATCTCTTATGTCCTACTTAGCGCACAAACACTTAGTCCCCAGCAATGGCGCCAATGATGAGTGGCGAGGTACCCCTACACTTAACCATACGAAACGACCATAGCACGTGCGATCCGGTCGAATTTCGTAGACTAAATGCCTACACGCCACATGGAACACTTAAGGTTAACCATTCGTTGTCTTCCCAGACTTGTAGTTGTCATAGTGTATGGTTAAGTAGGTTCGAGGTATATGATTTTTATAGCTTTTTATGTTTTATGTCTCCTATGCTATTGAGGTGAAGGGTTGAGAAACTAATTAACTCTAACTAATGACTAAGTCTAAATTAACTAGCGTCAGCATCCGTTCCCACTTACCATACACACCCTAAACCGATGCAACCACAGCTACCAAATGCTAATCGTCACTGGGATCACCACGCATAACACACGTGCTCGAAGTGGTCGTACTGAGGCACTTAACTAGGAGGAAAGGGTTGAGAGAATCTATCTAGCCTAAGTGCGATGAGCAGTCGATTCCTTGACTAACCGTACACATCTTGGTGCATGACTACCACTGGGATTACCAAGCATAGACCCTGGATACGCCACTGGGTTACCAAGTAGTCACACTAGATGCTCGTAATCAAGTCGTACTCATACCACGTGTGATGAGCAGCTGATTCCTTGACTAACCATACACATCCTTAGATGCTCGTAATCAAGTCGTACTCATACCACATTACTAAGAAAAAGCAATAAAAAACATTAAAATAAATCCTATTCCATGCATTGCAAGGTTTATCCAGGAAGTTCGTCTTTATTGTCGTACACAACTTTTGTTCAAGTACAATGTTGCTCGAATAAAGATCCGTTCACTTTAGGACTCCTACTACGGGCACATGGAAAAATATTCTATTTTTGGAGTGATCAAACTACCAGAGTTTCCCTACTTCTAGCTAGGATGGAGAAACAAGGGAGAGCCACCTCTTATTTATAGATATGGCGGCGAACCGCAATATCGTGTACGCGATATCGCAGCGGACGCAATATTGCGTACACGATATCATGGCCTATGCGAATTGCATCTCATCAACATGGCTCCTAGGAATGGTAATAGTATGAGGAGAGAGTATCCAATTAATGGGATGGATACCTTTCCAAAAGGGCTTATTTTTGGAAAACAATTATCAAGGCCTTAACTAGAGGAGATTCCCAATAATGTTAGGGGCATCCAAATGCTGAACCAACCACTTAGCAACTAAGGTGAGCCCTTGTTTGAAAGAATTCAAAAGGTCTAAACAACTCCTATTCTTAGGAAGAGTAACAATATTCCAAGCAACATGATGGAAACCTTTTTAGGAGTCTTTCGATGACCACATGAAGTCCCAAAATAACTGTTCCAACTTCTAATAGGCAGCTTAGATGGGAGCCTAGCACGAGGAGTAGTACACATGAGTAGAAGCACAAATAGATTTATAGATAAAGTACTTACCTGCAAGAGTGAGGGGTTTAGTCTTCCATTTCTCAATTTTCTTTAAATCCGATAAATTACTTGCTCCCAAAGAATTGAAGTAGGACGTCTAAAATGAAAGGGAATTCCCAAGATCTTAGTGACATCGAGGTCCTAAATAAGCTTCTAGTTATAATGTGGAAAATGACTATAATTTTTGGTGAAATTATAAATAGAAGATTTACTCCAGTTAATAGTGGAGCTAGAAAGAGAGCAATAATGCTCCACCCAAAATAAGAGTCGTTGCACATTGACAACAATGTTTTGAATGAGGGAAAAGGAGTTGATGAAATGCATATTAAGAAGTTGATATTGAGGGGAAGAGAGACAAACCCCAGAGAGAACCTTATTTTGAATATCAAAGTTTAATTGATAACAGAGGAAGTTAACAACAATGATGAAGAGGTAAGGGGCAAGAGGACATCCTTGCCTCATGGACCTATGGATAGAGAAAGAAGAAGTGATAGCAAAGGTAGTAGCAATTCTAGTAGTAGCATCTGAGAATAAACGTTTCATCATATGATGAAACTTAGGATCAAAACCCAATTTAGTCATGATTTGGATAATAAAGTCCCACCTAATATTTTTGTAGGCTTTTGCATTATCAAGCTTCATCAAGAGGATTTCTTAACCATTGTCCTCTGCCCCACTGAAGACCTTCCCAAGAAACAACCATATTATTTAAAATGTATCTCACAAGGACAAAGCCTATTTGCTAGGGAGATATAATGTGACAAAGAATTTTCTTCAATCATAAGGCTAAGTGAAACACTGTGAAAATTACGAGTCGGCCTTAGGCAAAGATTCGCAATTTAAGCGAGAGCGCGCATCAGCTTTGTTCCAGGACAAGTTTACGCTCTATTACGCATGGCAGCATAATGAGCGTAATAAGCTCCAAAATAGTCAAAGGCAGAGTCTATAGAAGCGCAACAGTTTGACGTTTTTTTTCTCGTGGTGCATGATTAACTTGTCTTTACGCTCATTACGCGGCGGTGCGTACCATTGCATATGTTATCATTCAAGTTGCACATTATTTACGCTTCATTACGCGCAGCTGCGTAGTGAGCGTAAGCTATACATTGTTTACGCTTCATTACGCGCAGCTGCGTAGTGAGCGTAAG